>BCJD01000001.1:14232-378811 GCA_001600195.1 Yarrowia keelungensis | reverse complement strand
CCCTGGGAGTTGGTCAGAGTCGCAGTGCCCTCAGTAGGTCCGGGAACAAAGCTGGTAGAGAAGGGCTGAGTAGTGACCTCCACGTAAGAGCTGCCCTGGGAGTTGGTCAGAGTCGCAGTACCAGCCACAGGTCCGGGAACCTCAGTGGTGGAGAGGGGCTGAGTAGTCACTTCCACGTAGGAGCTGCCAAGAGAGTTGGTCAGAGTCGCAGTACCTGCAGAAGGTCCGGGGACAAAGGCGGTGGAGAGACCCAGTTCAGTGACCTCCACGTAAGAGCTGCCCAGGGAGTTGGTCAGAGTCGCAGTGCCCACAGTAGGTCCGACGGTGATCTTGGTGGAGAGAGGCTGAGTAGTGACCTCCACATACGAGCTGCCCTGGGAGTTGGTCAGAGTCGCAGTACCAGCCAGAGGTCCGGGAACCTCAGTGGTGGAGAGAGGCAATCGAGTGACCTCCACGTAGGAGCTGCCCTGGGAGTTGGTCAGAGTCGCAGTGCCTTCAGTGGATCCGGGAACCACACTGGTGGAGAGGGGCTGAGTAGTGACCTCCACGTACGAGCTGCCATTGGAGTTGGTCAGAGTCGCAGTGCCTGCAGTAGGTCCGGGAACAAAGGCGGTGGAGAGACCCAGTTGAGTGATCTCGATGTAGGTGCTACCCTGGGAGTTGGTCAGAGTCGCAGTGCCCACAGTAGGTCCGACGGTTGTCTTGGTGGAGTAGGGCTGAGTAGTAACCTCAACATACGAGCTGCCCTGGGAGTCGGTCAGAGTCGCAGTACCAGCCAGAGGTCCAGGAACCTCAGTGGTGGAGAGAGGCAGTCGAGTGACCTCCACGTAGGAGCTGCCCTGGGAGTTGGTCAGAGTGGCAGTGCCTTCAGTAGATCCGGGAACCACACTGGTAGAGAGGGGCTGAGTAGTGACCTCCACGTACGAGCTGCCATTGGAGTTGGTCAGAGTCGCAGTACCAGCCAGAGGTCCAGGAACCTCAGTGGTGGAGAGAGGCAATCGAGTGACCTCCACGTAGGAGCTGCCCTGGGAGTTGGTCAGAGTGGCAGTGCCTTCAGTAGATCCGGGAACCACACTGGTGGAAAGGGGCTGAGTAGTGACCTCCACGTAAGAGCTACCCTGGGAGTTGGTCAGAGTCGCAGTACCAGCCACAGGTCCAGGAACCTCAGTGGTAGAGAGAGGCAATCGAGTGACCTCCACGTACGAGCTGCCCTGGGAGTTGGTCAGAGTCGCAGTGCCCTCAGTAGATCCGGGAACGATACTGGTAGAGAGGGGCAGGTGAGTGACCTCCACGTAAGAGCTACCCTGGGAGTTGGTAAGAGTCGTAGTACCCTCAGAAGAACCAGTAACGTCACTGGTGGAGAGAGGCAATCGAGTGACCTCCACGTACGAGCTGCCCTGGGAGTTGGTCAGAGTGGCAGTGCCTTCAGTAGAGCCGGGAACGATACTGGTAGAGAGGGGCAGGTGAGTGACCTCCACGTAAGAGCTGCCCTGGGAGTTGGTAGTAGTCGCAGTGCCTTCAGCAGATCCCGTAACATCACTGGTGGAGAGGGGTAGGTGAGTGACCTCCACGTAGGTGCTACCATTGGAGTTGGTAGTAGTCGCTGTGCCTTCAGCAGATCCAGTAACCTCACTGGTCGAGAGAACATGAGTGACTTCCACGTACGTGCTGTTACGGGAGTCAGTGACAGTGGCAGTACCCTCAGAAGGTCCAGCAACCACACTGGTGGAGAGGGGAGTGGTAGTGACACGCACAAAGTATCCGCCACTGCTGCTGGGGTCGGCAACAGTCTCAGTTCCAGGGGCAGTTCCCTCCACGGATGTAGTGGACTCGATGAGCTTGAAGTCCACAGCCAACAGGCCGTATGCGGTAGGCAGACCGTTCTTACCATGGCCCTGGGCCACACATCGGTCAATAGGATCAAAGGGAGGAGCCCGGTAGTTACCAGTGTAGTGGAAGCAGGACTTGGTATCGTTTCCACTCATGAGACCTCTGGCAGCAGTGAAGAGACCATCCTGCCAAGACAAGTGAATGGCGGGCATCTTGGCAAACTCCTGGTTCGAGAAAGAGTTGGTGGCGCTGGTGTAACTGTTGTTGGGGGGAGCCACATCAGCGTCATAAGGAACCTTGTCGTACTGGGGGAAGATTCTCTCCTCCGAGTAGACGTAGTGGACGTCAATCATTCCCCAAGGGTTGCTAGCATTGGGCAGGAACTGGAAGGCACGCTGGGCCTCGACGTTGTTGAAGTAGTACTCGGGTTGAGGAAAGCCTTCCGATGCGTCTTCCTGTGTCCAATACGAGGTAACCTCCGTGATGAGGTACTCAGCCTCTCGTCGGAAGGCGAAAATCACTCGATCACTGGGTCCTCTCCAACCAACAGGGTTGGGGTTGGGGGGCAGAACATCAATGGGCTTGGACAGAGAGCCAACGGTGATGGTGTTAGCTCCAATAGCAACAGCGGGGTCAAGAATGAACTCGACGGTGAAGGTACCTCGGGTAATGTCGACGTCAAACATGTTGGGGTTGTCAAAGAAAGTGGTAGCGGTAGCTCGGAAGGTGTAGTTGCCATCAGTAGGAACAACGTGGAAAAGCTGAAGCTGACGGGTGCTGTCTGCGAGGAAGAAATCATAGTCAATGGGCACGGCGGAGCCGGGGAGGTAGGGGGAAAGAGGACCGTTGATGGAGAAGTCAAAGTAATCTCCACTTCGAATGGTATCAGCAGTAGCACGGTCGATGGCGAAGTCCATCGTAGCAGCCCAGGTCTCCCATTGGTATCCTGAGGCTGTAGTGTCCTGAGCCAGGTTGACTGTCAGGGTGGTAACGGGGTTGTTCAGAGCCTTCTGAGCAAGCGCCCCAGTCACCTGCAGCAAAGCAGAAACGAGGGTGAAAGGTTTCATTTGTCGGTGTCGTCGGTGATTGTTGTCCAAATGAAGGGGGAGACATGGCCATTTATATCGTCGACGACGCTGTCAACAGAAGTCATACTTGAGGGCAGTATTACACAGAAGTAAAACTGACTTTTTTTATGATAACATAAACACATCCACTTTGTGATCACACACAAAGTGTAAGGAATTTAACTTTGGCCAGGTCATAAATGATTGTCCTTTTGGTTCAACCTTAATTTTGGGCAGCTGAGGAAACACGGCTTTCGAGCTCGTTGTTTCCATGTCAGCTCAGCTTTTCATAGACGAACCGAATCAAACGCCGACGTTCTATTATGCGGTAAAAAACCAACTGTTTTGCTAACCATCTTGGCTGTTATGACCGTTACCCTTGTATCGTACTAGTCATCGAGGTTCGCAGTCCGAGAACTCAATTTTGGGATCAAAATCAAGACACCCGTACACCACCTAGGTGCCATGGGAAAGTCAGGGAAAACTCAGAACAGTACATGTTTGCCATTTTTATTTGCTCATTGCATTATTGGTCTCAGCTCTATCGGTCTCTGACTGATCGTGGGTAAGTGCATGCAGTTCTCCGTCCCCATATGGACTGAGAGAAAGCCAAGTCTCAACCTCAATTGTTATCATAAAAAAACACTACAAGTACGTTGTACCTGTAAAAGTAGCATATATAACCGAATCTTGCTAACGTTTATATCCGTTAGACAAGCAAATTGGCGCTCTGGTTCTGTTTTTAGATGCTGCCCAAGTTCTCTTCTTTCCACTTAGAGTAAGGTTGGCTCAGGAAAGTTGGGTCAAAAAGTGGCAGTGATTTATGACCAAGCCATTTACGGGCATTGAGAGTCCCAAAGTAGTTATCGTCCACGTTTGGAGGGCTTGGCTTGCTATAAGACACGTGTGGCTGGGTTTCCCTCATCCTCATGGGGTAGAAACCTTGGTGGAAGGGCAGCTTATGGGGTTTGTAGGAGACCATGGTGGCCGGTTGAAGTTTCTTAAGTAATTCACTTGACCGTTTGGGAATTTTCCAAGTAGATAGCGCAGATCACCAATCGACGTGAGCGAACGCTAGCCGGGACACTGATCGGCATTACGAGAGCTCGGGTTCTGGAAGAGCACGTGCATGACTATCATATGCTCTTCTAAGAGCCCGAGTCCGAATCCGGTGTGGGGTTGTTTTCATGTATAGGTCCTGTATTATAGGTTTGACGTATTCCCTTAGAATAAGAACAAACTCTTTATCATGCACGGCCCTACGTCAATCACGGGTGCCCTTACCGGGCCGAGTGGTCAAAAACTCTAAAGAATGACGGAACACTGGGAAAACGGAGGAGTAATGGCTTGAGATTTTACAAATCTCGCCGACTCTATCAACTGCTGATTTCACCTTCAACTGCCATGCATTGATAATTTTTCCGAAATACTCGCGAATTTATTAAAACTGCCGGATAAATGATAGGCGATGGGAGTGGTTGATAGGCGATGGGAGTTGGAAGCTTATTTAGCGCGCGCCACGAACTTTATTGCAGTACGATACCGGTTCAGAATACCATGGTCCACAAAGGTGGGTGCAATAGGTGGGTCTATTGTTCTTGTCTTCTTTGAATAAATCGCTTAACAACCCGAATCCCAATCAGGTCTGCGGGGATTTCCATGTATAGGCGCTAAGTAGGTTTAATAAAATATATTCCCTGAAAGGGCCGTCTTGACAAGGCCGGGAACAAGTGTCTCACTGACATTGACAAAGAACGTATAAAGATAAAAACACCCAAGGTACAAGTGCGTATGTCAAAGGGGAAGTGGCTTGATAAGGTTGGATCTGGAGGGTTAGTAGAAGGGCTGGCAGGACGGACACGGAATAGAGACAAGATGGGGTTCCGGTTTTGACGGGGAGGAGTGCCGTGTCTCAGTTTCTCAACCACATGTCACAATTTGCTTTTGTTTTTCTATTGTAAAGGAATAAATCAATTGTATTCAAGACCTATACATGGAAAACCCCTCACACTGGGCCTAGAAGAAATTGGTGGGCATGCTCGTGCGGGCGGTTACATTGTTTACTGGTGCCAGTAACCTGAACTTGGCTACGGCTAGAACCCAATTCATCTAGTGTGCCCTCGAAATGGTAAACACGTATGGACCCCACTGAAATAAACTTGCTTTTTTGTCGTTAGACTGATCTGCCAAGTAACGGCCAAAAGTGAGCGCCTCTGAGCTCATGATCTCTCTTTGACAATGGCAATTAGTCTCTGAGACCTTCTCAAGCATATTTTCAGATTCCACGGACCACGGAATGTAGAGATCCACAACGCATGGAGTGGGGCTCGCATTCGTTCTTTCTGCTTGTGTCTTTGTGCACTTCGTATAACTAAACGAGCCGTATTTGGAGTTCAGATTCCTGCATTTGAGGGGAGGTAAGCGAATACGACTTATATGCATAGTGATAACAAGCTGGATTAATAAGTCCTGCAAAAAAAGTAAACACTGGGACGATATCACCCACATTAGCGAGGGAGGCGAAGCAAATCAGGGTTCTCATACAATAACCACTCAGATTATTAACATTTCGTATGATAACCAAGAAGGGCAGAATGACAAGGGCGATCTTCACTAGCGTACGAAACACTATTTGCTTTGGGTAAACACTAATTGCTTGGGGTCGTTGTTCTCCCAAAAACTAACTATTATACGATGGCACCCCGGTTCGATACGCCGCATGGATGCATGACGAAGTGCTGAGAACACTGAGCATCTGAGACGATGCCTCATACGTCATCCAGCTGCCCTGGATGGCCTTGTCTGATACGCCCACTGGAACTTTTGCTTATTTTCTTTGTTTGATTGTTGCTATTTATCCGGTAAGGTGGATAACGCGGAACGGAGATAGCCACGAGTCCGAGCAAGCCCACCAGACGCTCTTCGGAGTTCACGAATCCGGGTCCACTGTATTCCCTCAGAATAGCAAAAAGCCTTTTTCTACAGATATTGGTCTCAGCCATAAGTCGGATGTATTCCTGGTCCACGATGTCTTTTTGGGAACCATTGTATTTGTCATTATTGCCATTAATTCATTCTTATTGGGTTAGTGAAATTAGAACCGCCGGTAGGGTAATATTTCAGCTATTGCCAGCACAAGGGCATATGTGGCGTTGCTGGTATCTGACAGCTGTCTATCATCTAGATTGAAGCCGTCTAAAGGTCTGGAATGTCTTTCTGATAGACGGACAAGTAACCGCCCTGCTGATGGCACTACGGATACTATCGGGACGGCGTTCCCTGTAAAGTGGGTTGATCATCAGTCGATCATCAGTCGATGAATTAACCTAAATGCCAAAATCAATACACATATGGTTTATCATGGTGGGTGGGCGAGAGGAACCCCTCCCCAAATGGACCAAATCGGAAGGCTCCAATGTGACATTGATCAAAGATTGTATTATCAGCGACATTGTCTTGAGCTCAAAGCAGCGTAGCTGTCACGCCATAGTCCTGTTCTTTTTCGTGGCTTGGAGACTTTCTTTGATCAAAGTTGTCTGTAGAAGTTGATGCCGAGAGCATGAGTCGCACTTGACAAACTTTTCATCAAATAAATAGCTGATTTTTGATACAGTCAAGAAAAGCCCTTGATTCGAATCTGTTTTCCATGATTCCGTGATATTTTTGCTTCCAATCTGCCTCAATACACGTGTTGTACTGGCCCATAGCTCGCTTGGCACCATTTAAGCTCACTTATACTGCACAATGTTGCATTAGCGCGAATGTTGGGAGTCGCATTCCCGCCGCATTAGGCAGAAATTGTGGAGGTTACATTGTCAACATCCATCGTGAAAGAAAGAATACCCGGGGCACTAGGTAACACTATCCGGCAGTCCATTTTTCCAGTCCATATTCACCCATTGTTATAACACTGAATAGATCTCACCAACTGATCTCACCAACTGCACTCATGGAGACTACCACCAATGATTGGCAGCAGATCAGGGAGATCTCATATGACGACCCTGCATGGTCGATGGCACATTCTGCCCTCGTTCTTTTGTCACTTCGAACCACAGCATTAAAGTTCGAGATCAATCCAAACTCAATATCAATCGACTCTCATACCCACGCCACTTTGGAGTTTGGGGACTTCATAGTACACCCCAGAATCGCCAAAAGTAGCAAGAAAAGTCAATTCGCTATCATGACCAAATTAACATACCCCTCTTATCATACTGTCGAACTGGGTCACCAACACCTCCTTTAGAGTTCGTTCCCGCTCTTGGTGACGCATGGAATCTCCCCTCACTGAAACAGTCCCTGAGCTGATTAGCCTGTGTACCTGGTTCTGTGATTCCTAATTCAGCTCGGAAGTACCTGGTGCCTTCTGTTCTGGCTCATTCGGTCTCTCAATCGGTCAACCACAATGCAACGCTACAGTCCCTAAGACATCGCACGGCAGTCTCATCCAGCAAAATGGCCTCAACAGTGACGCAACATCCAACCTGAGAACAGCTCCATTTCAGGGATTCTCAATAAGCCAGTCGTTGAGAAACCAGTCCGTTGCTATTACGAGACCTCATAGTTCATCCATTGCCAGCTTGCCTACTTGAAGGGCTGAAACCCCAAGATGACTAACTCTGGAACAGTCAACGAGCTGGAACGGTCTGCTGTCTCGGTATCTCACCTTATGTTTCTGTCTATCGAACACAGAGCCAATGCCTCGTACAATTGAGCTTCCAATGGCCTCGAGACAGCAATTCTGGCTACCAGTACTTGTAGCAGTCACTGTAGGGTTCGCAGAGAACCCCCCTCCTTCTACACTCTCAAAGGGAACGTATTGTAACGACAACCAACTCGAACCAAATCGAACTATCAAGGTGAACGTATTGTAACTCGAACCAAATCGATCTTGCATCAATGACCTTCTCGATAACGAAGACTATTCCATCAATCACCGTTATCTATGACGAAGACTTTTGAAGTCTACACTCCAGCTGGTGATCATTACTGCCAGTTCAGCAAGAAACGCACATTCCCCCACTCCTCCACTTGCAGAGCCAAAGCATAGGCGAAGAGATTTCAAGAATCAATCTGACCGACTCTTCACCCAAGCTCTCGGTTCCAGACTCGAGGGTGCTCAAACAAGAAATGATTGACAAAGTCTCTCATCCGAATAAGACATGACTACAGGCTTAATATCGGGGTAACTCTAGCCCCGCAAAAGCCCTTCCCGTCTCCACAACGTTATGTTTTGGATGCGAAGGGGTTTGGAGGTGATAATGAGATGGTGTAAGTTCAGACGACTTGATAGTCAGTGAACACGTAAGAAACGCGTCTACAGGTGAGGTTCCATACCAGCCCACATTACAGAACATGTAAGAAATGAGACTCATTATCGACTTCACAGACCCAATTCTCTGATAGCTCGTAGGTAACTACTGTCTTTTAGTGTCTGTCAGTTTTGACTATTCAAGAAATTTCGGCTAGCAGGGGTGTGTAATATCTCGATATTTCCTAAAACGGCCGCCCAAAAAGAGCTTAGACGCTTGTAGAATCCAAGACATTTCTTCTATCAAGGTACTAAGTCGTTATTATGAGGCTACCGATGAGACAGGGTTGGTGGGGAGAAAGCTCTATACTCCAAAAAGTTGTATACGATAGAAAGATGTATAAAAAGTACGTCCGTAGTACCATTCAATTCTCCTGCTCTTCCTGATCATTTTGATATGCTAAAGGTCATATAAACAATTGTAGATAGCTTTCAGGTATTACATTCTTCTTTTCTTTGAGTTTAGCATGGTCCCTCTATACTTAGGCAAAGTAGGGCTTCACGGATAACAATAAAAAACATAATAATACTAAGAAAAAAAAGAAAAAAAAAGAAAAAAAGAACAAGCTGACAAGGGAAATCGTCAAAAACTGCCAAAAAAGTAATTCAGGATATTCCTGACTACACCAAGAGACCACATGGCAGTATCGTGGAAGACGTTGACATCGAAAGTGGGTTCATCCATCGCGTCGAATACGAAGAATCCCTGCGTGATAATGCGATATTTCGTGATAACCCTATGCAATCAACAGGGTGCTTGTCGATCTATTATCTCCAGTCGTGTATCTATCTCATGAGACTTTTATGCTGCTGAAAAGCACCTTTCCAAATGTTGGACCGTTGATATTGAACATGTCAACGTAGGTCATTGGGATGTGCTTCATCTTCAAATCGCTTCACAGAAGAGAACACTCCCTATGACAAGCCCTAAAGACCATGTTGTTGCACTGACCAGCTGAGTGGAAGACACGTATCCGTAATGCACTCAATTTCCGATAATATCTCAAAGTTGTGTATGCTATTGTGAACAGTTTTTATGACACCACGTGAACTCGAAAAGATACGCGTTACCGTGGATGCTGACCAACAGAAACACCACGCAAATTGGAAGCAATACAACCACCACAAGCACTCAACCTCATAGACGTCTACAGATACCTACAGTATGTATACTATTTTGACACTGACTCTTGCCCTCAATACTTGCACACAGCAAAAACGACAGACGAATTGACACCCAATCTCATGAGATCAACCTTCTCAACTTGAATGCACCGATTTTGGCACAGAATCTACTCACAAAGAGCTTGTTTTTGGCCTCAATATGACGCCCTCTTGACACACGTCTGGCTCCTACCAACTTTCTGACTTTCCCCTGGTGAGTCCGTCGCAGACTTATGTCTCGGTGGCTGCAGCCGTAACTTTACCCCCTTCGGAACTCAGATACAGTTCGAGATCAGATCTGTCAGGATCTTGCATTGCCGAACATAGCGTTAGCACCCCTTGACGCCACTTTCTCAAGGAGCATTCCTATCACAACAGCAAAGACCAACGCCGAATAAATGAAAGTTAATCATAGGGCTGAAGCAGTCTTACAAGAAAAGTCGGATATCGCCAATCGATACTACAACGACACCTGAGAAACCATTAGTGCTCAACACCTGTCTCGATCTGTGGACGCCATTCAACAGGACAATAACCACATGAACGAGAGAAACGACAGCCTACATCTTTTCGAAGCCACCAACAGACGCAAAAAGAACAAACAATCAAAAGCGGATGGCACGAGTTCTACCAAGGTCTCCTCCCTGAGCTCAAGGATCGCCCAGACCCTGACCTCCTCTCAGATCGTGTTATCCTTCTCCTGAACCAACTCAAGACGACTCATCCAACTGGAGACCGATCTCTTTATGATCACGGACTGTGGTCTTCAAACTTGTGCACTCAGACGGGCTTTGTACAAAAAGATATACTCACACTAACGTCTAGATCGACTCTATTACTCGGGCCAAAAATGGACCATAGGACTCACCGACTTCGCTAAAGCCTTTGACTCACATGCCCTTAAGGCCCTCGACCGTGAACATCGCCCTCAAACCAGCAGCAGTTCTGTTCATTAACGCTACAGTACTCTACAAGGGACATCCTCAAAACCGGAGCGAGACAAAGTTGTCCATTTTCACCATCAATATTCGCACTGCCAATCAAGTCTCAAACGGCTAACCCTGACTAACCTTGACCAGGCACTGTTATTTCATCACCCTCTTAACGACCGTAGCACACCCGAGACACCACACCCCCACTCCGAGAGTACATCCACGGAAGTCTACAAAACTGATATCTGCCTTCGCTACCAGGTAATCTGGAATCCATCAAGCTTACTCTTCTGAACACAAGGAGGTCTCAGATGAACTGAACCTCGACGTCAACTCTCTCCTCTCTCAGGAGATCTCAGGCAATGTGGGATCTCAGGCAATGTGGATCTCTAACCCTGCTCTTCTGATAATCGTCCTGTGCAATCCTCCAGAGTGTTAGGCAAACGATTTCATGTTTGCCATGACTTTCTCACACAGTTATTTTACCAAGGCGCTTATGGTCATTTGTGCCACAACCTTCTTCGTGTCATCCACTAAGACGACGTCCCAGACCCCAACGACCACTTCGCTACAAAGACATCTGTACACCCGATGGCTACCCACAACAACAACCGCACAATTCCTATGACGAAGAGGGCCACGCTCGACTGCATCCAATTTGACAACCCGAAACCATGGCTCAAGGCACCTCTGCATCTTTGAGCTAGCCCTGGAACAGCTAGCACTTGCCTGCAAGGACGACGGCAACCCATTAGAGCCCTGGGTCTTCGCCGACATCTGCAACCTCCCCAACCCTCAGCCTCGCGTACCTACAAGTCTTCTACCCCACCATTCGATTCTTTACCGTTGTGGAGGAGAAAGAAAGCCCCGCCGCCATCACTCCATTCTCCATCAAGGCCTACTGGAAGGTCGTATTGAGTCTACATCACCAACTCACGACAACTGCAGAGGGATTCTTGCTCAGCTCCTGTCTCCAGCTCTTTTCTTACTACATACTGTACCGTACTCTAACACAGCAAACTCGACCAATACTCTATCATTAGATCGACTACCCAGCTACACACTCCGACCTCTTGGTACTTTGAGGATGCTTGAAGCAAAACATTTCTACCCGTAAAGTGAGTATCTAACACCAACACCCCACTTACAAACTAGTTCAACTTCAAGACTACAAGCGACCTCCCATGTCGGCTGCACGCCACTAGGCCTCAGATGACTCGGAGATGGTTCAATCAATGATGGTACTGAGCTTTCCCTGAAGTTTCATAATGCTTTCATTATTTTGGATTTCTGGCGACAATTATCTTGAATATGTTGTAAAAATCGAAAAAATATAAAAAATCCAGTTCCTCATTGGCCCGGTTCAAGCCCTGGAAGAAACAACCGGCGTGGCTTTGAAGTTCTTCATAGTAGTAATATTTGAAATTAAGAGCAATCCCCTGAGTGAACAAATTCCAGCTACCGGTACAGTCTTACGTGGCTACGATACTGGCATAGTTAGATGACGTCATACCAGCTTTTACCGATATCCAGTTCCTATAGTGAGGCTTTGACGCAGAAAGACATACATACAGGTTATCACGTGACTTTAATCGAGCTGAAACACTCCCCTTCTCTCTACCTCTACCACAACTACCCCTCCAAACCTCTCTATTGTCTGGTCGTATCCCCCACTAGGTTAAAGGCGGCGTTAGAGGTGAACTCAGGGAAGTGAATAATAACGCCTAAGAACGACATCACGTGATCTAAATGGAACGAAAATACCTGGTTTCCACTCCAAACACACTTTCGTTTCCTCTTCCAACCCCTCTATTTCCCCCCTCCCAATCAGGGGCTACAACCGAGGCACTCTTCAAGTCTCCACCTCTACGCCATTTAAGGTTTCATTTAGCCGCCATTTAGCCGATATCGATCAAGATAGCGAGGTTATATGCGAGAAGAGGCAAGTGTAGGGAAAAAGGAAGGGGTGAAGAAGTGGACAATAAACGTTCCAAACACAACCTTATTGGTCCACTATAAACCCCCAAATGGCAGAAATCGCTCTCTGGACACCTCCCAGGCACCTTGAGACATCATCCCACCCTACCTCCTAGTGAATTTATCATAGGTAACAACCATAATGGAACCTACTTGTAACGGCAATCCAATCCGCCGTTGTGTTGCTACTCTGGGTTACGCCAAGGTACCTATAGGCGTTCTTCGGTTACGCCAAGATACCTACAGGTCTTCGGTTACGCCAATACCTGTCTATACCTACAGGTCAGTTACTGACACATGGTTTTTTAACTACATCTATGGTCTGCTCTGCCTGAGAGCTTGAGATGAGCTTGTTAGTGGGGGCAGACGTCTCCAGGACTATCTGTAGAAAATGGGGGACTGAGACAGCGCCCATCCGTGGTAGGCGTGGTAGGTGCCGAGCAGAGCGATCCAATGGAGGATGACGCCGAGGACCACGCACATGTGGAAGATCTGGTGGGAAGAGCCGATGATGTCAAAAGTACCGGGCGACCACTTCTCAGGCACTCGAGCAGCGTAAATAGCAGCTCCTCCGATGTAGGAAGCAGCCTCGAGCAGAATCCAGGGCAGCTGGATTCGCAGAACGGTTCCCTCGTATCCGAATCTGAAGCAGGCGTGGATCACGGGGAAGCCTCCAGACAGACCAAAGAGCACAAACATGAGGGCTCGGAAGGGTCGCCATTCGGAGGTGTGGAACTTTTTCATGAGCGAGACGCAGGCGCAGATTGTGCCGAGCGAGAAGGTGAGGCCCCAGTACAGCCATCGCTCGTAGTCGCCGTGGTCGTATCCGTAGAAAATGATACCAAACATGGACGAGACAACCAGCGAGACGATTCCCAGGTAGTCGAGCTGGTTGCCGGTTCGAGCCACCTGCTGCGAATGGCACTTGATGCAGTGGAAGGTGGCACTCATGCCCAGACACGAGACGATGCCGAACATGAACAAAATAAAAACTCCGTGGTCCTTCCAGGTGGTGGTGGGGTAGACGGGGAGTCCGACGTTGAGGTAGGTGCCGAGTCCGTAGACAGCCACACCGCCCACAAACGTGGTAAGGGCAGGAATCAAATGAGAGTAGATGTTGACGGTCTCATTGTGAACAAAGCCCAGGGCCTTGAAGGTCTTCTTGTAGCACTTGGTTTCCTTGACGTAGCCGCGACGAATGTAGCAGTTGTCTCGCTGCCACACGGGGATCTCGTCCCACAGGTGGGTCAGCGACTCCTTGACCTCCTCTATGGTGTCGGCCACGGTATGTTGGGCATGTTCCAGCAGCGACTCGTCCGCACAGGGATCAGCTTCTGCTCTAAATCGAATCTGTCCGGATGTGGTTGTTGTGCGGGTGGTGGACATTGGTGGAGAAGTAGCGGTCAGGTCTTACGCTCTTTGGATCTACAAGTACGATACCCACGCCTAGGGGTGCCTTTTCTATAATTCGTTACGGTGCTATCGCCTGCAGGCCACGCAACCTAAAAAGAGGGAGACAAGCATCTAATTAGCTCTAGCATTTTCGGATTTACCTTTGAGAGCTCATGGACAGACAAACACTTCCTCGATAGCCTACCACGGCTGCATGTGTTTAGATCCTTTTTTGGTTGGCCAGAACGGGCCCGCTACGGGAGTGCGAGGACATGTGTGTTTTCCCTCTGGTGTATGGATCGTCCCTCCGACAGCTCATATTAAACGTCTCAGACCCTACCCACTGCATTATCATGTGCATCTCATTATCATGTGCGTCTCAACAACAAGAGCCATAACATCTGTTGAACTTTGAGATGGAAGAAAAGTCGGTTTGAGGAAGAGGTCTGAGAACTTCGGATTTCCGAGTTTGTCTTTGTCGCTCCCGGTCCCCGCATACTTGACAAGTATAGATATATGTCTATACCATCTGTTGGGGCTAGCGAGGTGTGGTTATAATGGGTCCAAGCATGATATTGAAGATGGCGTGAAATAAAGGAAATCGGAAAAAAATGGAATTTTGTGTAGCCACGGTGTAGCTGCGAGGCACAAACAGCTCCACTACCTCTCCCACACCTCTCTGCTCGTTAACTACTCCATCAGATTACCATGCATTTCCCGATAAGACGTGAGTTTGTGGGGGTCTTGGTGAGACATTGCAGGGTAGCGAATATGATACTGTAGACGCTAGAGTGACAGCGCGAGCAGGGTATAAAGCACATCATAGGGCTATATATATGGCTCGATGTCCGTTTAAATATTCCCCCTATTGTAACATTCAGCTATATGTCAATTTCGACTTCATTTTTTTCATCATCATTATACTGTACGTGTATTCCCATCTTTCATCTTCCATTTGTCTTTTTGCATCCTCGGTAACTCTACAGCGAGCCGTTTGGTGTCACCTCATTTTCCAGACTCACGTCTATTTCCCTCTGGCCATGTTTACCCACCATCTATCCCAACCCCAACAAATGCAGGCGGGAAAGTGGGATGAAGAGTCTCCTGCATGGCTCACTGGTCGTATCGCTCGGGTCCAGGTTTTTGACGGATTTCTCAGGGCTAAAACCACGCAACAAGCTCAGCACAGCCCCGGGACTTAGACCCCAGATTAGGGTGTGATATATAGTTGAGGGTGTGTATGGTGATGCAAGTAGGGTCGTTTATTGAGGCATTAATACGAGTAGCTGATGGTGCAACACATGTACTCGTTCAGTACTCGTAGCTAAATCCATAGTGCCGTCCACTTTTCACACCAATCTAGACCATTTAGTATAGCTTTTTCGTCCATCTTCTACTCCCCTAAAGTTAGTGACTAACTTCCCTTCTCGTCTTTGGCCCTCTTTCGGACTCTTCGGACTATCTCCAAGCTCACCACGCCCATCACTGGCTGCGTTTATTGGTAAACCTACGTGGACGAGCGAGAGAAGTAAGTGAGTAGTGCCATCAAAAATGGGGCTACAAATACTCTATAGCTCATAATCTGAGTGCTGCCTGCTGGTCCATATACAGAGTATCTTCATATGGTCTCTCAGGATGTTTTTACCCAGTCCAAGCCCCCATTCTACCTCTGCTCAACCTACAACCTCAGCTGTAAGCTTCCCGATGTTTACTGCCTTACTCTTTCATTTCCCTTCCGGATAATCGGGTCTGCTTCGGGAAGCACGGGAAGACACGTGAAGCGGATACGATGGAGGTAAATTGGACAAAGAAAGAGTAGGAGCACATGGGTAGCGAAAGGAGTGAGTACTGGTTAAGAGCCTACAGAGCAAACATGTGACCCTGGAGTACCTACAAGTTCGTACTTCTTCTCCCTACGCTCTACCTACCGGCTGCCTCTGTCAATCACTCCACCTCGTCTCCCTCCAAAACCCAATCATCTCGTCTGCCTTATCTCTGCAACCATGGCACTAATGGATTTATACCGGAGAACTAGGCGACAAGAGCTCTTGGCAGAGGAGACTTGTTCGGCGTTACAGAGGGGAGAGTGTGCTTTGGTCGTCTTATCTTGATAGTCGTGTAGTCCTCTTTCCCTGTTGTTCACCTTTGACCAGCCTATGTATCCCGAGTCTGTGTGGTCTTGCAACTCAGCCACAAGTTGACGAAATGGTTCAACTAACAGCCATTGTCTTCACCCACAAGTTCATCAGCACGTCTCAGACAAGCCACAGAGCCACATGTGTCAGAGCTGAACGGCTATCGAAGCTGCCACCTTAAAGGTGCCGTTCATTTCTTAAGACAGAGAGGTGTTTACTTGTGACGGTAGGGGTGAAGCAATATGAGATTACTGACCGTCATAGGATCGCAGACAAGGACTCCGTTTCCGTCAATACTGCACTCCAACACGTGAAGACGTTGTCGATCATTCATCGCAGGTGTGCGTTAGAGAGGTTCGTGTAAGACTTCAGTAGCTGTAATTAAGACAAAAGGACGTTCATCGGACTCTCAGAGCGTTGAGAAACCCGCTGAAGGACACTCTGACCTCAACTCCATCCCACACTCTGTCACTCTACAATCGCGAAACTTGCACCTTTCAAGCTCACAGTCTCACTGTGGAGCGTTTTAAAGCTAAGTGGACGTAGCAGTGACCTTCAACCGTCTCTATCCACCTTCCAACGTTCCCCAGACTGTCTTTCTTGTCTACTTCTTCTTCAGGCTATACATCAATGCAGGGGCACTATGGCAATCTGGCAATCTGGCAATCTGGCAATCTGGGGTATAGTCTTACTTAGTCGCTGATACCACATCGTTGTTGCCAGCTCCACTATATCGTATCCAGTGGCTGCTTTATACCCCTCCGATGACTGATATTTAATTATCAGCCGAAGCCGAGTAGCAAGGGAGGTTGGAGTTGTGTAATCAGGAAATTAGTGGGTGTATCCACAGCGTAATTAGAAGCTCGTTAAAACGCCATATTGGTGGCAAAAAAGGATGGCTAAAAACACAGAAAAAAGCGCTCAGCACCCCCGCCTCACGTCAAACACCCTGGACGTGTCCCTGACGTGCCAGACCCTTCATAAAGCACTTTTTTCTTCACTGTCCCTGACTCTCCCCGCTTACCCTACCCACACTAAGTTACCCCACAAAGAGGATAACGGGGAATAATTATAACGCCGTAAAAAGGGTTAATAGCGAGTCTGTGAGACATGACAGGGGAGGTGGAGGGTTCGATTTATGGTAAATCGGTCAATTGCACTGTTTGGAATTGATTCCAATTGTTTCTAGTCACGTGACCTCCCTCATTTTCCCAATAAAACCGCCTCTTTCCCCCCTCAGTCCCCCACCAGCACTTTCACGTTCGCCTTGTCAAGTAAACTCTAGGCACGCCAATTGACTCTGCATGCACTCCAGCTGCGGGCTTTTGAACACGATAGCTAAAGGCGATAACCCCGAACTCCCTACCTACCGCACTAACTCTTAGGATCCGTCTCTGTCTTTCTGGATCTTCTTCCTGGACAATTCGTCTTCTTCCCCCATAACATCTCGTTGACATGATTGACGAAATCTTTGGACGTCCCAGTGCCAAGTTCAAGCGGGTGCAGTGCTTTGCAGTGGCTCTGGCCTGGTGGCTCATCATCACTCGAGGCAACAAACATGGTCCTCCCGGTATTCGATCGCTGAGTCGAGCCCTGACCGCCAAGATCACCGCGTGGCAGATCTACGTGCTCACCCTGACAGGCTACTACCTGCTCAAGAACTTTGACAAGCTCATTGGTCTCACTCCCCCCATCCCCTTTGAGAACCACTACACTCCCGGCTTCTACCGTGCCACCTGGGTGATGCAGGCTCTGGACGCCGGCTTCTGGACCGCCTACCCCATCAAGAACAAGTACGCCCGAGATCTGCTCTCCATCGTGCTCACCTTCTACTACCTGGTCTTCTCCGATGCCGCCAACGAGAAGGTCCGACGATACAGACTCAAGACCACCGTCGAGTCGTGCCGAGTGTCGTGGGAAAAGGGCCGAAACCCGTACGCCGGCGCCATTGCGAAGCTGCTGCTCCCCAAGATCAACATCTACAAGGACATTTTCGTCAAGCGTCCCGCTCACTCCGAGTATGAGGAGCCCGTCGAGTGTCTGCTGCTGTTTGACGGAACCGCCGAGCAGCTCAAGAACCAGAAGAAGGTCATTTTCCACCTGCACGGAGGCGGCTTCACCACCATGGAGCCCAAGCTGCACGAGGACTACCTGCTTGCCTGGGCCACCCAGCTCAAGGTGCCCATTCTCTCGGTCAACTACAGAAAGGCCCCCGAGTTCCCCTACCCTTACGCTCTGGACGAGGTCTTCGACTCGTACTACGTGCTCATGAAGTCCAAGGGAACCATCATTGGCCTGAGTGGAGAGGTTGTGCCTGAGGTTGTTGTCACTGGAGACTCTGCTGGAGGAAACCTGGCTGCTGCTCTGATGCTCAAGCTCATTGACTACCCCAAGAAGATCAAGCGACCTGCTGGTCTTGTGCTCACCTACCCTGCTCTCGACATGAACTTTGCCTCTGCTCTGTCTGAGGACCAGATGAAGCTCATCCGACAGGTGACCAAGGAGACTGCCACCCCCTTCCTGTACAAGAACAAGAAGGACGTGTACCAGTCGTACGCCGGCGACCACCACAAGTCCGTGCGAGCCAACAAGTCGTTTGTCAACCTTGCTCAGCAGCAGAAGGTGCAGGCTCAGCAGCCCGGTTCTCCCTCTGAACAGGGTCCCGGCAACAAGCTGTCTCTTACCTCCAAGGTCCTGTACTCTGGAGATCGAGTTCTGCCTGCCGAGGTTCTGTACACTGCTCTGATGCTGTACGCCGGAGACACCGAGTGTGATCTTGCCAAGGACTACCTCATGTCTCCCATTCTGGCTCCCGAAGAGAAGATTGCCCAGTTCCCCAAGACTTACATCATCTGTGGAGAAGTCGATCCTCTGGTCGACGACACTGTGCTGTTTGGAGCCAAGCTTCGACAGGCCTTCAAGAACGCCGGCAAGAAGAACCCCGAGGAGCTGGTCGAGGTGTCCATCATCAAGGGATACTCTCACGGTTTCCTCAACATGGTGCCCTTCTTCCCCGAGGCCAAGGCTCCCATCCACAAGCTGGGTTTCTGGATGGAGGAGATCTTCGACAACGTTCTGCCCGAGGAGCGAAACATCGACATCAACGAGGACGACTACAGCACCGACGAGGAGGATCTTGTGGGTGAGTCGTACGCCAACATTGACAAGGATGGAGGAGAGAAGGCTTCCAAAAAGAAGAAGACCAGCGCACAGAAGGCGTGGGACAAGACCAACATTGTCCATCCCGGAGGATTGGTCGAGGGACGACAGGATAAGACCAAGAACTCGGTCATTGGAGAGATCAAGAACGCAGTCGCTGACAAGTTGTAAAAGAATGAATGAATAATGAGATAGAAGTAAGTGGGTATGCTGTAAGGCAACTACAGTTTTTAGAGGTAACTGCAACGCTACAAGTGGTACATACATTAGACGAATATGGACTAAACATACTTTACCGTTGCAGAGGAGATGACTGATTTCAGTATTTATAATCAAGTAGCTTTTTAGATAAGGTATGGAGATGTCTGATAAGGCGTTAATGGAAGTGGTCTATGGTGAAAAGCAGAATAGTCTAGATCTGTCTTTGCTTCATGACCACCACCTTTCTCCAGAGCATCTCCTCTACACTTCTAACCCTCGGTCATCATTAAATATCTATTATCATCCAAGACCCCAGGCCCAATACACTGGCAGCCTGGGGTTCGCTAGTTTGGTTATACATCATTGTACTGTACGTAAGTATGCTGATCATCATGGGTCATCATGGGGTCATTGCTGGGCTCTTTCAAGCTATGCATGCTTGGCACTGCTTCCCTTTTCTCGATGGGTGGAGACGGCAGGGATATCGGCGCTGATTCGGGTCTCGATCGTGTCGAACGCCCGCAACTCCAGCCGGATGAGCGAATGCAGCGGCACCTGCATCCAGGGCGACTGGTCCTGGGGCACGTTCATGAAGTAGGCGTACAGACACCGCAGCACGGCCTGGTGCGTCACAATCATGATGTTTTCCTGGCGCTCCAGCTCCATGATGATGGGCTCCAGCCGGATCACAATGTCCCGGTAGCTCTCGCCTCCTCGGTACCGGTACTCGTACTTGTTATCGTCACGGGCCTTGAAGTCCTCGGGGTACTGCTGTTCGATTTCCTCGTACGTCATGCCGTCGCACACTCCGGCGTCCAGCTCGTCCAGCGCCTTCCAGGACCGTTTGGGGTAGTCCAGGAACCGGGCTGTCTGGTTGGTTCGTTTGAGGGTCGAGGTCCAGACCGTGAGCTCGGGGACCTTGCCGTCGGGGAACACGGACTGTTCCAGCGCGCCCTGCAGCAGCGAGGGCAGCTTCTTGGCGTACATCTGGCCGCGTTCAGACAGGTTTGAGTCTCCTCCCAGCTGGCCTCCCAGGTTGTATTCGGACTCTCCGTGTCGGGACAGCCAGATGTACCGCGGCTTGATGTGCAGGTTCATGATGTAGTACACGACTCGGGACTCGAGGTAGGACTGGATTCTGTTGATGACGACCTGGGCGCCCACGTTCATGAGCTTGACATAGGTCAGATCCGTCTCGTTCTCGCCCAACGTCTCGTAGACGGCCTCGTACTTTTTGATTCGGTTCTGGAAGTCGGTGATGGCCTTTTCCGGGTCGGTCCCCACGTAGTCTGGAGACGTGGTCTTGACGTCGATGATGTTGTGCATCACAATGGCCGGGTCGTCGCACCACGACTCCACAAACATGGGCTCGACTCCGGCGTCCAGCAGCGTGTCTGCGATCCACTTGCGGCGCTCCACCGTCGAGTTGGTGGCGTCAAACACTCCCACCACTCCGTCGTCCTCCTCGAACCACCGGATCATGTCCTGGAGCGCAGCCTCGGCGGCGTTGCGTCTCAGGCGTTCGCCCACGGCGTTGGAGTTGTCGAAAAACTCGGCTGTGGGGTGTGCGGTTTCTTTGCGTCTGTAGTTTCCGACATTGAAGCACCGGGTGGGCACGGACAACCACGACAGGTATCGCACAATCTTCTGGGCAATCAGCGACTTGCCTCGAGCAGGCAGACCGACCATGATGACGCCGATCCGCACATTGTCCACGTTTCGGGCTCCGTAGACTGGCATTTTGAGAGGTTCTTTAGTGGTAGCGTCTTGTAGCGGGTGTCGTGTGGAGAGCTGATAGAGTCAAGATATAGGTTTGAGTTTGATAAGTGTGGTGAGTGAGGTGTAAGGACAAAGTCGATAATTGTAAGGTGTGTGGACAATATTTTGTTGATTTATGGATCAAGAGACACTCAACCGGTTTGGGGGCTCCACAGTTATATAATACATGTACCTTTGACTCAGAGTCACACGATCACTCTCCGGAGTCTGAAACTCACGCCAGTGCCTATCACTAGTCACACCACTGGTCCGCTTCTCACTATGAAGTCAACCCACCGATAGGCGGTACTTGATGAGGAACGGTTACCTAAAGGGGAACCCACAGTAGGGTAAGTCTGGGGTCCCTGAATAGGGAGAGATTATGTAACGACATGTAAGGATATTATCAGCAGGCAGTGTGGCCACATGTCGCTTCATCTCGGAACAATGTCGGAATAATACCCCACCAAACACCCACTCCCTCTCACCCTTAACTAATCTTCACATTCACATCGTTCCATGTCTCACCATAAATTCAACCTTGTTCCGGTGGGCCGAAGATGAGAAAAAGAGCGGTCAAGCCGTTGCCGAGGAAATGGAGGGGTAATATCGGTGCACAGTGTGGTTGCTCTGTGTTGTGCGGTTCTTCCACACTTTTATTACCGCCCGTAGCCGTGCTTATGTAATCGATGATTATGTAATCCTCCGCACTCACTTAATCGAGCCGTCTTATGTTTTCAATGATTACGTAATCTCCGCGCCCACATAATCGAGCCGTCTTATGTAATCAATGCTTACGTAATCTCCGCGCCCACATAATCGAGCCGTTCGTACATAATCTCCAAACTTACGTAATCCTCGTTAGTAATCACCTTCAGGTTCAACGCAGATCGACATACCCCACAGCATGTGCTTATGAACCGTGCCCGTTGTCTCAGCTCTCAGGGCTCGCCTTTGCTTTTTCGTTTCGTCTCCACCAAACACTCAAACTCTGAGGCGTGAGGCAGATAACGTGGTAGAGTTGGAATGTGAGGGCTATAGGCGTTTGTTGTGAGTTATATATAGAGTGGGGGTTATGGGTGGGGGGTCACCGTTGGTGATTAATGGTGGATAGTGGTGTGTAGTGTAGATACGAACACTTCACATGTCTACGAGTACAAGTTGTCTCACCTGTCAAATAGCTCAGACCAGGGTCTACACGTTAGACAGGCTTGTAGGTGAATAGACGGGATATAGAGATAACTTTTGCGGGGCTCAAGGCAGGGATATTTTCGCGTTTAACTCGTGGAGTCCGAGGAGGGCAGCTGTAAGGGAGTACAAAGTAGGAGGTTGTCATTACGTCATATTGTGAATAAAGGTGTCAGTGTCAAAAACGGAATATGAGTGCTACGGAAACGGGAAGTTGAAGTTGGACTACAACAGGGGGCAGAGAAAGGGTCTACGAGGAGATTGGTTGTTTTTTTGCCCAAATCGGCCTCTTGACGTTTCTTAGTGCTACAAGTAGTGCTGTCGTTGTCTTTGAAGGGCAACTGCAAGAACATCACCATTTAAGACATACAGGAGCTGAGATATTATAGCAAAAGCAAAGCCGTTGTTTCATGTGAATATTTTTTCAGTGTCTCAGGTCGAAAAACAACAGTCCTGGGAGCTCTTCTAGCCTTGGTACTACCGCCCACCATCGTCCAAGTCAATAAGGTGGGCAATGATTGACGATAGATCGACCGATTGACGGTTATAGATGAAAGTCATTCCGTGTAACTTCATTAATTGAAGTCTGTGACGAACGGCTCTGAATAAGTTTCAATGTTTCTCAGCTGTTCAGCTTGTACTACGAAGTATTACGAAGTACTCTTCTACGTCTACAGGTACTCATCTCTATCATTAACGAAAGTCATGGTATCATTAGAAAGATATGTAAGCTCTAAGGCCTGAAGGGCTGCAACAGCGGCGGTGTATAAATTAAGAATCTGAAGTCTAGTGCTGATGGAGACCGTTGCCGCCAGAGAAGACGATTCGGTAGGGGCCCGAGTCGGACGACGAGTCGCCGCCAGACTGGATGGCGAACGACTTGTCGGCAGACGACGAGGGGATCTCGGCAGGAGTGTAGCCGAGGGCCTTGACGATGTTGGACAGGGCCGTGGCAAACGCCCAGGGGTCCTGCTTGGTGCCCTGGCCGAAAACCAGATCGGTGTAGTGGTTGATGGTGTCGAGAACAGCCCCATCCTTGAAGGAGGTGGCTGCTCCGGAAGACGAGGGGTTTCGGTACTGCAGGTTGCCGTGGTCAGCGCTAGCCTCCTCGGAGTAGTAGGTGGCGTCGTAGTTGGGAGGCACGTCGTAGGCACCGGCCAGAGATCGCCAGTAGGACTGGTGGGTGGATCCCCAGGAGGAGTCGCCGCCCATCTGGGAAGTGGCGTTGAGAACGGATCGCTCGTAGGCCTCTCCGGTCTTGACCCGGTCGTAGCCGGTGACAATGTCCGAGTTGGCGACCTTGCCGTTCTGGATGGTGCTCAGAACCACGGGGTAGAAGTACGAGGCGTTCCACACGGTCTGGGCGTTGCCGTTGAGCACCACCTCGAGCGAGTCGGAGCCCTTGGTGTGCTGCAGAACGGCCTGCGAGTTGGAGGTGTAGTACTGCACGTTGTTGGAGATGCCGTTCTGGTTCCAGGTGACCTGGGCGTTGATGTTGCCTCGGTGAGAGGTGAACTGCAGCTGCGACATGACCTTGACGACCCGGTTCACGTGCGAGACCTGGACCATGTCGCTGTTGGACAGCTTGTTCCAGGCAGGCGAGTAGGTGGGGGTGTTGTCGGCAACGTAGACGTTTCCAGAGCCCTGCAGACCCAGCTCGGTCCATGCAAGCAGAGCGCCGGTCACAAACCAGTTCTGTTGGGCGTTCTGGGGCTTGTCGGTGTACTGGGCGGTGAGCTTGAGCTCAATGTCGATTCCCTGCCACAACCAGGGCAGGAAGGGCGTCACGTCGACTCGGTACGAGGGTCCGTCAAACGCCTGGGGAGAGACAATGGGAGTCCAGAAGTAAGGAGAGATACCGCCAGTGTAGACGACGGGGTAGGGGAAGGCCACGCCAGCGAGTCTGCCTCCAATCCACACCTCCACAATTCGGCTGGGACCTCCGTTTCCGTCTCCATCGCCGCCAGCAAGCTCGTTGAACATGTTGGTGTACCAGAACTCCTCGTTGGAGTTTCCAGAGGCGTGGATCTCGACCACGGCTCGGGTAGCGTTTCGGGGCAGCTGGATGTTTGTCTTGGCAGTGTCGTCGGGGAAGGAGTACGAGTCTCCGTTGCCCTTGGACAGGCCGTGGACCACGTCTGCGGGTCGGAAGTAGTTGTCGCCGGTTCCGTAGTTCCAGGTGAGAGCTCCTCCGATCTGGGTGCCGGGGTGGGGGCCGTCACCGCTCTTGAGGAACTCAATGAAGAAGTTGGTGTCAAACTGGCCCTGCAGGCCGTCCTGAACCACGTTGCCGAGAACGAAGGTGATGGTCTGGGGCTCCTTGAAGAGAGCCAGGTACTGAGAAACGTCCTTTTCAAAACCAAACTGGACCAGAGGAGAACCCACGGGCTCAGCGGTGGAAGATCGCCAGACCTCGGTGTCGCCCACAAAGACCTGAATGAGACGGTCGTACTGGGTGGTGGTCACCGAAGAGTTGTATGAAAGCCGCACCCGGTCAAAGTCCTGGTTAGGAGGAGTGTACTGGGCGACCTTGGGGGCTCCATAACTGTTGGCAAAGGTGTGCTGCCACAGGTGGATTTTGTCCACCGACTCCAACTTGATGTTGGGCCCAGAGACCTGGAAGGTGTTGATGATCTGCTGGTCTCGGGGAGCCAGGTCCACAGGAGCGGCCAGCGCTACTGAGGCAAGCAAGAGGGCGGAAAGAGAGTGGAAGAGCATCATCTTTGCTTGGACGGGAAGAGAGACCTCGCGAAGGGCCCCAAGGCTCTCTCTATATACAGCCTACGAGCCCGGCCGGCCCTTCTCTCTCTGACAGCTGGTGACTGTGCAGAGGTTAGTGGGAGCTTAACGGGCTCATGATTCGGAAGCTTGAGCTAGTTGCCAGGAACTATCTCCAGGCAGAGTTCAATGTGTTCCAGATTTTGAGGGCTAGTTCGAGGAGCCATTGCTCGGAGCGGTCTTGGAGGGTATACTATTGGGCCAAGGACTTTAGAATCGTCTTGGTAGGCCCTCAGCGAGACTGGGTATCGTCTGGCAGCTTCAAACCCACCCTTTGTGGACCCTACCGCGTTAGATCGACGGGATCGACCAGCAAGGAGAAGTCGCGACTCACGTCTTTCTTTCCAACCGACTGCCGCTAAGCCGCAAGCCACCAACTGAGTTCCGTCTGGTGGATCGTCAAGGATCTTCCTCACGATCAACCGCCCACTTCTATAGGGCAGATAACGGGAGGTATCATCGTGGGATTGGAGGTATCTCGTCTAAAGATGCACTCTCAGCTATGGTTCCTCGTTTTCCCCCTCACCGTTGACCTCGCCGTTGGTTTTGTTTACACGTTTCATGTCCATGGAGATCCTTGTTTGACGTGAAACATTGGCAAAAGAAAACATAAAGGGTGTTTGGCAGGGTGTTTGAAACTATGCACTGATACGAGGAGGGGAACAGGGGAGTGCAACTGTCTTGGAACCGAGATTCTATAGCAGGTGAGCGAATCAATCGACAGGGGATAGTTTATTGGCCCATTTTGCGGTGACACACAACCCAGCCCATCAGTCGGGCCTATAACGTCTCCTCCACTCGCGTCTTATCAAGTCCTCCACCTCACTCTTCGCTCATCTTTCATTTAGTCCCTCTAACGCCTACTTCACACGTGGAACATTGCAGGGGGGTACGTCAACGCACGTCGCACATCCAAAGCAAAAGCAGGGCGGAAAAAAAAGCATTTCCAGACGTGCCGAAGGGTGTGGAATGCAGTTCAACAAAATAGTTGACCATGACAAGTGCCTCAACTGCACAACAGAACGCGTAGGACACCAGAATGACGTGCTATACGTCGTTAGAAAACGCCAAAAAGCGCTTTGCTATTGTTCTCAAATACACTCGAGCGGGGTAAGTGAAACAAGAGCCCAAAAAAAGACCAAGGCCGATCATATTTATTCCGTAGCCTCTGGAGTGGCTGCTCTAACTCAGTTTAGCCGAGGGTTCTGTTCTAAAAATTGCCTTGAGAACATCGGTAAATTACCCGATTAGGATAAAACCCTTGCCACGGTGGCTAGTGCTTAAGTAAGACAAGAAAAGCTAAAATTAGGTTGTCGGAGCTGTGGCCTAACGGTCAACGCACGGTTACCCTGACCTCTCCTTCTGGCCTCGCGTACCTGGCTACACAAGACTGCTCCGCAGTTCGAATCCAGGTGGGAAATTCGGTGGTTCTCTTCTCTCTATAACGGTCTCCTCGGGGACCGTGTCTCGTGAGAGTGCCATGTGGAAACATGGAACAGCGTCATCAGAAAAAAAACTGGGGCCGAGGTAAAAGACGGGCCTGGTATGGAAGTGCGCTGCGGGAGATTGACGTAAGTCTTTAGTGCAATGCGTGGCCTACCCAAGGGTAGAACTCGATACCGATCACTGGGGGAGAGGTTTTTTTGGACCCAACGCGAACGCAGTGAGTGTTGGGTCATTTGTAAGACAGTCGTTATCGTATATCGGTCACCTTTTACTGACTATCTTATGACTTATGATCCACCTATGATCTCTCACCTATAGGTTCCCCTGTGGAGCAGTTTTAAGCGAGCCTCGTCGTTTGTGATCGGCTTTCCTCGCTTTGATCGCTTCACGTCTTCTGATCGAAAGAGGCGATCAAATTTTCACCCTGGCCCCCTTTTTGATTTCCAAGACGTGATGTTCACACTCTGCATACTGTCTTTGCTTCCATAGTGGTTTGGCTTTTAACTACAAGTGCAAGTAGCTAAGTTTCAGGCTTGTTACAAACGCTAACTATTGTCTGCAGGAGGAACAATACCGCAAGTGATGCGAAAGAAGCGAGATGTGCGCCTAGTTGCAGAAAAGGGGCGGCTAGAAGCCGTCGATGCCGAGAGAACGGTTCCAGAATACGTCCTTGCGTGTCTTTTGCTCCGTCCATCTTTGTCCTGTCTCTTTTGAGTTCCCCTGGCGTCCGTAGGTCTTGGTTATACGATGAAATAAGGATAACTCAGAACTGACGCCAGTGTTCATTTGGTGAAGATTTTTGCCAGCTACTTGTATTGGCGTCGGGAGTATAGGTTCATTACGGAAGGGCCCCTAACGAAGCGGTCTACCATTTCTGTCTTTGTACATACAGAGGAGGACACCCTATTTCTACTCTCTCTCTTACTAAACACATATTCACTATATCACTAAATGAATGACTAATCTCCTTAGTCGTAGTTGCCAGGAGAAGGTCCAAAGTAACCAACGTCAGGAATAGGCCGGATGGTATCAAGACCACCGGCATCAACTCCACCGTAGGGAACGTTGTTGCCCCACCAGCTGATGGAGACAGGGTTGTACTGGACGGAAAAGAAGATGATGATGGCACAGATGGCGATACCAGTGCTCATACCAGCCTCCAGAATGTAGGCGTACTTCTTCCACCACGCCAGGTATCGGCTCTTGATGTACAGGTTGAACAAGAGAGCCAGGTAGAGACCTCCGGTTCGGTACGACAGGTTGTAGGGAGCCCAGGCCATGAATCCACCGCAGACAATGATGGGGTTGACGTAGAGCAGCTGTCGTCGGATCTTGTCGATGGTCTTCTGCTTCTCGGGGTACTGCTTGGCCAGGAAGGCGGGCAGAGTGACCTGGAGCAGGTAGAAGAGCACACCAAGCAGAGCACCGAGCAGGAACATCCACTTCATGGCAGGGTACTTGTCGAACATCTTCTTGGGGCCAATGACACCCCAGGCGACCGAGGCGGTGAAAAAGGTGGTGTCTCCGGGACAGGTGAACTTGTACTTGTTGGTGGGCTGGCAGATATCGGGCATGTCGACCTGGAAAGACAGAACACCGAGACAAACGAGACCGTTGACAAAGGTGGCCCAGATTTGCAGCCAGAAGATGGATCGAGGAGGCAGGTGGGCGTAGTGGGTCAGTTTCTGGTCACTGGCGTAGTTCTGGGCCTGCATCTGGATGGTCACAGACAGAGCCTTGATGTGGTTGAGGGCCATGAACGATCCAGGCAGAGCGTAGCCGATAATGAGCTCGGAAATGACGTTGAGAGACAGCGAGTTGGCAGTGTAGGCAGCAAAGATGGTGAAGGGAATGATAAAGGCCAGAACAAGACCAATGACAAACACCAGAGTCCACACAGGAGTGTCAACAGGCCACACCTGGACCATGACGACAGACAGAACAAACATGAGCACCATGATGATGTAGAACCACCAGTCGGGCACCTCCTTGTAGTTTCGCATGTATCGCGAGAAGGGGTCGACACGTCCCTCGTAGTTGGATCGGTGAATGTGTCGCAGAGCCTTGGCAGTCTCAACAAGAGCCTCCTTGGTAGCAGTCCATTCCATGAGAGTCACATAGACGAAAGACAGAGGGTAGATGCAGAAGAAGGAAGAGTAGACAACGAGGTTGGCGGCTCCGTAGAAGGGAGGAGAGTAGGCCTGGTACTTTTCGTTGTCAAACTTATTGTCGGTCAGAATCTTCATCACCTGGTAGGGCTTACCCTGGTTGTCATACAGTCGGTTGGTGTTGATGGGGATGTACGAGGTCCAGAAGTTGTTGGTGTAGTAGAGAGCAATGATGACAAGACCGGAAATGAAGACGGCAATGTAGTCGTTGAGCACCGTGTAGAGAGGCATGGCCACGGGAGAGTAGGCAGCAGTAGCCATGTTCCAGTCCAGGGTAGGGAAGGGGTTGTATCCCATGCCCTGGATGGATCCGGTGATTCTGGCAAGGGTCTGGTTCTCGGGAGAAATCCAGGTCATCCAGTTGGTGTAGGACAGGGCCTCAAACAGGTAGTTGGGCAGCCAGAAGTAGCCGAAAGAGCAGGCGACAAGAACCAGGAAAAACTTGTACTTGGTGATAGACCATCCGTTGATGGTTTCCTTTCGGTTAGGAGCCAGAAGGGCCTTGTTGACAGCCAGAGTAGGCAGCAAAGAGGGCCACACTGCCTTGACGGGGTAGACAGCACATCGTTTGAGCAGACCAGCGAGACCGAAACCCATGAGCTGGGTGGACAGCATGAAGACAAAGCCAAAAGAGAAGGATCGGGCCCATTCCTGGCCGTAGAAGGTGGGCAGGATCTGGGTCATGAGGTTGTAGGTGATGTAGGGAGTTCCAGAGGCAGAAGAGACCATGATGGTGGTGAGCAGCTGCTCCTTCTGACTCCATCGACCGGGGTTGAGCGAGTATCGGGTGCCTCGGAAAGTGAAACCCTTGTCAGGAAGCAGGTACTCCAGGAACTTTCCGCAGGGGAACAGCAGCAGCTGGATGACACCGGCTCCAAGACTAATGGAGGGCATACGGGGCGAAAAGAACTGGTTGATGAAAGCGGCAATGGCAACCCACATGGTTCCCAGAACCCACACTCGCCAGGTCTCCACAGTGCACTCGGTATCGTCTTGGGGGTCAGTCACGGCTCGAACCTCGGGGTACGGACTCCACCAGTGGAAGATGGTGGCCCAGTATCGGACCATCATGACTCTGTCGTTGGGGTCGTCCTGCGACGCCTTTTCGTCGTCGTCTCCGACTGAGTCCAGAGTCTCCAGCAGATCTCGGATCTCCCGCCGGTACTCGTCTCGGAAGTTGTTGTCGTTGTCATGGTAGGCCATGTTGTCCCGCACAATTTTGCAGGCGTCCTCGAAGTTCATCTCCTCGAAACGAGCAGCCATAAAGTGCACTTCGGGCGAGTACGTGCCATCATCGTCGGAAGGGGGAATCTGGAGCTGTTCAGCCATCCAGGCCAGAATAGAGGGGTCGACTTCAGTCACATTGGTCACGTAGGTCTCCTTGCCATTGTCGGTGGAAAACGTGTTGGGATCCACCTCCGACACGGTGGTCTGGTATTGGTCTTTGTCGGTCATTGGGGAGCGGTGGAGAGTCTACATCGTCGACATCCGCTGGTATATGTAGCTGTCGCTCATGGTATCTGATCTATGGAGCCGTGTGGGTGCGTATCATGATGCCAAGACGAGGTAGCACTGATAAGACGAAAAGGGACTAGCTGGAGTTGGTGGCTTTTTTGACGTGGTACGTCATGCCAAGACTATGTGAAACGGGTGGAGGTGTGGTAAAATAAAAAAATAAGTGGGGGTATGACGTTATCGTGATATCGGTTTTGGGGTATCTAGTGGTGAAAATGAAGGCCTGTTTTGCTGTGCATATTTTAGACCACCCAACAGGCATAAACTTGGAGATAATGTACATCTCCGGCACGGCTGAAATGGTACCTGTCAAGATGCAGCACTAGCGTCTCTCAGGCTGCTAGCGTCCATCAACCGACTTTAGACTGGTGCCGTGTGGGTCTGAGTTTGGGGTAATTACATCCCTTCTCAACCTCACCCCCTTGTCCTGTCCGTGGATCGTGTGACATGAAAACACAGATTATTACGTCTGACAGAGATCAACAGAATGGAGTAGTGTTGCCGCTCAAAGTGGTTGAGACGTCAGCAGGAAGATAGACGTCTACAGACATCCCGTTTGTCCACGGTACTGTATGCTACCTGCTGTAGATGTTTGACATGCTGTACACCTCGACCTTCTACCCCTCGTATCCTGACACTATCTCGCCAAGAAGTCGCCAGTGTCACATTGCGCACGGCTCCACAGATTCTGGGGTCATGAGTATTATCGGCGACGTGAAATAGCCGGAGGTCGCATTGTCAGGTCTCGTATGCACGGAATGAGAAAGTAGGTGCGCCATGTACACGGGGTATGTACAAGAGTACTTTATCTGAGGCTTGTCCAATGAGACGAGGCGAATAATCAACTTGCCGTGCATGAATATGTACATTCATCTATGTTTGCATCTTCAGGGTGCGGTTCCATGGACGAATGACGTCAACCTTCTTACAATGTCAAACAGTCAACCCAAAGTCACTTCAAAGTCACTTCAGAAGCCGTAATCAAATGCCACTTTTGTCGTCCGTCTACGTAATCAGTAAGCCACGGATTATTCACCTCCTCAGGGTTCTTCTTGGCATGATGCGGTGGCTTGAAATGTGCGAGACAAGCTAGACAAGTGTGAAAAAGGCATGTACTGCTTTTCAAACGGTCTGATGCAGCCCTCACTAAGGGTATCCCACTCCTGAACCCTTGTTCTGACCCAGGTGACCTCTGAGGAGTACTGTTTAGGCTACCCTTAGTCTCCCTTAGTCTCCCTACGTCTAACAAAGCCCCTATGTCTCTATCAACCTTCAACCGTCTGTCTCACTGTCTCACCTCCAAAGCACACGGCGCTCTTGCCAAGCCACAGCTATCGTGATATACCAAGTCTTCAGTATCTTATACAATCGTTATCTCGTATGATGTTTTCTATTGCCAAACTACAATCTTCCCCTCACCTCCTTCTGGGAATGCCACTCCAGGATCTTGGTCACCAGCATGTCCACCTCCTTGTCTGTATTGGCGCTGTGAATACACACCCGCACTCTCTCAGTGCCCTTGGGAACAGTAGGATGCACAATAGGTCTGACTACTAGTCCAGCCTGCTGACAATGAGCAGCCAGAGACCGGGGATTGTCACAAAAAACGGAAAAGATGGCTGACCGAGGCACAGGAGGGTAAACGTGAACTCCAGTGTTCTTCAATCCGTTCGAAAAACGCTGGAGATTGTCCCAAAGCTGAGCCTGGAGATGAGCAGCTGCCTGGGTCTCCAAAAGCTCATAGGTGGCCTGGATGATCAACAGATTCATCTGACCAAGAGCAGTTGTGAAAATTAACGATCGTGCGTAGTTGATGAGATAAGAGCGAACGGTAGGATGACACAGAACGATAGCTCCATTGGCACTCAGAGCCTTGCCAAACGTGTGGATTCGAGCAAACACCTGCTTCTCCATCCCCAAAGCACACACAAGACCGCGTCCCTGGTCTCCAAGAACACCAGTAGCGTGCGCCTCGTCCACAACCAAGAGAATTTCCCTTTTCAGTCGCTCAGCAACCTCATGCAACTGTCTCAACGGAGCAGTATCTCCATCCATGCTGTATACGGCTTCCACAGCCACGAAAATGTTACCCTTCTCTCCCATGTACTCCTTTAGCACCCGCTCAAAATCCTCCACGTCATTATGCTTGAAAAGAACCCGCTTTTTAGCCCGACATTGTCTCATTCCTTCGTGGACACTGGCATGAATCAACTCATCGTAAATCACAATATCCTGAGGCTGTGGAAGACAGGAAAAGAAACCAGAGTTGGCATCGAACCCAGAGTTGAAAATCAGGCCGGATTCAGCCCCATGGAAAGTCGCAATCTGATTTTCAAGACTCTCATACAATGCACTGTTTCCATCCAAAAGACGAGAACCTCCAGAACCCAGAGAAGAGCCGGAAAGCGCACAGAAATCAGCCACCTTGACACTGACGCTGTCCTTGAACGGCTGGTACTTTCCCAGAGACAAAAAATCGTTTGACGAAAAATCCACAGTGGATTCAGGGTCCATCACCGTGAGTTTTCTGAACCTGTTCTTGTGTTTTCGCGATTCGAGAATATTTTCCAGTTGTTTGAGCATGTTGGGGAGTTGTGAAAAGTGTTGGGAAAGAGATCAAGGGGGGAAATGTGGTTATATAGTGCTCTATAGTGGATCCCATTTTGTTTTCTCCACTCGGTTGAATTTCGGCGGGGGTATTAAGGTTGTGGTGACTCAATTGAGTCATTCAGGGAGTCGCCGGTGAGTCGTTGGGACGTTTAATATTCCAAGCTTATGTAAGCGGATTATGTAAGCCGGCGAAAAAACTGGTGGGCTTGTGTGCATATAACGACTTGATATTCGGGGCAGCGGCCCTATCCTTTCCAGCGACACACACGAGTATAATAATCATGTTGGCGATCCCGGCGCAAAGACACCGGTAGCCTCCTTGTGAACTACAGTCGCTGCCGTACTGAGGTTAAATAGACTGTATAAATAATAAATGATTTTAAAAAAATAATAAAAAAAAGTGCAAAAAAAAAAGAAACAGACGCTGGTCTGTGTACTCCGATACGGGGAATCGAACCCCGGTCTCCACGGTTCTCAACATGAGAGCGTGATGTGATAGCCCCTACACTATATCGGATTTGATGACGTCAGAGGGTGGTGGACCGTTTTGAGGTGGTGTTTAGGTATAAAAACCGGGCGGTATTAGCTTGAGAATGTGATAATCAGGTTCTTCGTTGTAGTGTGAGTGTTCTGGTGACTTTCTAGAGCTCAGATTTGAGTATAGCATCTTTTGGAGTATGTTGTTTTGAGACGTCGATAGGTGAGAATAGTGTGATTGATAAAACATTAGAAAGATGTAGAGCTAAGCAAAGCTGATCAAGGCTACTGTTTCGTCTATTGTAGATCAGTAGTATTATTTTTTTTAGTCTACTGCTCATAGGATAGGTTCTAGAAGGTCATCTTGGCTCTAGAACATTATATGAATGCTCTATACCTCTACAGAACCCTACCAAGCCAAGATGAAGAGTGGAAGTCTCTAGAATCGATTTATTGATGCGTCAGGAGCTCAGAAAATCAAACTTCCAGCAATCCTCGTATTCTCTTGGCAGTTCTAGACTTAGTTTCAGGAAGTAACTCATCTGCAGTAGACTTCAAATCAGCGATATTGTAGCAAATCTTGGTACCATCCTGACCGCCATGATCAGCTGAATCTATTGGTACCAATATCAAAGCCCAAATCCCACTGTGTTAGCAGCTACAAGCCCTCTTTCTCCAACCTTTATCAATCTACACCCCTCTTGGCACACACATACCTCCACCACTGCTCACCTGATTTGATTACACGATCACCCTATATTCGCAGTAATACACCCATTTTTCCTGTCACGTGCGCTCGGCCGACCGATCCGAACATGCATTATTGAGCCGTACTGATAAGGGTGGAGGAAGTGGGGTTAGGGGAGGTGTGGTTATTTTGAGAGCAATCTGGAATGTTGTGGGGAAGACATCTAGTCTTGAAATGTCGAGTGTATATAAAGCCCTCATTTTCCCATTCGATTTCACCCCCTTTCCGCCTTGTTTCCCCTCTTTGCACTAGTTGAGTCTGGGTCTAAAAGGTCTTCTTCTTAGTCTGACTCATTAAGCTCGTCTGCATAAAGCTGTTTCTTGTTCTTGCACACGCACGACTGATCGCATATTACATTATTAGTGTGAAAAACTCACCTCGAACCTCACCATTCTGCGACCTCGATTTCTCCGACCCCTCACCTCCGTAGCAGCTCTCTCCCGACCGAAAATGGACTTCACCAAAGCAGACACCGTGCTGGATCTCGCCAACATTCGAGATTCGCTGGTGCGAATGGAAGACACCATTGTCTTCAATCTGATTGAGCGGGCGCAGTTTTGCCGATCGGAATTTGTCTACAAGGCCGGAAACTCGGACATTCCCGGCTTCAAGGGCTCCTATCTCGACTGGTTCCTCCAGGAGTCCGAGAAGGTGCATGCCAAACTGCGACGATACGCAGCTCCTGACGAACAGGCGTTTTTCCCCGATGATCTGCCGGAAGCCATTCTGCCTCCGATCGACTACGCTCCCATTCTGGCTCCCTACAGCAAGGAGGTGAGTGTCAACGACGAGATCAAGAAGATTTACACCGACGAAATCGTGCCTCTGGTGTGTGCAGGAGCTGGAGATCAGCCTGAGAACTACGGATCGGTCATGGTCTGCGACATTGAGACGCTGCAGGCGCTTTCGCGACGAATCCACTTTGGCAAGTTTGTGGCCGAGTCCAAGTTCCTCAGCGAAACCGAGCGGTTCACGGAGCTCATCAAAAACAAGGACATTGCAGGCATCGAGGAGGCCATCACCAACTCCAAGGTGGAAGAGACGATTCTGGCGCGTCTGGGCGAAAAGGCGCTGGCCTACGGCACAGATCCCACGCTGAGATGGTCGCAGCGAACCCAGGGCAAGGTGGACGCCGAGGTTGTCAAGCGAATCTACAAGGAGTGGGTGATTCCACTGACCAAAAAGGTCGAGGTGGACTATCTCCTCAGACGGTTGGAGTAAAAGGATGTAACAATGCATGATGGACAAGTGGAAGGTGACGGAAGGGGTAGTAGATGGTTGAATGATTAGCTGTATCAGTGTAGTGCTGTGACAGTGTATGTTTCTACAGACAGTCTTGAATACGTAGCAGGTGTTTCAGTGACTACCAGCATACAGGTAAATACACTAGACTAAAGAGACTGGTAGTACTTGCACTTGTAAGATTAGTACTGTATTCCTGGTATCACTGTCTGCTATAATTTAGGCTTACACTCTGTTCTGATCTTAGGATGAATATGACATCGATTGAAGACCACTCCTGAAGCCAGTTCAAAACTATAGCACTGTACTTGTAGGAGTGCTAACCCTCCCAACCCTCCTAACCTCTATATTAATATACATCTATCTATATATTTTTACATCCTTCTCCTCCTCTTTAACCCATGGCTCTGCAGGCCAGCTCAAAGGCGTAGAAAGTGCAAGCGTTCACAGGGGCAGCTCGCAGCATAGTAGGGCCAAAGCCTCGGAAGAATCCCTTGACTCCCTGCTCTCGCAGAATCTGCTTGGCGCAGTCGAACGAGTTCTTGTACTTTCGCTCAGCAGGGAAGATGGAATCGGTCTGCATCTTGGACTTGATCACGTCAATGGGGTAAGCGGTGGTCCACATTCCGTATCCGGCTCCGGCTCCGTACATGCACAGCTTCCAGCCAGGGATATCCTTTCGCTGGCAGTCCTTGAGAGCCATCTCTCGCTTCACCAGAGCCTCAAAGGTCAGAAAGTACATTCCCATACCGTGGGATTCTCGAACCAGGGTGGGCATGATACCTCGGTAGATACCCTGGATACCGCCAGCGCCGTACATCTTCTTGATGCAGTCAATGGGGCCGTTGAACAGCTTGTTATCGGCCGTCTGGACCTGCAGACGGATACGAATCTGTTCGATGGGAGACGCCAGAAAGCCGTTGGCAAATCCAGCAGCTGCTCCACACTGGTAGAACTGCCACGAGCTCAATCGGGTGTCTGTGAGACCGAGAGAAACGTTCTGAGCGCCAAACATTCGCTTCATGTACTCGTTGACGGAAAACTGGATCGAAACACACGCTCCAACACCAATCAGAGGAGTCAAAGTACCCTTGTAGAAGCCCTTGAAACCCTCGTTCTTCATGATCTGCTTTACCACGTCCATAGCTCCAGAGTATCTCCCCTCAGGAGCACTCTGAAGACGCACCTTTGTGGTATCAAAGGGCTGACCAGACAGCACCTGGGCGATTCCTCCACAGGTTCCGGCAATCAGATCCTTGATCACCCGGTTGTCGTCAATCTGGTTGTCGTCGTAGATGACCGGTTCTTCCATTGTGTGTAGAGATGAGAAGCGCTAACGTCAGATCGCAAAGATGACGTTCTGTAACGTCTATATATCCCACACGCACCCTTTACCTCCACAACGCGCCTATATTTTCCAAAAAAGTTTTACCTTCTGTTCATCTAGGAGAAGAAGGAGAGAGCGAGAACGAAGACAAAGAAAGAGGGGTGGGAATAATATTGGTCACGTGACCCTCTCAGAATCCCGGATCACGTGATATACACCATCTTTGATTCTACTTTTTTACCTCCTCCAGAAACAACTGCCGCTCGCTTCTGTATACCCCACCATGACCACCAAAGTCTATTGATGTTGCTAGGGGTGATATAAGCTGTTTCTGAGTGATATAGTGGTCCGATTTGGATTTTGAGAACACAAAAAGAGTCTACAGATCTGCAGCTTTCAAACAATCTACTTTTCATCCATATCGGAGCACTATTTCAGCCACTTTTCACCCCTCCCCCTTAGGCAAACGGCGGCTATCGTAACTCAATGTTGTGTTTGGGATGCATCTTTTGACTCAGTGAAATGGATGCCAAAATAGCAGGCTTTTATTGGCCGAGGAGTGACGTCATCGGGGGATGGTTGTGGTGGTTGTGGTCATGTGATTTTGTGGTCACGTGATGTGGGTTTCGGTGGCGGCGGTATTTCTCGAGGGATAATGTCACCGCTTGATTCTGTTGAGTTGGGCTGTTGAGAGATGAGTTTGTTGGGATCGGTCCAACTAGCGTGCGTTGAGTCAACTAAACCTAAGTAATGGGGGAGAGGGAAGGGGAGGTGCTACATGGTGTGGAAATGGGTTAAGAGGGGTGATTATTATATGGCTGTGATCAGATTAAAAAGGAGACTTCATTGGTAAGTGTCTCATTGTGATGGCATATGTTTTTGGTGAGTTGTCGTCCACTATGTGATACTGACTTGATGATCTTACAGAGACGCTTCAGTTCCGTGATACCGTTTCTAAAGAGACCAATAACCATTCAGAGCTCTTTCTCATTCAGTTTTAAAGTCTCTGTCTCTGTTATTGACAAAACAGGCCCAATTCATCCAGCAATAACAGCCACTTATACCCATGTCCCCAAGAAGAGCATATGGGCTCGAAATATGAACCACAAGAGGAAAGGAAGAAAAACTGCGTGAGAGAGGAAAAGGACAGAAGGCTGAAAATCACTTCTGCAAGTACTTGTACTTGTAAAGCATCTATTTGAAGATGTCTATCTTCTTGAACTGATTCCTCTTACCCAAATATACCCCACACTCTACAAGCTCATTGCACATCATACCTGTATGTCATCGCTGATCGTTTGTCGATTAGATAAAAGCAATACCTGTTTGGGAAGTTGGTCAATATTTTCAAGCCCCTTTGGTGACCGTTTCAGAACTCTGCTCTCATATGTAACATTATCTGGCCCCCGTTGAACTAACAATACGAAGTGGGGTTAGCGTCGGGTAAACAGAGCTACGCGAGATAGATGTGGAGGTACGACGAGGTGATGCACGATTTTGGAAAATAACGTCAACTTCCTGGATTTCTTATTGTCCGTCTTCTACTAATCTGATATCACATTAATTACAAAAGAAGACACATGGCGAGAGCGACACCAAGGCCAATCTCGACAGTTGCCTTTTTGGCGTCGTTGGCCTGAGCAGGAGCGCCAAACTGAGACGAAGACTGTGCGGGAGCCTGAGCAGGGCCCTGAGAATGACCCTGAGCAGGAACTTCAGCGGAACCTTGAGCAGGACCTTGAGCAGGGCCCTGAGCAGGAACATTTGCTGCTTGAGTATGGGAAGCGTCGTTTGTAGCTCCATTGGCTGCACTGGCGGGAAGAGCGGGGGCCTTGGGAGCCGCGTCAACACCTCTCATGACACACTGGATCATTCCTCGCTTGTTGATGTGTGTATCCTCGCAGTCTGAGGCTGCTACGAGAGAAGCAGACACGAGAAGAATCGATTTGACAAACATGGTGGTGGTATTAGATGCGAAAGAAGTTGTGTGTGTTGACGAATTTCTATTTCCCTCAACTACTGCCTCTATTTATTCTCTACAAGGCCATAGCTATCTTTTATACCCTTTAGGTAGCATGTCACAACGAAAGACCTAGCCCACATTTGTATACACCAACCATGCCTGATAGGGAAGTGAGTTAGCCAAGGCAATTAGGCGAAACACGAAAAGTGTTCACGTTGAATCACTTTGACCCATCTCCCCTCTTCAACACCTCTTCACTAATTTCAGTCGCTTTTTTTCATACTTTTTTTCTCTCTCATACACCCGTTTCACTATGATACATTCCACAACTCCCCTACGGTATAAAACATAGCTATGGTCTATACCTATAAAAGACATTGTTGTCACGTCGTATGTGGAAGTTATATAACCAGCCATGTCAAAAAGTGGAAACTGCTGAAAAGAACACCGTTGCCATGAAGATAGAACATGGTAACCGCATCCCCACATTTTGGACCCACTATGTAACGTTCTTCAATACCTCGTCCATTCCATCTCCCTTGTCTGACGTCGAACGTCAAATTTAGTCTAACAGCTTAACCCCAATACACGTGCTAACGCTTCCGCAACTAAAAAACTACTGCTGCCATTGCTGACTCCCTCTTATTCATCAATCATATCTCATTATCATTACGTTAGAATCACCAGACAATGCTCTCGTAGCGCTCGTCCACCTCCTTCTGGCTAGCAATATAGTCCAGGGTGCGGTCAAAGAACTTTTTGGGCGCCTCAATGTTCTGCGCATCGTACGCGCCATCGTCGTTGAAGTTGTTCTGGATCACCTCCACCAGCCCGTTGATGTACTTGACCGTGATCTCGGAGTTGCCGTGGTCAAAGTAGTAAATGTACCGGTTGAGAATCTCCACAAACAACTGCACCTGCACCGCCACGTCCATGCATGCGTCGGCCACCCGCAGAGCTCGCTGAAGGCACTCCAGCACCCGCTTGCCGTCCCGAACAGACGCCGTTCCACTCTCGTCGTCCTCGGGAGTCTCCTTGTTGCTCTCCACAGGCTCGTCTTCATCGTCATCCTCGTCCACAGTCCACCACAGATGAGAGGCCATGTACACGGCTCTGCACTGGTCGGGCTTCTTGAGCAGCTTGGAGCCGTAGACAGCCGTCTTGCTGATCAGCAGCTTGTAGTTGTCGAGGGAGAAGTTGCGCGTCTGCTGCAGAGCAGAAATGAAGATGCAAATGGCCTGGAACTGCGCTCGAGAGTCGGACACAGCCTCCTCGTAGACAGTGAAGGCCTGCACGAAGAACTCGTAGGCTGCCTCCTCAGCACCACACTGATCAGCCACCTGAGCAGCGTCAACGTAGAGACGAAGAGCATACTCAGCTCGCCCGGTGATGGAGACATCGGAAATGAGCTTGTGGATGAACTTGAACAGCGCGGTCGTTCGCTGCATCCAGTCCACAAACACAGACTCTCGGGCCTTGTATCTTCGAGCGATTCGAAGCGTGGAGAAGACCAGAGCAGGGTAGGTGTACTTTCGCAGCTGTCCGCCTGCAGAAAGCGCCTTTCGAGCAACCACCAGCAGCTTGTAGTGCGTGTCGGGGTCCTTGTGGTACAGAAGATGCACCACCTTGGCGATCTTGGCCTGGTCAGCAGCGACATCTTCCGACTCCTCGTCTTCCGACTGAGCAGCAGCTCCTCGGGGCACAATGAGGATCTGAAGAAGACCAAAAACGCCCTCAGCATCGCCAATGTCGGTGATGTGGGCCTGTTCCTTGAGCACAGAGTCAATCACAGCAATGGCCACCACTCGCTGAGAAGCAGCAGTCTGCGATTGAAGCAGTTCCAGGTACGAGGGAACCGAAAGCACGGTCAGAAGACGGCTGTAGAAGTTGATGGGAGCCAGAACCATGGCCAGAAGAGCATCAACGGTCTCCTTGGAGGAGGTCGCAGCCGAGTCAGCAGCCTTGAGCTTCTCAGCAGCATGAGAGAAGATCTGGTCGAGGAACTCGAGTCGCTCGGGGTAGGCGTTCATGGACAGCTTGGTGAGAGCGCCCAGAATGGCCATCTGGTCTTCGAGCGGAAGATCTGGCCGGGCCTTGAGCAGACCCAGAAAGTGGTCCCAGAAGACCTTGAAGAGATCCATCGAAGCAGGGATACCTCGATGGTACTCTTCCGTGTAGGGAGAAGCCTCGGAAGAGCCATTTTCGCCATCCTCCTTCTTCTCCTCTTCTTCTCCCTCCTTATCCTTGCCCTTGTCTTCTTCATCGTCAAGATGAGCCTCCTTGAGCTGTTTGGCGACAGTGTTAGTCTCGTTTTCGGCTTCTCGAGCAGCGTAGGCGGCAAGACGTTCGATCATGGTGATGACAATACGTCTCACAGACACGCCAGGGTTCAGGTTGGCAATGGTATCCAGGAAGATATCCAGGGTAGCCAGATGGAAGTCATCGGGGAACACCTGAGTAATGACATCCAGCAGGTACTCCTGGGCCAGAATGTCTCTACATTGGACCACCTGCTCGAGAATGGCCGGCAGAATCGACTCACGGTAGTACGTTTTGTCAATGCCCTCCAGCTGACTGAGCCGGACCAGATTCGAGCCCACCAGAATCTGGAGTTCCTGACGCTCGGCGGTTCGCTTGTCTCGTTCCCGCGAGTGTCCCTGGTGCTGCAGACGCACCCACAGCTTGTTCATCTCGATGAAGTTGGTGATGACAAACTGGATGGAGTCCTGCAGAGAGCCCTTGGTGGCGGCGTTCTCATCTCCCTCAGGCAGCACCGGCAGCTTGTCTCGAGACCGTTGCGACAGGTAGTATCGCAGAAAGAGACCTCGCACGGGGTGCTGCACTCCCCGGCACATTTCCATCATGTCCTTCATGATTTCCTTGACAGGTGCGTCGTCCATACCCATATAAACGGTGCCCACGGTGATCATGAGATAGAGACGAGGAACAATGTTTCCGGCGTACTGGACGAGCTCGTAGAGGTCAGCAAGGTGGTGGGTGGGGTGGCTGTCCTTCAGAAACGCCCCCAGGTACGCCAATGCGTCAAAAACAACAATGTACAGCTCGTAGTACTGCTTGGGTGGTAGGGTCGAAGATCGTAGCTCGGCCAACAGAGTGGAGGCATGTTTGACGGCGTCCATGATTTTGCCCTTGTGTTCGAGACACCGGCGCATCTGCGACTCCTGCTGCCGCACCTCGGTCAGCGCCTCTTGCAACGTGTTGTTGGACATGTCAATTGCGTCTTGGGCGGTACTCGGAGATGTGAGGTGTGCTTGAGGTGGTGCACGGTGTTAGTTATCTGATTATCTGAGGTGGCAGTGGCGACAGCCGCGGGTTCGAACCCGGTTGGGGTAGAAGTGAGGTATTTGAGGGAGAGGAGAGGGGGTGATATTTTGACTGTAGTAGGGTTATATAGAGTCTTGTATGACATTTTTAGGGCTTCGTGAATTTATTCTGGCATTCCAGGTGGGTTTATGGGCTGTTGTATTGGGTTCATCTTTGGGGCCATCTCTAAGTAAGTCTCAACCAAGAGTCTACTTTGGGTAAAGTCAATAAAAGCCTCCTAGAAGAGATAAGAATATATAAACTGACGATTATAAAAAGACAATTGTAGTCAGTAAGATAGTGGCTACTCAGTGGTATACGTCTCATTATCATATCATTCTCGAAAACACAATTTTGAAGTCCATCTCAAGCACATCTTATGACCACCTTCAACCAATGCTTAACTAATGGAGGAATCCGGCCTTAAAATGTCCAAAGACGGCTCAAAAAGCGCCACAATGGTAAATGAAGTATCCTTAGCACGTCTGACTCCTAATATAGCCCCAATTTGTACTCAAATACGTCATTTCCCCACCACCTCCCTCCTCTCTCTCAAGCCTCACTTGAATTAACTCTCGTGATATGTGAACACGTACCCAGTGAGATTAAAACCTATACATGAAGACAGTGTAGATCTGTAGAGAGGGAGATGAAAAGAGAGCATTGTATACCGCTATATACGTCAATTGGGGTCTGATCACGTGACCCATTTCATTTTCTTTCATTTTTCTTCATTTTACATCAATTCTAGCCCGTCGTCAACCCCCCACACCTACACGCGTACCACTCCAAGCCCTGCATTGATCGACACCAGGGTCAGTCATTTAAAACTGGAAACGGCTGGAAAAAGGAAACCCTCCTTCTCGAACACTTACACACTACCCCCCAAAATGCGACGACGAGCCACTATTCTCGCTGATCTGCAGCAACATGGCGACAAGATTGTCTTCAAGCCCGGAGACAACAACAAGAGCAAGCTGACCGTGTCTATCAACGCTCCTCGGCAGGATCGGTTCTCGGCTCCTGTTTCGGCCGACGATCTCGACGTGTTGAACCACGTTGCCGACGTGTCTGTGGCCTGGGGACGTCCCTCTGCTGCCCATCAGCCCATTCTCTTTGCTGCTGCCTACGAGCCTGGACTTCACGTTACTGTCGTGAAGAAACAGGCCTCCGAGCCCCGAAAGTGGGGTGAGGAGAAGCCCCAGGAGGCTGCGCCCGAGCTGGTCCACGTGGCCAAGTTCCTGGAGCAGCAGCTGGGTTTCCCCGTGGATCCCAAGGCCTTCATTGAGTCTCGATCCGACTATACGTATTTCGATCCTCTGATTGGCCCTGAGGCGTTTGGACACTTTGTGGACAAGCACTCGGCGTGCTCGGACGAGTCTGAGGAGTTTGTCAACGACCTGGACTCGTTCAACTACGCCCAGAGCGGTTCCTTCTACATTGACCACGATAAGAAGGAGCTTGTTGCCGAGGTCACCATCCCCGATCTCGAGCACTACTTCCGGCAGAAGAAGCAGCACATTTCGCGGGCGTGCAAGAACGACCGGCTCGAGGTCGGCATCTTTGATCTCAACAACCAGGCCACCTCCTACGCCTTCCGAGGAGTGGCCGAGCTCAAGGGTCTTCTGCACGATTCCACCAAGGACAAGCCCCAGGAGACCTTCCTGGTGGTCGAGCCGCGACACAACATTGGTGCCGGCTCTGTTTCCGTCGACTTTGAGCGTCCTGTCGGTCTGCATCCCAAGTCTGAGCTCAAGCTGAGACACATTGCCATCCCTACTGATCACAATGATGACGAGGAGGACGACGGAGTCAAGAACTGCAGACTCTTTGCCAAGTACACCGCCCCCTCGTCCATCTTCTTTGACAAGTACCAGCTTGCCGATCTCGAGCGAAAGACCTCCGAACACCCCAACGGACAGGGCCGTCTTCTGGCTCTCTGGGGAGAAGCTGATCTTGAGGAACCTCGATACCACACCGAGGGCTGGGGCTCCGAGGCTCTGGTTGAGATCTTCCCCATCACCAACGCTCCTCCTGGAACCCCCTTCAACCTCAACTTCACCCTGCCTCTGCATCTGCGATACGAGGAGCCCAAGGAGGGAGAGACTTATGAGCCCAATGAGGCTCCCTGGCCCGTTGTGTTCTGGGTCTGCGGAGAGACTGACGAGCAGGTGTCCAACTTCAAGCAGTCGCCCTTTGATGTCACCCACAACAGTTACATGAGACTGTTCCCCGAGGGAGTGTCTTACCATCATATTGGAGCTCGAGAGGTCAACGGACGAGGTTTCCCTCTGCTGTCCACCTCTTGGGGAACTCCCGTTGCTGACATTGACCGGTTTGCTGCCGTCAGAGACTACACCTCGATCATGATTGTGGCTGGTTTCCTGATGGTCACCATTGCCATTCTGAGAAAGGTGTTTGGCGGAAAGACTGTGAGCGAGGAGTTGAAGCAGAAGAAGGAGCAGTAAACAGGAGGGCGTAGCCCGACTGTTTACGTGACTGGGTTGATGGTCTACCTGTTAGACAGAGAGTCTAGTCCAACATGGTTGTATTTAAGAGTAATAATTGATCGATAAAAGATAATGGAGAGAGAAAGGTAGTCGGAGGAGAAATAGGCTCGTGGGTAAGGACTGCCTTTGAGCTGAGTAGCTGAGAAGATACAGTCCATTTACTTGTCTACTGGTAAGCATTGACGTGCTTGTACAAGCACCAGCTACTACCGTAGAGATCTTTGATATAGTCAGCAGATTCCATTGGATATTTGAATACTGTGCTGTACTTGTACTTGTAGCATTATAATTACCGAATCCAGACAGCTCCATGGGACCTATGATCTTGTGTAGCTACACGTTGTCCCATAGTATTTACCTTAACAAAGAATGAGTATCAGGAATAGAAGAGCAAGCTAATAGCTAATTCTTCAGTAGAAGGGTATGTTCGAGCAACGAGGTTCGAGGGGATTACTTGTGATATATCTTCCAGGACTGTTGTCATCTCTACAGGTCTCAATAACTATTGCGTGCTATCCATACGTGACTAAAAGTGTTCGAATACTGCAGTCTGGCTCTTCATATTGATCCATATTGTAAAATATCATAGAAAATTATAGAGTACTTGTAGCTACGATACTTGTACTTCTAGTTATAACCATCCTTTTGCATCCATCTTTGGATTGGGAGTCACTTCACAGTGACTATCTTGCTGGATCAAGTCGAAGCAGTTACAAGCACTGATCTCATGTGAGCAGCAACTACAGCATATACAATAGACAACAGATCAGTTGACTACAGTTCTCCAATACAACACACGCCATCCCTTCACTCTCGGATCAACAACCTCTTTGCTCTACCCTCAAGAGGCATTTGTCTACATCTACCAAGACCGATTGCTACTTTTAAACCCCCTCAATCACTATAACTTGACTCCGTGCTCACCTTGCGTTCGCACTCGTCTTTTCATTTCTTCATATCTATGTACATTTACTGGTCAGCAGGCTTCTCAGTCGCAACCTTCTCCTCAGACTCGACGGGAGTCTTGGCGATCTTGGACAGTCGCTTCTCCAGAGACTGGGGGTAGACGGCGTCCCATCGCTTAAGAACACTGTGCTCGGCGTTCTCAGGCCAGGCCTCGGCAGCTCCTCGTCGCCAGAGATCCTCCCAGTGGATGGTGACAGGCACCTTGACGGCCTCAGTCACGGTCGACAGGTCGGCCAGAGCCTCCTGGGTGTACACGGGCCGGTACTGGCCGTCCTGCCACACGTTGCCAAAGGCGTTGGTCTTTCTCCAGCCCTTAATGTCCTTCTTTTGGTCGTGGGTTCGCTGGTATCGCAGGAACACCAGACCGTCGTAGGCGTCACAGGCAGCCTTGTAGTTGCCGAAATCGACCACGGCCATGGGTCGCCACAGATCCTGACGCATGGTGGGCCGCTTGTTCTCCCAGTTGGGGTCCTTGAACTGTCGGTTGAGATGGTGTTCGGTCACTCCGGGGACCTGTGTGTAGGCGACCTGGCCGGTCTGGAGATGTCGGTAGACGTACACAAACGCGGGCTTGCCGTCTCGCTTGAGAGTGGCGGGCGTGTACTTTCGTACGGTGCCCATGGCTTTTGTGTACTGGCCCATTGTTGTGTGGTTGGGTTCGGTGTCGGTGATGAGTGAGAATTTGTGATCCGCTATTAGGTTTGGTGAAAAATTAAAAACCGAATCCGCGGGACTCGAACTGACGGTAGGGAGGTAAGCTGACTAAGCCTAATTGTCGAGGAGTGTAAGGTTGAGGTGGCTAATGAGGATAGCAGAGGAGAGAAGACTTGTGTCTATAGGGGAGCATGAGCTAAGCAAGCTAAGGCAGTGATTTGATGAGCAGGGCTCTGACATCCGATTTACCAACAAAAATCTCACAAATCGCTTCAAAATGTTTCACCATTTGTTAGCCGAGATCGTATCATTTGAAGATCCATATGATCATCCGAGATCGAGACACTAACCAGTATGCACTTGTACTTGTACTATATGGCTGGTAAGTAGAACTCCAAGCCCACATCAATAATGTAACTAACCCTCCGACCCTCGTACAGCTCGTACTTGCACCTGTCTAGACTGTTACTCATCTTCCCTGACTAAGCGATCGGTCTCGGCTCAACAGAGTTGTGAACCTTTGTACGCGTGAAGCGAGACATGGATCATCCGAAAAATGTGAAATCTGAAGTAGGGGGTAAGTGGGCGGTTTTCAGCCAGTAAAAGGGCACGTGATTAGAATATGCATGGTGAGCCCCCTTCAGACCAACAGTAACCCATACTTCCTACTCCTACCCCCCATGTCTCCATCACCCTCGAATATATCGACCCATTTGACTTTACAAATCGTGCCATTAACGTTGTGCATTTGGTGTGTTTTTCTAGGGTGGTTTTTGGGAGGTTGTCTAACAAAGTGGTGTGTGGCGAAACTTGTGGTACGAGGTGTAGAAGCTGGTCTGAGGAGGAAGACCGCGATAAGTGGAGCTGGTGGCGACAAAACAAAAAAATGACAGCGTAGACATGGAAACGGGGGCTCCACAACCCCGTATTCGCTTAGCCAGCCCGATATGTCACCTTCCCATCGCTCCACCTGCCCATCTGATAAGTCTAGAAGGTTCGTGTCTTTGTCACCAAAAATGGCAAGACGTTACAATTAAGAGTTTCCAACTTTGGCGCGTATCTTTCTTGTACCCCTGACCACCACATCAGTATAAAGAGGAAAACCAGCTGAACTGAGCGTTCTGGACAAGTCGGTTCTGATACACAAAACGGCTACACAGCTAGCTACACCCTCTTGCACTCTCACACAAACCGTCCTCTCCGATGTACAACTCCAGCTTCACCTTGGGCCCAATAACTCTTACGGCCCCTAACGTGTCGTCGATACCTCCTCCGGTGTACAAACACGCCATTCCGCCGCTTCTGTCGTGGATTTCGGATGAGAACCTGGCGCTTCTGCTGCCCATCATCTGCTACTGGACCTCCGGTATCATGTTCCACATCATCGACCAGTACGAGCTGCTGGAACAGTACCGGATCCACACGCCTGAAGAGGTGACCAAACGCAACAAGTGCACGTTTGGCGAGGTTGTGCGGGACGTGATCAAGCAGCACATGCTTCAGACGGCCCTGGGGCTTCTTCTCAACTACTTTGAAGAACCCAACACCACCGGACACGAGGCCCATGACATTTGGACGTGGCAGGTCTACTTTGGAGGCCAGACCAGCCCCACCAAGGCCTGGCTCGCGGCCTTTGCCTACACGTACATTTTCCCGCTGGTGAAAATCTCGTTTGCCTTCTTCATCCTCGACTCGTGGCAGTACTTCCTCCACCGAGCCATGCACCAGAGCAAGTGGCTGTACAAGCAGTTCCACTCGCGACACCACCGGCTGTACGTTCCGTACGCCATCGGAGCGCTCTACAACACTGCGCTGGAGGGCGTGCTCATGGACTCGTGTGGTGCTGGTCTGGCATACATGTTGTCTGGCCTGACCACCCGAGAAGCCATCTGGTTCTTCTGCTTCTCGACCCTCAAGACCGTGGACGACCACTGCGGCTACTGCATTCCCTGGGACCCCTTCCAGATCCTGTTCCCCAACAACGCCGTCTACCACGACATTCACCACCAGAGCTTTGGCATCAAGACCAACTTTTCGCAGCCCTTCTTCACCTTCTGGGACCGCATTCTCAACACCGAGTACCACGGCACCCGGGGCTACGTGCAGCAGCAGAAGGAGATCACCGCTCAAAAGTACAAGGAGTGGGTCGAGTCTCGATCTGGCTCTTCCTCCGAGGACGAGTCCAAGGCCAAGAAGACCGAGGCTACCGCTACTGGAGTCGATGGAGGCGTCTCCGAGCTCAAGGAGCGAGTGTCTGCTCGTGTCGAGTAGGCAGTGCGAGTATCGAGACTCTGCTCGTATCGAGACTCTGCTCGTATCATCGTGCAGTACACAGCATAGGCATCTGCCAACAGCCATAAGAGCTACCAATGGCATAGATGGCACCATGAAGATTACCATAAACGACTAAACAAGAGAACATAACGGTATATAACTAAAGCATAGTGGATAGGAGGAGTGTACAAGTATAAGAACTCGTAGTGTAGGTCGCTTACATAATACGAGGAATACGACGACCTCCCCTGCAATCTCCGCAATCTCCGAAATGCCGTTTGGCGGTGGCGTGCGTCGGAATGTAAGGGCTGCAGCTCCCAGTGCATTGGTGGGATCGGCACAAGTCAGGTCATGCAAAGATGAGGTTAAGGGAGGGTATTGTGGAGTGTGGAACACTGGTGGAAATAATATTAGAGAAGGAGGTGTAAAAATGATGACAAGTGAGTTGATTGGCTAAGAGTATGGTATAAGGCAGTTCCGAAGGTGTACCAATACAAGTGCTTGTAGTATTCTACTGCTCTATCCTCTCACTTGGTATAAACTCTGGTGTTCTGGTCTTGTGACTTGAGGCTGAGTCGTAACACTGAGTAAAGAAGACTGAGTCAAGGCTGGGATGGAGTGAAAAATGTGAGTCAGTGGGGTCAACGGCGAGTGTGAAAAATTCTGATTTGTGATCTGAGTGGAGATATATGCGCAGAGATGAGAGATTAAAGGACTGAGAGGACCCACTCGTAAGCTACGAAGTACTGTATTTACTTGTAGACTAGTTCCTACGATGAGCTTAGCACTATTCTTATATCGTAGAAAGGTGTCACCGTGATGTAACCGTGATCTGAATAATAACACACACTACGGTTACGATAATTGTAGGTCTTGTAGTCTCGGAGCAACAGCCCCAAATCTGCAAAAGCTCCATCCAATGGGATATGAGGCATGACTAAGACTTAAGAGTGCTCCGTACTAACTGTAGAATGGTCCTTCTAATCGACTAGCAGCACGGTAACGTCACCACAATCAGTTCAGATCAAATAACGTGACCAAACAAAACCCCGGCTAAAACAGACCATCTCTGACTGCTCTCACATGACGTTGAGTACATTTGATAACACTGTTGGGTTGGAACCTAATCAGTTTGCTGCCCAAGTGAAGAGAATCAGTAAGAGGTAGTGACCAGAAGTAGAGAGAAAAACAGGATGATCTAGACAGACGTTGAAGTGAAATACCTCACTACACTGGTCGCTATATAACGGTCAGGCTAGACAAAGATGTGTTTATTGCCTTTCGCACATCTTGTCCTCATCGTCTTCTCTCTTCTTGGCATGGCGCCATTTTCAACTGTAGATTTCATGTAAGGTAGGGCTCGCTGCACGGGACGGAAAAAGCAAGGGAGACGATTGAGACCGGGGTCGGTGAAAAAAGCGAAATTTTTTGGCGTCAGCCGTGGCTATGACGTTGCCCGTTGCCCCCGATGTCTCCCCGTGAAAATCCGACCTCAAATAACCCTCTCCTCGACCCTCTCCTTGTCCCTCCAGCTCCACTCTCCCATCCGCAACAAGGCAACGCAACTCCCACTTTAGACATGGTTGTACTTGACACTACACACAGCACCTCCCCAGAGTTGCAAGAAGGAAAAAAAATACCGAGCAACGTGTGCACCGCAAGAAGTACAGATACTACAATGGACAAAGAAAAAGCCGGAGGCGCAGACAAGGGCTCCGCAGCTCCCACCGCTACACCTAGCCTTGCAGTTCCTGCTCCCTCAGCATCTCCCTCCTCTCCCCATTCCCCCCAGGCCGCTCTGTCGCCCTCCAACTCGTCCATCCAAGCCACCTTTGCCCGAGCTCGAAAAGGATCTCACGCCAGCCAGATGGAACGCCCCAACAACCGCGATTTCGCCATTCCCGCCTCGCCCACCGTTGGCGAGTCGTCGATTGCAGAGCTCGTCACTGCTCCTCCAGCCGTGACTCCCTCGCGGTCGCGATCGTCCAGCGCAGCCTCCAACCCCAACCAGGCCGCCATGTCGCCGGTCTTCCCCGCCTACGACGACACAAACGCCAAACACTACCGCCGATGGGAAGACGACCGCCTGGATCTCATGGTGCAGCCCGACAAGCTCGTGTTCGTGGAGGGAGACACGCCCGTGGAGAAGGCGTTCGACAAGCTCGTCGAAAACCACTTCACGTCGCTGCCCGTTCGAACCGCGCCGGAGCACAAGTCCGTCTCCCACTCGTTTGACTACGCAGACCTGAACGCCTACCTGCTGCTGGTCATGGGCTACGTCGATGCTGCCGACACTACCCCGGAGGCCCTGGAAAACGTCAAGAAAGCCCGATCGGGCCAACCCGTGCCCGTGAACTTCGTCGCCGGCCTTGGAGCCAAGGATCCCTTCATTTGTGTGCCCAGAGACTCCACCTTGGCCACCGCCGTCGAGATTCTGGGATCCGGAGTGCACAGATTTGCCGTGACCGAGGGCCCCGCTTCAGACGCCGTGATCGGCATCCTGTCCCAGCGACGAACGGTGCGGTACATCTGGGAGAACGGCCGGCTGTTCAAGACGCTGGAACCTCTCTTCCAGACCCCGCTCACCGAACTCGGACTCGCACAGCCCAACCCCAACGTGCTAACCATTGGAGGCGACGAGTACGTGATTGCCGCGCTGCGAAAGATGAACGCGCAGAACGTGTCGTCGTTGGCTGTCGTCGACACCGCAAACAACCTGCTGGGCAACATTTCCGTGGTCGACGTGCGGCTCGTGTCCAAGAGCTCGCAGTCGCATCTGCTCAAATCCACCTGCGCGCACTTCCTCTCGGTCATTCTCAACGCCCGAGGCCTCGAGGACGGCAAGGACTCGTTCCCCGTGTTCCACGTGACCCCACAGACGTCCTACGGCCGAACCATTGCCAAGATGGTCGCCACCAACGCCCACCGACTGTGGGTGGTGCAGCCTGATGTCCCCTCTCCACAGCCCTCCACTCCCTCCGGCCAGCCCGGCTCCAAGACCCACGGACCCTCCCACCACGCTGCTCACAACGGCAAGCTGATTGGTGTCGTGTCGCTGACGGACATTCTCAATGTTCTCGGCCGACACGCCGGCAACTCCGACCTGGACCCCCACTTTGCTCGACGAAACCGACGACGATCGTCCTCCTCGTCTGTGCGATCCAGATCGTCCTACGAGCAGTTCCGACGATCCATCTCCATTGATCGAGGACAGCGTTAAAGAAGGGTGGCTGGTAAGAACCGGTTCTAAGGGCTAGGCTACAAGTGTAGTTTTTGAAATAGCCACGGCTAATCACGTATATAGGTGAGAAGGGGCGGTGTAGGAGACACAGAGAAGGTAAAGAGAGTCCCCTTCTCAAGAAATCAAGCACTATTTATGCTAATAAAACTGAATTATAATGAGCGGCGAGAAGTAGTAAGTGTGTGTATATGACTTCTCCTCCTTCCGTTATAGGGGGACGTCAAAGTAAGGCTGATCAGCCGTGCATTAGATAGGGCAGATAGAGCAGGGTTCTACAGGGGTGTGAGGGAGACAAAGGGGTGATAAATGAGGCTAAAAAGATAGTCATAACTCATAACCTGTACATTTGGGATATTCTGGACCCATCTATGGCCTTATGACCTCCTTCAACCCCTCTCAATGTCTCATTTCCAGGGCTCCATTTTTCCCACCGATATTTCAGCTCAACTCTATCTCTCATAAAGCTCAGGACCTGCCCTGAATAGGTACCATCAAGTACGACCTTGCCAAATGAGGTAGTTGGAGTTGTCAGAAAGAATGAGTGTTTGTGGGGATGTTTAAGATCGTCCCCAAATCATAACCTGTGATTTTGAAACTTCTTGGAATTGCTTGGTGCATTTTTACGATGTCTCAGTTCTTGAGTTATGGCACCTTTTCCCTAACAAAGTCCAACTAAACTCTCACCAAGCTCTTCCCATTCTGTACCCTCCATTAGGTTAACATTCGAATCTGGCATCGGTGGCGATATAAGGCGTTAGGTGGAGGAGAGCTGTGAAGGAGGTATTTGAGCGGAGTTACGGCCATTTTGAGACTACAGGCTGTTGTCACGTGACACGCCAATAATACCTCGGCCTTTCCTCCCCCAAAGTTGCTTTTTTTCCACTTCACAGCCACGTCATGTCCCCCGTACAACCTATGTCTAGGTGCTTAAGGTTTTGATTTCCACGTCACGCTTTATTGAGGTGCAACCTGAACTGAACATTTCAACCCAGGACACCTCACTCTACCTTCTCACACTCACTTTTATTCGCCACAATGAAACTGATTTACCCGCTGGTAGCGCTACTGCCGCTGGCAATGGCCCAGGAGCCTCTCATGGGCGACCTCATTGCCCAGGCAGACAAGTATCTGTCTGAACGAGCTTTCGATCAGGCTCTCGACTCTTACGACAAGGCTCTTGAACGACAGAAATCGCAGGGTGCAGACGCCGTGGAAGATCCAGTCGAGCTTTCGCGAGTCATGTACCGACGAGGAACGGTGCTCCTACTGAAGGACAAGCAGCAGCTGGCTCTGGACGACTTTGAGGCCGCTCTGGCTCTCAACCCCAAGATGCACCAGGCGTCTATCAAGATTGCAGAGTCGCTGTTGCGTCAGGGCGAGTTTCTCAAGAGTATCAAGAGACTCGAGCCGCTGACCGGACTCAAGGGCATGGACGAGAGAGACAGAAAACGGATCATGGAGGGAGCCAACAGCGGTCTGGTGAATACAGAGGCTGCTGCTAAGGCCTACCAGGCGATCCTCGAGGCCCAGGACAAGGAGGGGCCTCTGGACAAGATGCACGCGGAACAGTGCATCTTGCACGCCACCGACGCTCTCAAGGTGGCCAAAAAGAGCACCACTCTGCACAAATACAAGGCCAACTGCCACCTGGCACTGGGCCAGGCGCAGTCCGCGCTTGTGGACCTGTCGTACCTGCAAGTGGCCAACCCTGCAGATGTGCAGCTGGCCCAGGAGATGGCCCAGATCTACTTTTACATGCTGTATGAGCCTGATAAAGCTCTCCAGCAGATTCGACAAAAGTGTCTGAGACAGGATCCCGAGAATAAGACATGCGGAAAGCTCGCCAAGGAGTTTAGAAAAAGAGAAAAGGTGTTGAAACCCGGACTGGCACTGCTGGAAAGCAAACGGGACAGAAAACCGGCTGATCCTCTGTACGAGCGGCTTTTCAAGGAATGGGTCGAGGAGGGACTGTTCGACGACATTGTTCGAGATACCCGGGAATTCATGAACACCCTTACCATCGCTCCCTTTGACCGATTCGACGATCTCGGCTCTGTTTCCAACCTGGTGGGCAGCATGGAGGAGGTGCTCTGTGAGGCTTACTCCAAGCAGACCCAAAAGAAGGCCAACAAGCCCCCCGCTTCTCGAGCCGTCTTCTGTGACCTGGTGTCCAAGCGAGACGAGCATTTTGTGCCTGCTGTGATGCTCAAGGCCAACAAGCTGGTTGACGAGGAGCAGTTTGAGGAGGCCGACCGAATTCTGGCCGAACAGGTTCAGTACTGGCAGCAGCTCGGAGACAGTCACAAGGTGCAGCTGCTTCGAAACCGACAGCAGGAGGTGGCTGTTCTGCTCAAACAGTCCAAGTCCAAGGACTACTACAAGATTCTGGGTATCAACCGAGATGCCACCGAAAAGGATATCAAGAAGGGTTACCGAACACAGTCCAAGCTGTACCATCCCGACAAGTACAAGGGAGATCTGGACGAGACTGCTGTGGAGCGAAAGATGGCCGAAATCAACGAAGCATACGAGATTCTGTCTGATCCTCAAAAGAAGGCTGCCTTTGACAACGGAGGCGAATTCGACGGTCAGGGCCAGCATCAGCCCCAGAACCCCTTTGGAAACGGAGGAGGATTCCAGTTCCAGCAGGGCGGAGGAGGCGGTTTTGATTTCGCAGCCATGTTCCAGGAGCAGATGAAGCAGCAGGCTCGACAGGGACACGGAGGAGGAGGCCACCAGCACTTTCAGCAGGGCTTCCGGTTCTAAACGAAGATGAAGAATTACTTACAGAGGGAAAAGTGGTAGCAATAGAGAGAATGTCGGCTTGCCACGGTTGTAAAGCATTCTCAGTTGTGCCGGAAGGCGGTACAACATGGCTAAATGTACATTAATTGGAATATTTAAGAGATAAGTGTAGGGTAAACACTGTAGTTTTAGATAATCAGATGAAGATGTAGTTGGAAGCATATGTACACTTCTTCATAGCTACGCTCGTCACTCATAAGTATCATATCATCATTCAAAGGCTTGCTGCCTGTCTATCTACTTTCTAGTGACAATGTCATAAAAGGCCCTTCCTTGAATTCGGGCAATGTCGAGCTCCAGTTTCGAGGGGTTTCGACTTCCGTCTCCTCCCGTGAACGTGCCAGCTCCCCAGGGAGATCCTCCGTGTACTTCTTCGAGACTCGTGAGTTCAGGGAAGGCAGGTTTGTAGCCCAGAGGCACGTACAACATGCCATGGTGGACAAGAGTGGAAAGAGCATTGACAGCAGTGGTTTCCTGGCCTCCTCCAGGAGTTCCAGTCGACACGAAAATGCCTGCAAACTTGCCATACAGCGAGCCCTTGGCCCACAGACCTCCAGTTCTGTCCCATAGAGCTTTCCATTGGGCAGGAAAGTTGCCGAATCGTGTGGGAATGCCAAACAGAAACGCATCGTACTCGGTGAGAATCTCGTTGGTCACCAGAGGATCCTTGGGTTTAGGAGGAGCTCCCATTTTGGCCAGAACCTCTTCAGACAGAGTCTCGGGAACCAGAAACAGGTCTGCGGTACCTCCAGCCTCCTCAATTCCCTCCTTTAAAGCCAGCGCCAGCTGACGGATGTGTCCGTACATGGTGTAGTAGACAATTGCGATTTTGGGGGCCATTGCGGGGGTTAGTGAGGTGTTGAGGAGGTTCAAGTTTGTTTTTCCAACTATCGTACGCCATGACACCATGTGACGGAATATAGACTCCACCAGCCTCGAGTTAAAGGTGGCTGGTTAGAGGAGGAGGCAGATAGCAAGGTGTTGTGTGGTTTGAGTGTCATGTGATCTTACTAAAAAAAATTATTTTCCTTCACCATTTCTCCTCCTTTCATCCATCAACGTCTACCTCTTCTATAACCTCATATTCGCGCTAATTAATTTAATGTCCACGTTTCTGCAGCTAAACACAAGGAGACACCACAGCTTATGCAAGCCTCAGACAAGCAGATAATGCAGGCGAGATGGGTTTTAGCAAGGGTGTAATGGTTGACAAAAGACCGTATGAGGTTTTTAAAATAATGAGTGCGACAGATAGGGTCTTGTTGTGAACCGCAAAAATGTCTCCCTATAAAAAAGGCACTTCCAGCATTTAAAAAAAAATGCTCCGCAACGGAGAATTGAACTCCGGTCCCCCGCGTGCTGAACAATGTTCTGACAGGCGGAAATTCTAGCCACTAAACTATTGCGGATTTTTTAATTTTCCAGAAAAAGTGGCTACTACTATTCAAAATTTGCTTAGTCAGCCGGCGAAATGTGGCGTACATAAACGTATAACGCTCAGGGGGCATAGAATTAAGCTTGCAATGATTTTCAATATGTCAAACAAGGGTCAGAGGCTTTGTTTACGTGCCTCACGATATCCAGCTCTCGAACTTCACCCCCGTCGTATCCGTGTCCCTGGTGCCATCTGGAATATTCTGGTTGCCTGGTCATGGGTCTTGGTGCTCGCTTAGCTGGTCATTAGCGGTAATACAGGCCTGCTGCATTGCTCCAATATTTTCTTCATTTTTTCCACGTCTTTGTCAGGCCTTTCTAGATTACGGTTTCCATTGTTGGCCAGAAATGAAAACTTATGGACCAGATGCCGTTTATCCGGGAGGTTATATTGCCTGTCAAGTACGAATACGTACAAGAAGGGGCAGTGTAGGTGTACATGGCCTTCAGGTACGCGTGTAGTGCTTTGGCGAGATGTCTGCCATCTGTATGGCGTAATTACGGGCTACACAAGCAAGTCGAAAAACATCACTTGAATTCTGAAATTCTTTTGATCCAAAAAAGAAGGGGATTTGTTAGAGCTATCTTTCGGGTAACCTACAGTCAGCTATCTTTGGTACACGGTAGGACAGGCAACTTTAACCGAGTTCGGCATTCAAGTGGGAAGTTTAGCCGTATAGCACCTCGGCAAGCAGTCCCTAATGAGGAAGAGGAAAATACAGGCATGTCAGGGCCAAGTATGAGAGCAGGTGGACGACGGAGTCCGTAAACGGGGTTTTTGTGGGCGGTGTATAAAAATAGACATAGCGGCTAGAATTGCTTTGGGCTGGGCTCGGGGTTTGAACAGCTCGTATTTCTTTAATATTCGCACTACTGTCTCTTTTCGTTGTAATAGGCCCTTTCTTGTTTTCTGTTATGGTCCCCCCTGTATTTACAGTACGACAGCGAAATGAAGGTAAAGGGGCGTACAAACAAGCGTGCCCAAGATTTATTATACGTCCCTCGCACAGACAATAGTCTATACAACCTCAACAATACACTTGTGAAGATCCTTCAACTCAAAAAACCGGCCCCCAACGGGAACCAATATACGGCTGGAGCAGATGAAACAGCGTAAAATGTGTAATACGGGCCCCGTGCCACATTTCAGCCTCCGCACCCTCAGCCACCGCATGCACGTCCCGTGAGGTTGAGCACTGAGTAATCCGGAACGGTCCAGATCCTGTTTGTTCGACATGACTCTGCGTTATCACGTTATCATGGTGTGATGTTGGTGGAGTGACTATTGGAGGGGCTATACCATCTTACAGCGCAACGAGTAGAATATATTTCTGAAAAGCTCGAGCTCATCGCCAACTATCAGTCACCAGATCTCCCACACCGATCTCCTCCCGAACCCCTCCGACATCACGTACCCACTCGTATACTAGTGTGAAAAAAAGCAATTCGTCCAAACTGACTTTCAGACTTTCGGCATCTCATCAACGAACTGTGCGTCCTACAACAGCAGGCCAAGCCAGACAAAAGTGCTGGACAATGGACACATGTAGAGTGGGGTACTTCGTACGGTGGTTCGACTAATCGGTGGAATAGTAGGCATGTCGTTGTCCGCCGCGTGATTGGTAATAGGCGACAAAATAGGGGATCGCTTACATGTCAACGGCAGCTCGGACCCAGCTCGGAGTTTAGACTAGTCATCGCCCCACGTTATCACACGCTAGTGTCTCCTAGCTCGCCCGCTAAAGCCACGCCCCACCCGATACGACGTTGCGAACGCTCGCGTCCTCAACGGGAAAGACGCATTTCATTTTCTTGAGAGCAAAGTGAGTCAAGCTGCATTGTCTGGTAGATGGTGCTAGAACCCTGCGTAGCTTGACGGTGTAGAGATATGGCCGGATCGGTATGGGATCTGAGCCGTATGGGCCAAGACAAGCAAACACACGGCTCTGGACGCGCCCCCGTTGGCTTGTCTGGGCCGTCCACGAACACCTTACAAACACAAATCGAGCATAATTTGGATTTGGCGTTTCCGGGATCCGAAGTGGAGACCACGCCGATCCCTGCCTAAAAAGTGCTAAGTTAAAGTAAGTTTCAATCTTGGCTGAAATCTGGAGAAGCCGATGAGGCCCTGTAGGCCAATATGAAATTTTCATTCTCCGTGTGCATGCACAGCTCCAGGTATATATATCGAGGGTGCGGCCTCCTCTAGTGTCCATTATCTTCCTCTCATACCCATCATGTACTCGTTTGATTTCAGCCTCGATGCAGCGAACCCCCCTCTCCCCGAATACCCCAAACAGGACGAGTGTCTAGGGTATATGCCCATCACCCCTCCCTACCTGGACTGGAGCTCGTTGACGTTTCCTCCTCTGGACTTCAACGCCTCCTCGCAACCCATGTCCGAGCCCTCGGACGTTTCTTCTCCCTCGTCTTCCGACGAAAGCCCTTGTTCCTTTTTTGATGACTACTGCACAATCCCCTCCATTGTCGACCAGCTCAAAGAAAACCCTAGCATCTGGGCAACGGCCAATACTGTCAAAAAGGGCGCCTATGTCTGTAGCCACTGCTCCAAGACCGGAAACCCTGTGAAGTTCAAAACCATGGTTGATTTTGCCGCCCACATTGATTCGCATGCCCATGAGCGATCCTGCAAATGCGCTGATCCCGAGTGTCCCTGGTCTATTGTGGGCTTTTCTACGCGGTCGGAACAGAGAAGACACACAAACTCGGTGCACAGAGATACTCCCTTCACCTGCAAAATCTGCGAGCGCGGTTTTGTGCGAGAAGACTCTCTCAAACGGCATGTCAAGCTGCTCCACATTTCGCCGCTCAAAAGCAGACGAAAGAGCACCTAGACCCACCAGCATCATCTCTCTGACATTACTCCCTCCCCCCCCTAAAAAGCTAACACTCTCAACATGTATTTATATGATCTGTACCATAAAAATGTATACTAGACCGTACCGAAGCAGCAAGTACTTGTATACGTGAACCGTAGAAACTCCAATACATCAATAAATTATCTATTAACTTCTATCCTCCTCTATATTACTCTCCTTGTCTACTCTCCACCAAACACGGCGTCCAGATGTCGCAGAGACAGGAACGAACCACCCGTGGGACCCTTGGTGGTCACTCCTGAACCGTTGCAAATGGTCAGAATTCGCATGCCCGGAGGGTACTCGAACCGAATGAGCTTGGGCGACAGCAGAAACAGCTGCTGCTTGCCCCTCTTGGCGGTGTCGGCGACATGCTGGTTCATAATCACCTCGTTCTTGGCGTCCAGAGCCTGGTTGATCTCGTCCAGAGCTCGGAACGGCACAGCAGCAGCGTCCTGAAGCGCCAGAAGATACGTGCCGATGGAAATGGACCGCTCTCCTCCAGACTGCGTGGTTCCATCGAGCTTGCACAGAGAAGCACCCTTTCTGAATGCCACCATGATCTCAATGCCCCAGTTGGAGAAGGGCAGCTGCTCGGCAGGAGTAGGGTCGTTGGGGTTGAGCTTCTCCTTCTCGGTTCGCAGCTGGACCACGCCAGAAGCACCCTCCTTCTTAGCCAGAAGCAAGGAGAACTTGGAAGACACGAGGTTGACAATGTTCTCCAGCGCGGGCACAAACACGTCGGCAATCTTCTGCATCTCCTCGGCAGCATGGTCCCGCTTGTGTTCCAGATGGGCCACCTGCCGCTGCGTCACCTCCATCTGCTTGACCACCTCGTCGTACTTCTTTCGAGCACCCATATCGACGTTGGAGAACTGGAGCTGTCGTTTGAGAGTGTCCAGCTGGGCCTCCACGTGCGCAAACAGGTCCGAGTCGCTGTGTTCCTGCCGCAGCTGCTCCATGAAGGCAATGTAGTCTTGCTTCTGGTCCTCCTTGCCGACCATGAAGGCGTCGAACTCGGCCTTGGCGGCTGCACAATCCGCCTCCATGGCCACGAGCCTCTCCTTGAGCCGCTTGTACCTCTCTTTGAACTCGCTTCGCTCCCGCTCAATCTCCAGAAGACGGGTTCTCAGGCTGGCGTTGAGCTCTTTTGCCACGGACTGCTCAGTGACCTCACTCAGGGCCATGCCGACAATCACGCCGAGTTTCTTCATGATAGTGGCTCGCTTGATCGCCAAAAGAGCCACCCTCTTGCGAATATCGGCCCGCTTCTGTTCGTACAACTCCCGGGCCTCCTCCAGACCGGCGGGTTTGTCGTCCTTGTGCTTTTTGAGCGTGGCAACGGCTCTGCTAACGTGTTGGCCAGCAGATTCAGCCTTGTTCACCAGGTTTCGACGCCGTCGGAGCTCTGTTTGCACTTGCAGGTGCTTGTGCTTGAGGTCCTGGTAGACCGAGTCGGCCTTCTGGTGCTCCTCGTTGACGGGTTTGATTCGCTGGCTGAGCTCGGACAACTCCTCCTGCAGCTCCTGCTGCTTGGTCAGATCAGGCACTTCTTCGTAGATGATCTGTGCTCGGTCGTTTCGAGGGAAGGTGTCGAAGGCCTCGGACCTGGTAGAAGTGTACTGTTTTCCGTATCGAGATCTCTTGACGGTGTACAGCATGTTGCCGGAGATGAACTTGTTGATGGAGGGAGGCACGTTTTGGATTTGCTCCGGAGTAAGACCCTTACGACTGTACGGAACCATGTGAATCTTGGCAACCTCACAGAGAAAGGCCAGGTTGTGGTCGGGACCTTCAACCAGATCGAGAACGTAGCCATCGAAGCCCAACTGCTGGAGCTGGACTCGGTTGCAAGGCACGTTACGAGAAGCTTCCTCGAGCGACTTGGAGATCTCCTTGACGGTGATCTGGGCTGGAACACTGACAATCTCCTTGGCCGAACGCGAGTCTCGAGCCACAAAGTGCATGGCAAAATTTCGAACCACGGCACTCACCATTTTCTGGTCGCCGTCATTCTTCCGTTTCAGACGAACGTTGTTGACGGCAGGCAACGAGTAGTTGTACTCACTGGGGGGAGCATGCTGCTTGACCTTGTGGATCAGCTGCTCGTTGACTCGCTGAACGGGTCTGAATCGAGAGTTGTTTCGCTTTTCGGTCTCCAGCGCAGCGTACACCTCATCGGCCTTGACCTTGAGGTCTCGTTTTCTCATCTCGACGGCTGATCGCGTGTTTTTGGCTTTCTGCAGCTCCACCTCCAGCTCTTCCACCTCTTTCTTGAGCTTCTCCGTCTGCTTTTCGTACGTGGGATCGTCTACCTGGCGCTTCAGATCCTCGTACGTCTCCTTGCACTCTTTGACGTTGGCTTCCAGTTTCTCTGTCTTCGCCTCATGCTGCTCGAGCCGGCTTTCCGCAGCGTCCAGCTCGGTTCTGTGGGCCAGCTCTTCGGCATTGATGTCGACCTGTTCGTGACGCATTCTTCGGAACTCCTGCCAGTACGCCAAGGCCTTGGTGTCCTTTTTCTGGATGGACAAGGTGGCCTTGTCAATTTCGGCCTGGCCGGTTTCCAGTTGCTCAGAGATGGCGTTCTTCTCCTCCTGACTCTTGCTGTACTTTTCTCTAAGGCTTGCAATCCTCGATTCCAGCTGCTCCTTTTTGTGTTCGAGAGAAAGACCCTGCACGTAGACAGACACACCCTCCAGCTTGTTGACCATCTCCTCCTTGGCCTCCTGCTCCTCCAGCTCGGAGATTTTGCCCGACAGCATCTCCTTTCGGCGCTCGAGATCGGCCAGCTCGTCGGTCGCCAGTTTGAGCTGGTGTTCGTCGTCGGCCCGGTGGTCCTGCTGGTCCACCAGCGTGTCGTAGTGGCTGCGCATGTTGGCGTAGCCCACGTCCTCCATGGTGGTGATGAGCAGCTCCTTGGGGGACATGGTGGTGAAGTCCTTGACTCGATCCTGGGGGAGGAACCGGGTCATGGAGACGATTTGAATGTCCAAAGCACGAGCTCTGGCTCGCACCTCTTTCATCGTCTTGTGGTCTCCGTTGATCCAGAACCGGCCCTGCTTCTCCTTCTTGTCCAGGGTCCGTTTGAAGGTGAGATCGGGCTTGCCAGGAAAGTTTTTGACCTTGACACGCACCTCGAGCCCGTCCGAGTTTGATTTGATCAGCTGCTGGGCTTTCAGGCCAGATTTGCCCATGCACGTGATCGGAGCGCCAAAGGCCAGACAAATAGCCGCCAGCATGGTACTTTTTCCAGAACCATTGGGTCCAATCACAAAGTTGAGGGTCGGACCAAAGTTGACCAGACACTCGTCGTAGGACATGACGTTTTTCATGTAGATTTGCAAAATGCTGCCTGGCCGGTAGCCAGTTTCAGGGCAGGGATCGAGATTGGGCCGTGGGATCATCTCGGCTCCGTGTTTTCGGTCGTCTTCTCGGATTTCATTGTGGTATTCCTGCTCCTCATTCTCGTCGTCGTTGTTGTCTTCGGCGTGCTCCACTCGCTCCGATCGACGTCGCTTGGGTGCTTGAGCATCGTGGCCGTTCTCAAGCCGTTCTCGTTTCGACATGTTCGCTGTTTTCTGTACACGGTGCGAGACAGAATATCTGCTAGGAAGGCGAGAAGTCCTGTGGAAAGACAGCTTTTGGCGTTCAAACAGAGTTTCGCGTTTTGGTTTTTCTCGTTTGGGAGTTTATTACTCACAGCGTGTACCCTAAGGTACTGTGTGCTAGAGACCCCTTTTTTCGCCAAGGGGTGACATGGCAGAGAAAAGAACCATGTCAGCGTGATCAGCAAAAAATTCCACATCAGCTGTCACATTTTCCGCCGTTTTTGCGGTTTTGGCCACCTCCTGCCATTTCGGGGTTTTCATCTTACAATAATGTCACTTATCAGGAAACTCTCTCCCACATGCTGTTTTGACTCAACTCTATAGAGACTCTCGTAACCATAGAGAGATACAGACAGTTACATCTGGGGTACATGTGAGAAGGATGTAGCGATGTGAAGTGTATATATAGGGGCGTCTGGGGCGACCCTGTCAGTTAGAATTACCACTCACTTTCAAAATGAAGTCCAGTCTCCGTCTCTGTCGATTCATCAGACCTACTACTGTTCGAACTTCGATGATCACCTCTCAGATCCCTCAGCAGGTCCCTGGAGTGCCAATTGACTCCTCTACCACGTTTTCTTCGACTCCCAGACTTCTTCCTCCTAATGGTCAGCCCAAGTTCCTGTCCAAGATGTCTACAGGAGACGTGGTGGCTCTCGGTCTGGCCTCTCTCATGACCTGTAGACCGTTCATGGTCAAGCTGTGTGCGAAACTGCTGCCCTACGTGCCCAACTCGGTCGTCAAAATGGTCGTTTACCGTCTATACTGTGGAGGAACCAATCACCAGGAGGTTCTTCTAACTGCCCAGAAGCTTCAAAAGAGAGGCCTGGGGGTTATGATTAACTACTCCGTAGAGAGGGCTAATTAAGTGGAATAAAATGTGTTATTTATTGAATGATTGAGTGTATGAGTAGTCTCTTTTCGGCAATCAAGTATACTGTCTATGCTATCAGGCAGCAGTATGGTATAATGAAGATGATTGCAAAGAAGATAGAAGTAAAGGCGGAGCAATTGTACATTATGATCAAAAGCATTATAATGAGACTTGGAGATGAGTTGTAGCACCTGTACGAGTACTAAAGGAAGCCCTACTCCATAGTATAGAATGATGAGCTATTGAACAAGGCGGTATGAATAGTAGCCGTATCATACCTATCGCAGACTCCTTCCACCTGTAATACCAATCTATAGCCACAGTTAATTAACTTCTACCCTCTCTCTCGTCAACTAAAGCCGTTTCAAGTGATTTCTAAGCCGCCTTCATATGTGACTACCGGTACTGTCTCAAAGTGCCTGAGATAGGATGATTGAGGAAGATGAAGAGATGTAGACAAGTGACGAAGAACCGCAAGATGCCGAACAATCGTTGGAGCTCGTTTATTAAGTCACGTGATGAAAAATACAAGTACTCTTGTCAGCCGTTCCAAATTTCCCCCACTTGACAGAAATGTCCGATCCTTCCAAACCCCCATCTAACTCTATTATTCATATGTACGATTGCGATCAAAGTTCTTTTGCATTATGATTTTTTGACCAAGTTATATAACCAACCTAAGGACCCTCTTCCTTCTCTTATCACACATGAACGATGATAGCTCTACTGGTTTCGATGGTAGGTCTGGTGACTCAGGACGTGCGCGAGCTGCGTCGAATGAACAAGCAGGAAAAAGCACGAAAAAAGGAGGCGAAAAGCAAAAGTCAGCGAGCCAGAAAAAACCGCCACAGTCTCTCGGACAGCGTGACTCTGGTCGACAGTCACTCGACAGTGGCTCCGCGACCATAAAGCGGGGCACAAAGAGGACCAAACAGGAGCCTGCTCAACCTAGGAAAAGGAGACGAAAGCCCCAGGAAATTAAGGAGGATGAGGAAGCCCGAAAGGAGGAACAAGCCAGGAAGCTGGAGGAGGTCCGAAAAGACTACCAGCGCCGTCTGAATGCGGAGGACCATGCGCTTGACAAGAAGGCTGAGCTTATTGCGAAACAGCTGGAGGAAAGGAAGGCTGAGAGAAAGAGGGCCTTGGAAGAAGCAGACGACCGGGTGCTGTTCAACAAGGACAAGGATGGAAAGACGTCGACATACAGGTTTGGATTCGGATTCAAGCCCACCGACTCTGAAAGACTGAGATTCAGAGGCCGGCCTGGAACTCTCACCCATGCCAAACTGAGAGCTTTCACACAGACTATTGAAGCTGAAGAGATGAAAGCAAACAAGCAAGACTTTGATGAAGCCGGGTACTTGGAGTGCTTGAAACCAGAGCAGTGGCACCTGAAGAATCATGGTGGTACGGTCGAGATTTGGCCTACTATTACCCTGAGAGCAAAGGAGCTTTTGAACAATCCTAATATCAAAGAGGTGGTCAATACTCCCAAAACTGTGCTTGAAAGGGCTGCTATTATCGACGACGGGAAACCGAAACTCAACTACGTCTTCTCATCAGACCTCAGACAGGATGCAGACAATTATGTCCAAGATTGGATGGCTCTTAAACGAGAGGTTCAGAAGCCTGGGCCGTTCAAGGGAAACGTCTATTCGTGTGTCCAGGGTCAGTACAATTATACAGATCCTCCTTCCAAATGGGTTCCGTACGCTGCAGACGACTTTTTCGCTGATTTGCAGGAAACATCTGGAAGACGTAGAGATGCAGACGGCAAGCTTCTTCCTCGAGTTGAAGGACCACCTCCGTTTCCTGAGAATCCACCCACCAAAGCTCTTCCTCAGACTGAGCTGCTAGAACAGATTCACCGGTATGTTTCTGGATGGGCTCATAAGAACTGTCCGTTGTTGATGGAGCAGCTGGATGAGAGTGTTCTGCTGGGTATGGGAGTCGCTGTGGAGGAGAAGATGAAGGAGTTGCTGGGTAAGAATGGAGAGATGTTCTACGCTGTCAAAGAGGGAGCTGTAACTAAGAGGAAAGAGAAGTAATGAATGTATTTATTGGTTTTATTGCGTATGTGTAGCTAACGTGCTTTTAGTATGTGGGCTATCAATAGAGTGTAGCGTCAGTTGATGAGTGGTGTAGTTCTGCTATGATGTCTAGAACTTGTGATAAGCAGCTGAAGTCCAGCTTCAGATAGCGATGCCTGGCAGAATGGAGCATGTAGGTCTGTCTGGTCTTGTTGTAATAGAACGAGTCAGGTTTTGGAAGTGGTTTTGTAAATCAGCTTTGTCGATCTTCTGTAGATTGAGATCTCGAAAATCTCAGTTTTGAACTCTCGTAGCTATACAACTCGCTCGCGATCACTTCGAATACCTCATTCTCATCTCCACCGACTCTGTGTGAACCGCAAACTCTCCATGTTTCTCCGGTTCACTCGGATTCCCCTTCTTATACATGTAAACCTCGTCTGGAGCAGATCTGTCTTTGTGGTTGATATAGATGAGCAGATGGAAATCACTTGGCAGAGAGTAGGTCGTCGTGCCTGAGGTGCTAGTGATACACACGAGATTGTGGGATCCTGTTTCCACGGAAAAGTCGATCATGGCGGATGAATGGGTGAATTGTGGCTGTGTGATTGAAGTGGTAAATATAAAGAGACTACAAGTTCACTTCCTCTGCTACTCTTAACAGGCGATGAGATCAGGTCTGAGACCCACTTACCCCACCATGTAGCCCTGTCCAAGCTTAATAGCTGTTGAGCTGTGCACCACCCACGTTTATCGTACATCGGATGCATGGGTATAGATAGTGAATAGTGGAATGTCTTAGATGAGAAGAAAACCAGGAGTAAAAGATGTAGCTGACGTTCAACGTATCCCACAGTGGAAATGTCGCTTCTTCTTTTCCACTTTCGTCATAAGCTCCCTACTGAAGCTACTATTTCCACCTCTAGCTCAACTTCCCCACCTCGTCTAGCTACGGCTAAGCCACATCTATGTTACTTGATCATAATAAATATTGAATCTAAATATTACCGTGTCTTATCTGGAATACTAGTATTCCAAATCGTCATACCGTCTAAGCACTGTACCGTCAAGTACCGCGCCGTTCCTTTCCTGTTGAGTTCAATAAACTCGGTCAACCACTAGTTGACCCACTAGTTGAGTCAAACTCCCGCAGTCGCTAGTTACTCACTCCCTCTAGTTCTTCACGAAAGCAGGCGGGGGATGAGAAGGAGGCTGGTACTGGTCCATCTCGATGTTGGAGTGTCCCGGGGGAGGGCCGGGAGGAGGTCCGTAGGCGTCGTTGGAGGTGTAGCCTCCCTGGTTGTTTCCGTAGGACGCTCCGTGGTGACTGGTGTTGACAAAGTTGCCTGACTGGTCATAGTAGCCTGCAGCTGTGGGGTCCGAGTTGGCGTTGGGGTTGTAAGGGGGCGCCGCCTGGCTCTGGTACTGCTGCTCGGACTGGTGGTAGGTAGGAGGCACGATCCACGAGGTTCCAGTGATGGGCTGCTGACCCCTGTTGAGACGTCTTTTGTTGGTGGTGCACACGAGCAGGAAGGAGATGAGGAAGACTCCGATGATGAGCGCGAGCAGAATCCATCGGCCCCAGCTGTTCCAGCCAGAGTTGCCGCCACAGCCCCAGCCGTAGCAGGTGTCGCTGTAATATTGCCGTCGTTCAAGAGCGAGAGATGGCATGTGTGTAGAGTGTTTTGTGGTGGAAATGAGGTCTTTTTGCTGTCAAAATCGATTTGTCGACGATTTCTGAATGCTAGCTTGTCTTTTGAAGGTCGTCGTGGGCCGCTAGAGCACTGAATAAGTCTTTGAATGTGCCAAAGTTGAGATGGCGAGGCTGTGGTGTTTTGCAACCGCAGACAATGACAGGAGATGCATGTCCGTGGCCCAAGGTGGTAACGGGGTTAGGGTAGCCCAGCCCAGCCGTGCAAATGTGGAATTTGACAAAAATAGGCCACAGAAATTGGGGCTGGTTACTGAGAGGGCAGTGAAAAATTATAATATTCGGAAATTTTAAACGTTTTCAGCACGGTATATTACTCGAGGCCGTGCGAGTCGCTCGTCACTCCGGTTATCTCGCCTCCACGTGTACACTCCCCTGTTTACACATCGGTGGCGTAGGATTTTGTCTTCCGATTTTGCTTTTCAGATTAAAGATGAGGAGAATGAAAAAAGATCGTTGAGGTGAAGAACTACAAGTACAAGAGATGTCTTATACACAAAGATGGAGCTGTTTGTGTGACTACAATACTCCAAATGCTCTCGGTTGCAGACACGTACTCACATTCCACAACGTCACTTCTCCACCCACTCTTCTAGACGCATGGAACGCATTGACAGACGATAGTGGCAAATTAAAGAAACGGAAAGACAGCAAGCAAGAAAGGGGTGGAGAATACGAGTGAACAATGACGGATGCGGTAATCGCGTGTGCAACGAAGGTGTATGGAAGACGGTAGTTATAAATAAAACATCAGGGTCTGGAACCATGTCTTACTAATCAGAGTCATGTCTGAGACTCGAGACTTTATGATTATACATCAGCTTAGGTAATACGACTAACATCGCCAGTTGCTATGTAGCACGAGAATACAACTAACATCACTCCAGCTTGTCGATACTCGATCTCTTACCTCCTAATCTCTATTAATGCTAACAAATAATATTACTGAATCAAAAACGCAGGCCTCCTCTGCTCTAGCTAAATACTGTACTCTCTCTTCACTTGGGAACCAAATGGTCATCATCATCGGAATGCAAAACGTCTCTGCCAGCTGGCTGCATGGGCGAATTACCCTGGGGATGCGTGGGGTCCGCAAACGGCGACAGATGCGAGTCGTCCGTGTGCGGTCGCTTTTCCAGGTTGTCCATCTCCACGGGACTCGTCGAGTAGCCCTTGACGGGGTAGTCGGAGCCTGGGAAGGTGGCAGACTCCATGAACGAGTTTCGCTCGGACTTGTACACCCGGTCGGTGTTGGGGTCCGAGTACTCGTCCGTGGGAGGCTGGTCGTAGCCAGGCTTCTCTCGAGCTGAGGTACCGTAGTTCTGGGTGGTCTCGGACACAATGGTATCAATGTCCTGGCCCTCCAGGTAGTCAAACTCGCCGGCCCACCACATTTCTCGAACAATGTCAATGTCCATGGGGAACCACGATCGATGCACACACTTTCCAAGCAGACGAGGAAGAATACACACAATGATCATCAGCAGCAGACAGGTCCAGAAGTTGAGGGCACCGTACAGATGCTGGGCGGTCTTGTAGAAGAGCTGCGAGGCGGTGAACTGGGTGTAGATACCGGTCCAGGCGAAGACCAGGGCAGAGGAGATCCAGCACACAATCAGGAACGGCTTGGACCACTGGTACATGTTGAGCTGCACGTAAATGTTACAAGCAATCATGGCGGCAGTACCGGCGTAGGCACCATAGGCCTCTCGGTAGTTGATTTCTCGTCCAACGTTGGTGGTCACGTGGCCCTTGTAGAAGGTCAGGTAGGTGAAGAAGTAGCAAATGACCGACTGGAACAGGCCGTCGAGCATGTAGCCCCAGAACTTCCACTGGGTCCACTCCAGACGCAGAATACCTCGTCGGTACAGCTGGGGAACAGCGATGGAAATCTCCCAGGAGACATCCTGGTCAAAGATACCAAGCAGAATGACGGGCAGCGAGGTGAAGGCCAGGTTAAACAGCGTAATGTAGGTATAATCGAAGAGCATGACACCATCCATGGCGGTGTGGACCTGGAACCAGAAAATGGTCATGGCAAACACGATATTCTTGTAGAACAGGTTGGCGGTGAGCTCGGCAATTCGTCGGTAGCCCCATCGGCCGTGCACCAGCAGCAGCTTGTTGAGGAACCGGAACTGGCCGATACCGTAATCAGAGGACATGACGGCCTGTCGACCCTCAACACCAGCAATACCCACACCGACATCGGCCTCCTGGATCATGGACACATCGTTGGCACCATCACCAATGGCCAGAGTCATGACATCAAGCGACTTCTTGACAAGAGCGACAACAGAGGCCTTCTGGGCGGGGGAAACTCGGCAACACAGAACAGACTTGCAGTTCTTGCACAGAAGCAGGAACTTGACTCGAAGGGCGTCAGACAGAGCCACTGTCAGGGCATCTCCATCAATAACAACAGCAGCGTTGTTCTTGGGAGGAGAATGGTCCTTCTTGGCAGCCTTGAGAGCCTCCTGGGAGGTGTCAATACCGTACTTGGCAGCATACTCGTCCAGAACAGCTCCAACAGACTCGATAGTAGGGTTCTTGACCTGAATGGTGATCAGCTCCATACTGTTGTCCAGCAGGTTACAAGAGTAACCAATGTTGACGGCAGTCTCGACCTTGTCACCGGTAAGCACCCACAGCTTGATACCAGCCATGGCCAGCAGAGCAATGGAGTCAGGAACACCCTCCTGGAGTCGATCCTCAATAGCGGTTCCTCCCAGAAGTCGCAGATCTCGCTCAATCTGCTCAGCAACCTCGTCCATCTTGTCCTCTCGGTTCTCGATGGCTCGGGCAGCCTCAGAGTGCAGACTGTACCACTGCTCGTACTCTCGCTCGGAGATTTCTCGGTGAGCAAGACACAGGGTTCGCAGACCCTCGTTGGCGTATCGGTCGAGATCTCGAGCAGTCTCCTCAACCAGAGAAGACTCGTTGATCTGTCGGTTGAGTCGAGACAGAATGACGGAATCGGCACCCTTACAGAGGAGGACAATCTTGCCGGTATCGGGAAGACGAACAACGGTGGACATTCGCTTTCGAGTGGAGTTGAACTCCAGCATGGCCAGAATATCGTACTCGATTCGCTTGCCCATAACGTCGACAACAACAGACTTTCGAGTTCGCTCGACAACAGTGAAACCAAGATCTCGAGCAGTAGACACAAGAGCAGCCTCATCGGGAGACTGGGCCTTGAACACGAGAACTCCCTCGTCGTCAACCTCAGGAAGAACAGAGTGACAAAGGGCAAGAGCCAGAAGGAAGTAATGGACATGCTTCTGCTGCTCAGGACCAGAGGCACCCTCCAGATCTCGAATGATATCGGAAGAGATGAAGGTGGGCTCAGCGGTAATGTAGGGGTTGTGGTAGACCTTTGCCATCTCCTGGGCCATGAGCTGTCGATCGTTGGCGATGTCCTGCTCCATTTCCACCTTGAGAGTGTCAACGTTGGCTCCCTGTCGCTTTCGCAGACCGAGCATGGCCTCAGTGAACACCTTACCGTACGACTTGCCTCCAATGGTACACTGCTTGAACTCCATGACGTTCTGGGTCAGGGTACCGGTCTTATCGGAGAAGATGTACTCAATCTGGCCCAGATCGTCGGAAATACTCCAACTCTTGGGGGTGCAGGGGTAGTCGAGGGGAGCGTAGTACATGTCGATATCGTTGTAGATGAAAAAGGCGTGACACGTCTTGACAATTTCAATCGAAATGTACAGGGAGATGGGAACCAGGGACTGCAGAACAATGAGGAAGGTGAAGAAGGTGACCAGACCACCAACGGCATAAGTGCCTCCAACAATGCCAAACTCAAAGAAATGGTCTGAGGTATCGTGACGCCTGAAATGCTGTGATTGCACTGCAGCAGCAACAATAGACAGAACGGCAAGAAGAACGACGTTGGACCACACGTTGATGTTGAGCTCTCGGGTCATTCGCGATCGCTTGGCGGGAGTCTCACCAGTATTGAGCACAATCTTGGTATCGTCACCGGTGAAGATAACCAGACCCATAACCCATCGGGTGTTTCGAACAGAGCAGCCTCGAAGCAGCAGGTTGTTGGAGTTGATGGGCTCGGAGTGGGCGCCTCCGTCCGAGTTTCGCCACTTGAGAACACCGTTGTACGAGTACATGTTGGCGTGGGGGGGTTCACTCATGACCTCAAAGTGAGATCGCTCAAAGTCGGCAGCATGACGGATGTTCTTGGTGGCAGAGAGAGCCTGTCGCACCTTGAGGTTGGTCTCACCATCCAGGTTTCGAGTCTCAATGTAGCAGGCTCCATCGTCGTCAGAAGTAGACAGCACAACGATATCAGCGGGAACCTCGTCGTCAGACAGGACTCGCACGATATCTCCAACGTTGACCTGCTTCCAGTACTTCTTTCGGAACTTGGCCACGCCCTGGGGTCGCTGGTTGTAGTCGATGACGGTAGGGTCGTCGGAGTACTCGGCAGGGTTCTTGGCGTCTCTGTAGTCGTTGCTGGCTCTCAGAGTTCGAGAATCGCCAGCAGGACCTTCTCCAAAGTCGCCAGAGAACCGCACAGACGATCGTCGTCGCTCCTGGTCCATCGAGGGACGTCCCAGGTCCATGGACTGTCGCAGATCTCGTCCCACATCAGATCGTCGAACGTCAGATCGTCGGCCTCGAGACACTCCAGAGGGTCGTCCTCCCAGATCGCTGCTCATTCGAGCGGTAATCACAGTGGTGTTGGACAGAACTCGGTGGAGCTCGGCCTCCTTTTCCTTGGACTCGATTCGTCGCTGCTTGGGCATGAACATTCGCACAAACGCCCGGCCCTTGGGGCCCCAGAAGCGCGAGTTGGCCTTCTTGAACCGTCGCCACATGCTCACGTCGTCCTCCTCGACGTTGGGGTTCTCGATGCCGTCCAGCACGCGGGTCACGTTGTTGTTGACCTCCATGTCGAGAATCTGCCGTCGGTAGTCCTCGATGGCGTCCTTGATGGCCGTCAGCACGACAATGACAATGATGGGCACCGCCGCCAGACCGGCGGACTGCACTCCGAAAATGGAGAAGGCTGACAGAATGGCAATCAGCAGGAAATAAATATTGGCGACATTGTGGAACTGGAACCACAGGTTTTTCGGCACAAACGTGATGGGCGTGTACTTGGTGGTTCGGATCTTGTTTCGCACGTAGTGCACGAGCGGGTTGCCCGTCTTGGGGTCCTTTTGGTCCTCGGGAAGAGGCTCGTTGAAGTACACCGTTCGCGAGGGACCCTGGGCCTCGTCGGTGACCTCATGTGTGTTGTCTACTTCGACTCGCTCGGGATGAACGAGCTTTTGGAACAGCGAGCGACGTCGGTTGACCGAGTGGGTGCGGCGTTGCGTGCCGAATCGGTGTCGCTTGGACTGTGTCGTGTCAATGTTGGAGCCCACCTCTTGGAGGGGGGCTATATTGTCGCCTTGTTCAGCGAGGTCAGCTAGAGTTAGTAAGGAAGCGAAGGTAAGGAAGCGAAGGCCGTAGGTCTGAGCGGACAACATCAAGTCTTTATAATGACGTATAGACGTTGGTCTAGAACACAACGAGACTATGAAGAAAGGTATCTCATCAGGTGACAAAACAGGAAACGGTCAGAAATTAAATATCGACACCAGAATCGGCAAATATCGGTATCTAGAGTGAAGTCTTGGGAATAATATTCGACTTCTGTTGCTCAACACCACAACATCACGCGATATACCTTCAGACAACACATCTGATGACATTCCCATGATATCCAGATAGGTCCGTGAAAAGCCGAAGAAAGGCCATTTCTGATTATTCTCGATGCTCGTTATACCACAAACACCGAGAACCGTCTGTTTCACCCCTGCGATGTCCAGAATCCACCCTCATTCCCCCGTGGTGCCGTGTTGACATGCCATCAACATGCGAATACGACCGTGTTGATAGTGTCAAAAGGTGTTGTGCATGTCTTTGTTCTGGCGGTGTGCGTTTTGCGTCTCAAGCAGTCGTTTGTGTGTCCTCTCAATACTCGAGTATGTCCATTTTTCGTCCTCAGTCTTCCCCCTCTATCCTCATCCTCCTTCATGTAAATACTCACCTTCGTTACTGGCCCTCATGTCTAACAAGTGTCAGATTATGCAAGGATACCAGGCAGAGAGTGCTGGAAGATGTCTTGTTTGCTTGTGTGTGTGGCACTGGTAGCAGTTGTGGTGGTGTGGGTGAAAATGCTCGGGGAGGCTGAATATCGTCCACCAGCTCCAAAGGTAATGCAACCGAGACAGAGACGCAAGCCCTCGAGACAGGAGTTTGAGAGAGAAGTGATGGAGTGAGCCTTTTTCCGAAATACGCTTCTTCGCCCTGCCGAATTATAATTTAGAATTGCGGTGTTTACAACGGCTAGTGACAACAAAGAACACGAGCGGTGGAATTCCTCCAATGTTGGAAATACCACGGTCGAGGGCCAGACCCCTCCAGGGGTAACTAGGTCCAGCTGCCACCGCACAGCCTCGTCTCTTTCGCCGTGTAAAAAAACGGTAAAAACTACAAGCTTGTATTGTTTTGGCTCCTACTAAACAGGCTGATTTAGCTCCGGAGTAGAGAACCGACGAGTTATAAACGGATGCTATAGGGGCGGTGCTGAACTGGTAACTATATCAATCCGGTGTTCTGACTTGGTTTGTGGTCTTCGTGTTATCATCGATCCTCTACACCTCTTCATACAACCTCATTAACAACCACTTTCATATCCCTACTCTATGGAATACACTTTAAGCCCTGAATATGCACTGACAATGGAGGAAGGTACCGAAGCCAAGCTACGGGTGCATCTTGAGAGGGGACAGGAGGACACAGCTGTCAGTTGATCCATCTACAGTATTTCTCCTAAGCCATTCACAAATACCAACTACAGTACTTCGTACTTGTACTTCACCACCCCACCCCTTTCTCGGATCTAAAAGCAAACACACTTTTCATCCATGCAGGCTTCTGGGACTGTGGTGCACATTCTCCGTAATAGTGAACTTCAGGAATGTGCAAGAGATGCACCAAGACGGAGAATCTTAGAGAAAATGTACAGGCACACTAGCACGGCTAAACGGGCTAAGCGGAGTAACCGGGGATGCCCCGAGGCCTGCTAGTGCCACGCGTTAGTCAATTCGCGCACTAAAAAAGCCAGTCTATTGTTTTTTCACCCCGTTCTTAGTCATCGGAAGTGTATTCCTCCAAAGGTTCCGATCGAGCCGAGGTGGATAAGGGGAGGATGCAAGAGCTGTGATTAGTAATGCTACTAGGACGAAGCAGCCTTGCTCTTGAAGTGGCCAATATTATTGCTCAGATGGACACGTGGTGGAAGAATAAGAGGGGGTATTTCTCTTGGCAAATGGTTGCTTCAACGAAAGGTGACCCATCTCAACCAACCTCACCAATATCTCCCAATGATACCTTGACTCAATTTTCACTGTGACACTGGATATCAGTCATGTATGAACAAGCGAAATAAGGTGTGCAACATTTGAGGGCTGGCTGAACATCTCAGACCGTGCTATAGCAGGCCTATAGACACTGGATTCTGATATGACGGCGGATAAGACCGTTAAACGAGCTCCCGAGCGATATTAGATCTCCGCACGTCAACGTCAGATGTCAGATGCGTTAGCGTCACTTAGAGACACGGGTGACAGTAAAGCAGGCTAAGAAGCGTGAGGTTGAGTGACAAAGGGAGGGTGAATATGAGTGTTCTTGTGCTGTGCTTGTAGTACTGAAAATCGAAGTTGGAAACACCCTTGAAAAATATCGGTCAACTCCGTGTGTCCTGCTCAAGCGACACTGCACTCCTCTTATCGCTTACAGCGTCGTAGTCGGTGCCTGAAAACCAGCCGATCAACGTTGATAAGGTGGATCTGACTGTAGAAAACGGTCGAGTTGGGAGTGCTGTAGAGGGGGAGATGTTTGACAGAGTCTTTCAACGAGCAATTCGTTGGGGACCTATAGATACCCATCTATCATTCTCCACCTGTTCACTGTTCACCACAACATTGCTGGTCTCATATCGTCTGTCTCAAGTGGGCACCAATGCCAATACTCCTAAGTACTCTCGTCGAATCACACCACCTCGTATTTCAGTCTACTGTAACATTGAGGGTGGAGTAGAGTTGCAATTGAACCTTCCATAGCCAATATGGTGGAGTCCGAGGGAGTTTCGAGGAGGTGTGGCTTTGGACAATTGGTGGATCTACCCTGAATTGTTGCATCTCCTCATCCACAATTACGTCAATTCCTTCTTTAGCTGTTGTGTGTTGCTTTTTCTCTGCTTTTTGCGACTTTTTGCCCTACTTTTGCCTGGTTTTGCCCTACTTTTGCCGATTTTCCACCTCTTGCCCTAACTTTTCACCGCAGAGCACGTTTTTCAGATCCAGTATCAGGTCTACGCTGGATCTCACTCCACCTCCTGCATGTCTTAGAATACACGAGTGCCAAGAGAAGACGTATTCGCTAAGGGACAACCCGTATATCTGGTCAAGATGAGACACTATAGGAAAGGAATAGTGGAGGAAATGTCCACCGGGCCGCCACAGTGCGACATTGGCAAACAGCCTCCAGCTAGCGAGTTACTCTACTCTCCAGAGACTCGCCGTAACCCCCACTGATGTTTCACTTCGGCAACCCAACCCACCCTGACAGAGTTGTCTTACAATTCGACAACGGTTAACGGCTGAGTGCTTGGGTGGAGGTGAATCTGGGTGGATACCGAGGCGGAAAACCAGCATGACTCTTTGCCACCGAAATCGGAGGACCCACAGACGAGCAAATATGTCTCCTCTCTCATCATCGCTCTACAGCACATGGTTTCTTTTTCGACCATTCATCAGATAACATATGTATAGTTGCTGCACTAACCACTGTCTTCTTCCCGAAACCCACTTTGTCCGCATCCCTCATGTATCTGTTATCGGTGGGGGCATGAAAAGTAGATCACCTATGGTCTTGATACCCTATTGAGACCCTCCACTCGACCCTGAAAGCCACAGAAAGCGCCTGGACGTATCGTCTGACACACGGCACTGTGCCCATCAGACGGCACACGGACACGGCTTGGAGAACAAAGTGCTCAACCTCCTTTTCCATAAGCTCATGACAAACCTTGACCTGACGGCGGCCTCTTTGACAAGAGTTTGAGTGGGTTTAGCGCAAACTGTTCCTGAAACTTTGCTGCTCGCTGCCTACTTGCCACCCAGCAGCCCTGTGGTTTATGGTCTTTGTGCACATACGATTCGTATTCCCACGAAATGCCTGCCCAGGTCTCATAAGTGGCTTTCATAGGTCCACACCTAATCTGTGGAGTAAAGCGGTAGCTTCTGGCTAAGTAAGTGTGAGACCCTACCACGGCTCCACTGGTGATGACCAATATTCCATGGAAAATCGCACCGACTAAACCACTAAAAGCCGCTTTCGATCAGAGGTCACATGGTCGCCTACCAGGTTTACTCAGTCCGCCTCGAGGACTCTTTTGCATCAAAAGCAACGACGGCAAGATAGGGGAACCCCCTTCAGGAAAGAGTCTCCGTAGATCCCGGTGCGGTGCAGAGGGCGGAAAAGTCGATTTTGTCTTTCCAACGTGGGAGGACAAGTCTTCTCAGCAGCAGCGCACCAAAGTGATAGTCGTCGATACTGACACAGTTAAACTAAGCGGGAAATTGAATGATGGACACCCTCCAGGGCCCACAAGGCCCACTTTAGGCTAGGTGCCTCGACCCTCGAGACCTCTGTCGGTACAGTTTGCCATTATAGGGGCTTGCTTACTTTTTCCCACCTTTCCCCTGAAAATATTAGTCCTCATTCCTCGGTCAAGAATACGGATTAGTCACGGCACGTGGGCAAATGGACTGATAAAGAATAAACGTGGGTGAGAGACGTCGGCCAACCGTTTAATCAGGTACCCACACTTGGGTACGAGCGCCTGAGAGCTGCACAACCACACACTGTCTCTAAACTCGTCTAGCAGATTCACATGAAAAACCAAACTTGATAACCGAATTACCCCTTACTTCTGCACCCGGACCCACGTTGGTACCTGATTTAATGCAATATCGAGGTGCTGATCCAAGAGGTCTGGCCAATCGGTGGACTACGGGCGATCATCAACGCAGATCACTGGTGCACGCTTGCATGGCCAGAAGCTAGCGGGTAAGAAGGTTGTCATATACCTTTAGGGGAAGCTAACGGGTTAGACAAGAGGTGTTTGTAGTCCGGCAAAGTGCCGAGGATATATCGAGGAGTTGGAATATTTAGACTGGAGAAAGCGGTCCCTGCCAAGTGCTGACACTCATCGAGACAGCTGCCAGATAGCGTACATGGTAGAAGCAGGAACCTCCACTTTTCACCGACATGTTCGACGCAGCACAATGCATTTACACGGATCAAATTGGCCGGGAAGGACGTTAAAGGTGGATAACTCTCTTGCGTGCACTTGTAAAACATGTAAGAACAAAGAAACCGAGCTGTGGCGGTTATCGTTCATGCGTTATCCAAGGTTGAGATGGTACCACTTTAACCACATGACCTAAAGAGCACACTAACTGATAAGGATACATGTGAAGTTGAGCTTTGGGATCCGTTTGAGACCAGCTACACGGCTGTCAAGTCCTCGTCTCGAAATCTCCTCTGCAGATGTCTCTGTAGAAGACCAAAGAAGCTCAGTCTCAAGCTAAGAGAGTGAAAATCAGTGTGAGACGTCTTGGCCCAAGGTGTGACAATCCTTGAGCTTGGCCGACGCAAACTCACATTGCCGCTAACCAACGTCGATAGACACCCCCTTTGTCAAATCAGCCATCCAATGTCGCAATTGTACAGTTGCCCGAGCACTAGGTTTGGGTGGAGGTTCCTGGGGAAAAACGCAAAGTGGAACCACCAGATGGTGAGACTGATATCGGGTCCTGGGTCTCTCCTGAAGAATATAAATACAGGTCCCGGTTCCCTCTCATCTCATCAGCAAACAGCTTCAACTCCTCTCTTCACACACTCTTCTCTTCTTTCTACAAGAACACTCTCTAATCTCTTACAATGGTTGCCATCAAGAACATCGCTCTCCTCGCCGCCGCCACCTCCGTGGTTGTCGCTGCCCCTGCTCCCGCCAACGGTGGTTTCCAGCGAATGGAGGTCCGACAGCTCGACGTTGCTGACGACCTCATCCACATTGCTGAGACCTTCCTGTCTGCCATCACCGGCACCCTCGGTGTTCTCACCAACACCTCCAAGGGCACCCAGCTCCAGAACCTCGAGGACGCCCTCACCTCCCTGAACAAGCAGATCCCCGCTCTTGTCAAGGACATCAACGGCCTCAACCTGCCCGTCATCTCCGGTATTGCCGGCACTCTTGGCTCCATCATTGTCAACCCCATCTTCAAGACCCTGGCTCTGATTGTCGAGACCATTGGCGCCACCATTGCCTCTCTGCCCGTTGATGCTTTCAACACCTTCCAGAACCCCGCCAAGATCTTCCAGACCCTGCTTGCCAACATTGGCACTCTGGTCGCTGCCTTCAAGAAGATCTTCCACAACCTCGGCGACGCCCTTGGCTCTCTGGACTCTGCCACCTCTTCTCTTGGCTCTGAGATCTCCTCCAAGCTGCCTCCTACCTCTGCTCAGTAAGCGCTTTCTTTTACTGACTAACTAAAGGCAACTAATTTCTCTTGGCCCGGACTGGTTTCTGGCCCTATCTATTATTTCTTCTTCAACTCTTTAAGCTTCAAATAACTACCAAAGAATAAAATTTCTGAACTCAACTGCCATCGCTCATTGTATGATTCTAAGACTTCTCCCAGGAACAAGGTTGCGGGAACTGTACTATACCCTAAGAGGCAATTTTCCATGGAGATCGTGCATATATACGCTCATAGACTCGACTATACGTTTGCTAGACTGTCTTCTATCCCCTAGCGCAGAGCTTGTTGGATTCTTCTCGAAGACTTGAAAAATTTGACAAACTCAGTCGTGATCGAAACTCACCCTCGACGCTGTTGATCGAATCTCATCCACAGCCCCAACTGTAGTCTGAACAATCCCAAAGATCAGCCTGTCCAGTGACCCCCACAAACTCAAGAGAGAGCAAGCTTCCGTCGAACGTGAGTGGCTAGATAGAGCGTGGAAAAAACTAAGTCTCGACAAGCTATTGTCTCTCTGCTCTAATCCAGAGGTAAAGACTCACTTGTACCGTATCGCAGCACATCAGCCCATAGAGTGTGAGGGAAGATCGTAGAGAGGAAAGACGACAGACTTTGGAGGTGGCGATACCGGAGAAACCGCCCGGGTCATGTCGGCTGTGCACCCTAGAGGTCAGCTGCCCGCCAGGTTTATCAGATATCCCGCATGAGCCCACATGTCAAGCGCTGCTCGACGCCCAAAAGGTAGATAGTCCAGTGAAAGATCGGCAATCAGCAGACTCTGGAAGCCCGCGACTATCACAATTGGCCAATCAAGAGTATCGCAAGACAGACAATAAAACGGCTTACACGGGCCCTTGCTGGATATCACAACGAGGTGATTAACATTTTGATCACAAGTCTTCGACAATTACTCGCTCATCGCACACAAGGAAACAAGAAAATACTTTTTCACTCAAATCGAGAGCTAACTATACGCATCTGAAAAAGACCCACTCGGCTGACATGTTTTACATGTGCTTACACTCTGTCTCTTATCAGTAAGTACCCAACTGCACGTTGACGAGGTTTCCAAAACACGTTTCTTCGCCACAAAAAGCAAGTAAACGGGAAAGGTGGGCGAAGGAACATTTAACCGGCTCTTGTACAGCAAGTGTGCAGTTAGTCTAGCTTTGTTGCTTTAGCCGCCAAGAGAAAGAGACTGATGAAAAAAAGCAATAGGTGGTTGCCTCGGTTAGAGTTTGTCACAAAAAAGGGGAGGGTCACGTGACACCGGCGAGCGAGCGACCCGCCAAAAATTCAAATGTTTTAAAAAACTGGCCCGATGGTTTAGTGGTATAATTCTCGCTTAGGGTGTCCTAGGCAATTTGCGAGAGGTCCCGGGTTCAATTCCCGGTTGGGCCCAGTTCTTTTTTGCCCTAGATTGGGTGATCTTTTTGCCTCAATATTGCAGGGCATTTGTTTTTACTCCTGACAGAACGCTCTAATTTTTCTACACTACATCTCTTGCGTTATTCGTAATTCGTTATATTAGTGACATCTAGATTTGAGAGAGGTTGGGGTCCTCGCCTCCGTCATGCTCCAGACGCAGCATGGCCCAGGTGAGGTCGGAAATGCACACGGTCATGCCCAGCGCGTACACCAGCGTGATGGCGTAGAAGAAGTTTGCGTTTCCGGAGCCCAGGTAGATCCACATGTGGAAGAAGGTGGGCAGAAGCACTGAGGAGTACAGCAGCGCCAAAAACGCGGGGATGGGGTATCTCAGCAGCGGGAAAAGCGGTCTGAAGAGAGGCACGAGCGAGAAGAAGATGCCCACGTCGCCAGTATCCGGGTAGGCCTTGAACAGAGCCACCAAGCCGAGGTACAGGGTGATGGCAAACAGGGGAAAGTTGCTGAATCTCAGGGTGATGGGAGCTGCGTAGAGGAAGACGTGGATCTGGAAGACGCCCGTGAAGAAGGGCTGGAAGAAGTCGAACATTTCCGTGAAAAAGTACCACCACAGGCCAATGTTAGGCGTGAGGTCTCTTCCTGTGAGGATGGTTCCGTAGACTGCTCCCAGAAAGTTCCAGGAGCCGGCAATGGCCTGGGAAAGCAGCAGGATGGCGGCTGTATACGATGCGGACAGCAGGCAGAACTGGAAACCAAACTGGGTCTTGTTCTTTTTGAGAGGAGTGCCGCTGCTTCCGTGGAGCAGAAGAGCTACCAGAGGAGCCAGGTAGATCGGGTAATATGAGAGGTTAGTTGCCAATGCGAGCGAGGCGGCTGCAGTCAGAAAGTGGCCGTGGGTCGCAGCTGCCAGGGTGTAGCAGATTGCAGCGTTGTTGAACACTGCTGTGGACTTTGCTGCCGAGGACAGGAACAGCAGGGGGTTGAAGAGGTAGATTGCTGCGATGATCCAGGGAGCAAACGGCAGCGGTTCCTTGGTGTCTTTCTTCTTGAACACGTATTTGATCGTCTTGGCTGCTCTTTGGCCAGTCATAGCCAGAGCCCATGCTGCCGACAGATCAGCCAGCACGTATAACAGGTTAATGGCGATATTTTCAGGCACGATTCTCGACACCGCCGACACTGCTCCGAGAAGCAGAGGCGACTGGTGGAAAATCCCGCCATCATAAGGGTCGATGCCCTGTTTGTAGAGATACAGACCCTCCTGGAGACGTTTGAAGGAGGTGACTGGAGTGGAGATTTCCACATGGCCATCGAGAGTGGCAGGCACCGAGGGAAACAGGTGGTAGACCAGAACCCGGGCAATTGCACCACAGGCGAGAGTAGCTGCTTCCATGGTGGTGGATTGGGGCAGATATGTGAGTTTTCGATGTGTTGGTTGACAATTGTCGTTATGCAATATACGTGATTAAAGTGTGAGAGTAGAGTGTATAGTTAGACGTGTTAGGTGGGTGATCGATGTTTGGTTGACATTGTTGGGGTGGACTTTTGGCCATTATGATTACATAATTATTATAAAATTACTAGTCTCGTTTAATTAAAGACATAATTTCAACACGTTGCCACTCAAAATATCTATATAATCGGCGCAATTTCCTGCTCTGTTTCTGTCGTGTCACACATTCTCCCACCGCATAACAAGGTTCGGACGTGAATGTCCCACCTGGCACTAACGACCTGGCATTTTCAACATTGAGTTCACTTTGCTTAGGTGGCCTATTCGACACAACAATCAAATGGTGAGTGTGGAGAGATGAGGGGGAGTGTGGGAGTGATAGGAGGGGGTTGATTCGTCATGTGATGAGTTTTCGATCACGTGACAGCCCAGTGGCGGTAAATTAGCCAATCGAATCACTCACATTGTGGGGTTGATCATCACACGAGATGAGAGAAGATGGGGGAAAGAAGTGGGGATGGCATGAAGTGTGTGATGAGAAGGGGATGGAAGGGTGATCGCGACAATGGCGGTTTCGTTTGACCGGATACAGGTGATTCTGTTGTGGTTCTTTCATCACGTTGATTTGGCAATGTTAATCATTAAACGTGATTAGCAGTGTTGGCAATGTGTGGAACGTGGATTAAGAGGAGAACTGCTGATTGTGACTTCAAACCGTCATTGTCTGACTGTTCTTGCTCCACATGTCTATGACTCAACAACGGCATCTTCTTTTCTTGCTACACGACTTGTGACACGTGTGACGTGGTCGTGTTCAGTTACTCGTGATGTGATGTGATTCGATTGGGGTGGTGTGTGGAAGTGGGGATTTGAATGGGGGTATGACACGGTGTTTTTTGAAGATGCTGAATCTCACTTCAAGTGATGACTAGGGACGTCAGGCTACGTCAGAAGGTCTCTATGGTAGGACATCACGAAGTGAGAAATCTCCTGGAAGTTGCTCCTGTGTTACTTCTACGAAACTGGTCTGGAACAGGACTGTGTCTTATTCATTTAGTGTTGGCAACGTCTTTATTACCCCAGTGTGATTGAAGACATTCAGCTATCTTCAAACCCTGGGATAGTGGGAAACATTCAGCCATACTTTCACATCACTCACTGATATGTCAAAACAACATCAATCTACAACTTTTCTACCCTCCTTTTGGTCGGAGACATCAGGCTACGCCTTCATATCTCCTCTTGTTGCCTCTTTTGTTTTGGTCGGAGACATTCAGGCTACGCCCTCACATCTCCTCCTGCAGTACTAACCCAGGACTTTGAAGAATTCGAAGAGAAAGACGGAGTGCGATTCTCCTGGAATTGCATCCCCTCTACCCGAATCGAGGCTTCCAGAACCGTCGTTCCCATCTCGGCTCTGTACACGCCTCTGAAGGAGAAGCCCAACCTCCCCGTGCTGCAGTATGAGCCCATTGCCTGCCGACCTCCCTGTCGAGCCGTGCTCAACTCCTTCTGTCAGGTGGACCTGCGAGCCCGAGCTTGGGTCTGTCCCTTCTGTCTGTCTCGAAACCAGCTGCCTCCCCAGTACCGAGACATTACTCCCGACAACATGCCCCACGAGCTGCGGCCCGAGTGCACCACTGTGGAGTACGTGCTGTCCCGACCGGCCCCCAACCCCATCTTCCTGTTTGTGGTTGACACCTGTCTGGACGCCGAGAACCTGACTGCTCTCAAAGACCATCTGGTGGCCACTCTGTCTCTCATTCCCGAGAACGCCCTGGTGGGTCTCATCACCTTTGGCGCCATGGCCCAGGTGCACGAGATTGGCTACCGAGAGTGCGGCAAGTCCTTTGTCTTCCGAGGCAACCGAGACTACACAGCCAAGCAGGTCCAGGAGCAGCTGGGTCTCAACCAGCCCATTGGCCAGCGAATGCCCCAGCAGGGAGGCCACCCCCAGGCCCAGGGCGCCGCTGCCCGGTTCCTGCTGCCTCTCCAGAACGCCGAGTTTGCGCTCACCAACGTTCTCGAGGGTCTGCAGAAGGACCCCTGGCCCGTGGCTGCCGACCGACGACCCATCCGATGCACCGGTGTGGCTCTCGGCATTGCTCTCGGTCTGCTCGAGACCTCGTTCCCCAACTGCGGCGCTCGAGTGATGCTCTTTGCTGGAGGAGCCCCCACCGAGGGACCCGGTATGATTGTGGGTCCCGAGCTCAAGGAGCCCATCCGATCGCACCACGAGATTGAAAAGGACACAGCCAAGCACTCCAAGGCCGCCACAAAGTACTACGAGGGTCTGGCCAAGCGAGCCACCACCCACGGCCAGGCAGTGGACATTTTCGCCGGCTGCTACGACCAGATCGGTATGCACGAGATGCGATCTCTGCCCAACCAGACCGGTGGAGCGCTGGTGCTCTGCGATGCCTTCTCCACATCGATTTTCAAGTCGTCGTTGACCAAGATGTTTGCCCGAGACGCCAACAACTACCTGCAGATGGGCTTCAACGCCACCTTTGACGTGGTGCCCTCCAAGGAGCTCAAGGTGTCTGGTCTGATTGGCCACGCCGTCTCCATGAACAAGAAGAACCCCAGTGTGGCCGACACCGAGATTGGTATTGGTCAGACCTCTTCCTGGAAGATGTGCTCCATCACTCCTGCTCACACCTACGCCACCTTCTTTGAGGTTGCTCAGCAGCAGGGTACTGCCGCTGGCCAGATTCCCCCCGGATACGTGCAGTTCCTGACCCACTACCACCACTCGTCCACTCAGCAGCGTCTGCGAGTGACCACTGTGGCCAAGGCTCTTGTTCCCGGCGGCGATCCTCACATTGCCAGCTCTTTCGACCAGGAGGCTGCCGCTGTTCTGATGACCCGAATTGCCATTTTCAAGTCCGAGACCGAGGACGGAAACGACATTATGCGATGGACAGACAAGATGCTGATTCGACTGTGCCAGAAGTTTGCCGACTACAGAAAGGACGACGCGTCTTCGTTCCGGCTGGCGCACAACTTCTCGCTGTACCCCCAGTTTATGTTCCATCTGCGACGATCGCAGTTCCTGCAGGTGTTCAACAACTCGCCCGATGAGACTGCCTTCTACCGACACTGTCTGAACCGAGAGAACCTCAACAACTCGCTGATCATGATCCAGCCCACCCTGCTGTCGTACTCGCTGGAGCAGGAGCAGCCCGTGCCTGTGCTGCTGGACTCGGTGTCCATCAAGCCCGACCACATTCTGCTGCTGGACACCTTTTTCCACATTCTCATTTTCCACGGAGAAACCATTGCCAACTGGCGAAACCAGGGCTACCAAGAAAAGGAGGAGTACGCCAACTTTGCCGAGCTGCTGCAGGCGCCCCGAATGGAGGTCCAGGACCTGCTGGTGGACCGGTTCCCTCTGCCCCGATTCATTGACACTGATGCAGGTGGATCCCAGGCCCGATTCCTGCTGTCCAAGCTCAACCCCTCCAACACCCACCAGAGCGACAGTGGATACGGCGCACCTGGCAGCGCCGTGGTGCTTACTGACGATGTGTCTCTGCAGACTTTCATGTCTCATCTTCAGAAGCTGTCTGTGGCTGCTTCCTCTTAGGTCATAATGTAAGATTAATGTATTGTTCAGCAACCAGCACGAACAGCGAAGCTGTGAGTGGTGCAAATAGCTTACGAGCAGCGCAGCTGTGAGTCAAGCCATAGGGAGTAAAGTAAAACACTACAAGTAGCAGCGTAGTTGTAGAAGTGTAGTAGAAGCACCAGCTGTGAGTGCTACTCAAGGATGAGTCCTATAAGAATGTGGTATGTGGATGACTGTAGTTACAAAATTGAGAAGTTCTCATATCATAAGAGCAAGTCTGAGTGTTTTACACGTCTATTCTATCACTTCATGTCTTGACCTTATTCTTCACCATAACCCAATTCTAACCCCTTGCTAAAAGTTGTCGTTTTCAAATGACACAACTCCATTATCGGTAATTCAAAATGTCTCATTTGTCCCATTCATGCTTTTTCACGTCCCTTACAGACTCTCTAAGATTCATACAGTCGAATACACATCAAACGAGTCTAAAAGTTTCAAGGGCAGACTGTACAGTTTACAAAATAGTGTGGGGTGATTGATACTCGATACTGAAAACGTTTGACTCAATTAATAAATAGTATAGAATGAAAGGAATGAAGAATATAAACAAAACCAATCCACATTATAAATATACGTTAGTGCTCTCTCTGTCTCTTCTCTCCCTAATGTTAGCGTCGACTTGTTCAGTGGCCCTCGTAGTCCGGTGAAGAGTGGTACTCTGGCGACGAAAAGTCGGGAGAGGTGTGTGCGTAATCATAGTGTTCCATCTGGATCGGTTGCTGCTGCTGGTCGACCTTTCGCGGTCGGCCCTTTTTGCCCGGCGACGGTTTGGGCTGGCCAGGCACCTCGATGCCTCCCGAGCAGATCTGTCGGGCTCTGTGTCTGTTGAGAGCGTCGGGTCGGTTGAAACCCTTGCCACAGGGGCAGATGTGGGGCTTGACGACGGCGTGGGTTCGCTCGTGTCGCTTGAGATCGTGTTGTCGCACGAACGAGGCTTCACAGGACGAGCACGAGTACGGTCTGTCTGCCAGATGGGTCTGGATGTGCGAGCAGAGGTTGTATCGTCGGCCAAACTTCTTCCCACAGCCGGGATACAGACAGAGGAACTTGCCGTCTTCGCAGGGACCGTGGATGAAGGACTCGAGCTTTCCAGGAGGAAGACCGGACTTTCGAGGCTGGGGCTGGTTGGACACCTTTTGCTGCTCGATGATCTGCTCGGTTTCGGTGTTTTCGGGGATGGTGACGACAGGAAGCCACGAGATTCCGAGTCCGTACTCGTCAAAGGGCTCACCAAGAGGTCCTTCAGGCGAAGAGTGGTCATGGGGAGACTCGTAGTTGTTCCAGTTGTCCATCTCAGGGGAGGTGAAGCCAGGCTCGGGAGACAGGTAAGCCAGAGTGTCGGCATCGTAGTTGAGCTGAGGAGGGTTCAGGAAGGGGTTCTGCTGAAGGTGGGCAGAGTGGGGATGACCAAACTCGGCAGCAGGAGGGTGCGACGAGTGAGGAGGAGACATGGCACCCATCAGCGACATGGTGGGGGGCTGCTGGAGGAAAATGTCCGATTGTGAGGGGTCATTGAGGGGCTTTGTGGGGCTGGGGGTGGTGGAGGAGAAGTTGAGCAGCCGCGAAAACCGCGCCAGAGTGTCGGGACTGACATTGTTGGTCTGTGTGGGCATCATCTGGGGGGTAGACGGGGGCTCGAGCTCGTTGTAGCCAATGTCCAGGTAGTTGACATCGTACTGCGAGCTGTGGTGGTGCTGGTGGTGCGGTTGGGCCGAGGACATGCCCTGCTGCTGTGAATGATGCTCCTTCTTCATATGAAGGCTCTGCTGACTCTGCAGAAAGTCGTAGTCGAAGTTCATTGTGAGGTTTGATCTGATCTGATCTGATCCGATGATGAGGAGGTGGATGTGTCAATGCAAAACCTTTGAGGTGTAAGGGATCCCTGCCAGCAAGGATTCGACTGTCTGTGGTTCTAGAGCTGTACAATATCCGCCGTGGGAGACCCCATCGTACATATACTGTCTGGCGGTGAGGTGCGATGGGCGGTTCGTATGGATATTGCCCGTTTGGGTATAGACACAACACGTCGGGCGAGCTTATTTCGGGTGAAAAACCTTAATTATCGCACAAAAACCCCCCCTTTCTGTACGTGCTGTAGTCTGCAAATCTTGATAATGGGCTTGTGCGAGTTAATTTGAGGTTGCAGAGTTACAGCCAGAGTGCGAGAGATTTGACATGTACAGCTTCGAGAAGTCAGGGGTTGTTTTGTAGTGGTTCACTGGTTGTATATGTTTGACGTGGTGTTCTTCATTAAACTATTAAATAATTAAGGTGGGCTTCAGTGAATAATTACTTGACATAACCACTCGCCCGATCTCCTCCCCTCTCCACATGATTATCACTCACTGTACCCTTTTTGCCATGTGTGTGGGATTGGCGCGCAACTATCTTCGATCCGGAGGTGGTGTAGCAAATGCAGATGCCTCCCACGCTATCTACAGCGCACAGACTGTACTAACCTTCCACACTTGACTTTGACACAGTCCAAAGCCACTTTACCGAAAAGGGCAGTTAAGTGTCTCTGCACGGCCGCACTCGTGACTCGCGTGTCAGGATCGCTCCCTTTCACCGGAATAAACCACCCTATAGACACGTGAGGATGGGGAGCTAAGGCTGGAAGTCCATGAGGAACTGCTGCTCCATTGACGGTTTCAATCAACCGAACAATAGGCTCCTTATTGTCCAGGGCTAGAACCACGAACGCACGTGTTTTCTGCTTATTCAACACCACCTGTAACTTTGTCTTGGACAGATTGACATGTACGGGGCCCTTCCAGTCGCTTAAGGCCTCACAGATGTCACCAGTCACTTGCTCCTTGCTCTCTGTAGTGGGAAGCAGAGTATCGGATAAAGATACATGTAGAGGTAAACGCACTCCTACTTCGGACTTGACAAGACTATGGTACAAAATCTTTTCTTGCTCTAGCTCCTTGGCAACCGCTGCATTCAGAAGATCCAAACGTCTCCAAGCAGCATCCGGTTGCCATTCGAGATAGACATGTGTAGGCCACTGCCCTTCAACGTGAGGAAGAGCTCTCACTTTGCCATCTTTGTCGATTTCCGAGCTGGAATCCACTGAAGACGCGGGTTTGGAAGTGTATAGGTCGTAGAACGACGACGGTAAAGGCGGTAACGGTTTTTTCTTCGACCCAGGCTTTTCCACTTTCATGTGTGAAGAGGTGTTGAAGATTAGTCAGAGGTTAAATTAGGCGGTGATTAGTCATCACAACAGAAGAGGGTGATTAGTCAGCCAAAACTTTATAAGCCAAATCAACCGATTAGTCATCAAATGATTAGTCATCAAACAGAGGGAAAGATGCTGAATTGATGGATACCGCGGGATTTATGAGCAGGGATTGATAGCGACTGTATCATTTCATACTCAATCTATTTCTGTTTCATCTCTAGACACCTCGATCTATTCATATAGTTACATGTTGAAGAATGTAGAGTAAGTAACAGGAGAGTCTCTTCAACTCGGTCGATAGTGAACGAAAAGACCTAAAATGTGGTATCGTGGCTAATTCAGTGTTTGAGAACAAAACGCACTTTTCAGATTCCCTTCATCTCCTCTACATCCCCCGTTATCACCCATCTACCGTCTCCTGCACTCCGGTTAAAATGGGAAATCTTTCTCCGTAGCATGCATGAATTTGCAGCACGGACTATTTGGCTTGGGGAAAGAGTGAATTGAGTTGCAATCTAGCATGTCTCAGAGAGAGCAAGGAGCGCGGGAGTGGAGATTGGGGTCGTTGTTGGGGTGATACGACTTCGGAGTGGCTCATAACCTGTTCTTTGACCCTCATAACCTATAGATACGGCTCATAGCCTCTGTTATGATTCTTCTTCCCACCTATAGTGCAACGTCTCTACAGTCTTTCTCACTTTCCGTTAGAGTTATAATTTGTGCGGAAATCTGGATTGGAGATGGGTCGGAGATGATCCCGTGAAGATGTAGAAGAAGTTGCTAGCTGATACTGGTATTGATTATGAGCATAGCTGCCCCGCTAGCCGGACCAACTCGGACGCTATTTCAGCATATGTCAAACTCACGATGCCCACTAGCGTCAAAATGGAGCTACAGTTTTTTCCACCACATTTAATTTTGAAATTTGAGCTTTAGCGTGGAGATGGACAAGGTATGGTCAGCGGATGATAACATTGATCTGAGCAAGAGAGAGGTTGGAAAGCGACAAGTAAGCATGTAACAGGGCAGCTGGAACAATTGCAAGTGTATATAAACCGGCAGCCTCAAACACACCGTTCCAACCTCATATTACAACCCCATACTTTCTGTCCTCCTTCACCCGGTTTCTTTCCGTGCATTTGTTGAGTGCATTGCATTGGGTGGCATCTTGGCCCTGTTTCGAGAGCTGGTAGTGTGTGTAGACGAAGGGCAAACGGCTGAGTTCCCCCACACGTCGTAATCTGTCATCCATTGGTGTTATTGTTTAGTTGCTTGCTTACAACACGATACTGCTTATTGCCTACTCTCACGTTAGTATCTCTGTGCCGATGACTCAAGGTGACTCAAGAAATGACTCGTTCCACGTGCCCTCCGCGGTTCTGAACGCTCTCAAACCCTCGCTCTGCCCCTTATGTCTTGCTCTGTCCTTTTCTACCCTTTCTTGTTGCTCAGTCTCGCTGTAAATTGCCGCATAGTAAAAGCCGTCCGAATTCTTCCGGAGTGCGTGCCGGAGTTTCTATTTAGGTTTTGGCCAATTACTGCGCAATAAATCCCCTTACCCTCCCCCCCCAGAACAAAGACCAGCCAAGTAGCTTTTCCATCGCTTGCTTATAACTGCAGCGCTCCTACCTCCACGACTGTAAATTTTCTTGACCCAAGGTGAGTGATGTGGACGACGTTTGGAAGCGGAGGGCTTCAATTGGAGGATAGCGGGCGATTTGGAGCCATTGCGGCTCGCGACAGGGCGATCGTGGATGCAATTTTGGCGGTTTTTCCGATCGCAACAAAAGGCCCACTTCACCCCTGTGATATGTCCGGACAATGCCATGGGGGTGCGGTGGGGGTGCTAAAGACACAGAAACGATTTGTCGTATCGCTACCACCCTTCTTCCACCCATTGCAAGTCTTCCGGAGCGTTTCTGAGCAGTTTGGACGCCATTTCAGCTGTTCAGTGGCAAGGAAGGAATAAGGTGAAATCACATTCCATGACACCTAAGCGTTACAACAGGGAAGTAACGGGACTTCTCCAAAACCTTTCAAAAACGCCCAATTTCTACAAACCTCTTCCCCACACCGTACTAACACAGATGCTCAGAACAATCAGAACCCAATCCATGCGAATGGCCTCCGCCAGCTCGCGAAGAATGATGTCTTCCGCCGCCTCCACATCCATGCTGCGACAAACGCTCAAGACCTCTTCTCCCGTTCTCTCTGCCCAGGTCGCCCGACCCACCCCCATGACCATGCGACCCGTGCTGCTGGCCCGAGGATACGCCGACGTGGTCGAGGTGCCCCCCATGGCCGAGTCTCTGACCGAGGGTACTCTGACCGCCTTTGAGAAGGAGATTGGCGACTTTGTCGAGGCCGACGAGGAGATTGCCACCATCGAGACCGACAAGATCGACGTGGCCGTCAACGCTCCCTTCGCCGGAACCATCACCGAGTTCCTGGTCAAGCCCGACGACACCGTCACCGTCGGCCAGCCCCTGCTCAAGATTGAGCGAGGTGAGGGCTCTTCTTCCGGCTCCAAGCCCCCCAAGGAGGAGAAGAAGGAGGAGAAGAAGGAGGAGTCCGCTCCCGCCCCCAAGGAGGAGGCTCCCAAGAAGGAGGAGGCCCCCAAGAAGGAGGAGTCTGCCCCTGCCCCCAAGAAGGAGGAGAAGAAGCCCGCCCCCAAGGAGGAGAAGAAGGTCGACTACGTTGAGGGTCTTGGCGGCCCCCGAAAGGAGGAGCGAGTCAAGATGAACCGAATGCGACTCCGAATCGCCGAGCGACTCAAGGAGTCCCAGAACACCGCCGCCTCTCTGACCACCTTCAACGAGGTCGACATGTCCTCTCTCATGGAGATGCGAAAGCTCTACAAGGACGAGATGCTCAAGAAGACCGGCACCAAGCTGGGTTTCATGGGTGCCTTCTCCAAGGCCGCTGCTCTGGCCATGCGAGACGTTCCCGCCGTCAACGCCGCCATTGAGGGCCCCAACGGTGGAGACACCATTGTCTACCGAGACTACGTTGACATTTCCGTCGCCGTGGCCACCCCCAAGGGTCTGGTCACCCCCGTTGTCCGAAACGTTGACCAGCTCGACGTTATGGGCATTGAGAAGGCCATCCACGACCTCGGTGTCAAGGCTCGAGACAACAAGATCACCCTCGAGGACATGGCCGGAGGAACCTTCACCATCTCCAACGGTGGTGTCTTCGGCTCTCTGTTCGGAACCCCCATCATCAACATGCCCCAGACTGCCGTTCTCGGTCTGCATGGTGTCAAGGACCGAGCTGTCGTTGTCGACGGCCAGGTTGTCTCTCGACCCATGATGTACCTTGCATTGACCTACGATCACCGAGTTCTCGATGGTCGTGAGGCTGTCGTTTTCCTCCGAACCATCAAGGAGCTCATTGAGGACCCTCGAAAGATGCTCCTCATGTAACTTATATATAATTGAATGACGCAAGCGAACGACTGATAATGAATAAAGAGTCCACTGAATGAATGAGTGAGGAGAATGAATGCTAGTACAAGTAGAGAAGTGATTCTATTTGTAGGTCTATGATGACTCAAAAGTAATTGTATGACAGCTGGTGATAAATGTTCCACTGATTGAACCATCAGAAGAGTCGAATAGTGTATGTACGTCATAGTTATAACCGTCTCAACGACACTAGAATACTCTCAAGCTGTCAATGATCTTGTATTAAGTACAACGGCAATAGCCCTCATTAAATATCAAAGCATGATACCTTCAAGTGCAAGTTTAAGCAGCTCACCATCCTTCAACGTCTACATCCCCTGTCTCACCTTTAATATACATGATTATCTACATTAGCGTTATATTTTCTTTTTGAGCGAAGCGACTTAACGGTCGAGCTACGCATTAATAAACCGGGTGACTCCCTTGTAGTCCTTCTCGTCCATGAGTCCAAACTTGATCATGTCGCTCCAGAACAGCTGGGCCTTCTGAGATGCGTAGCTGAGGTAGTCAAAGGGATCTTCCTCCTCTTCCACCTCGGTGCCAGAAGAGTTGCTCACCATGGGCTTGAGGTTGGCAGAGCCTCCGGAAGACGCGGACATCTGCTGCTTCTCCTCCTCGGTCTCGAACGTGTACTGACCGGTCTCCATGTTGAGTTCCTCTCGAATCTCGTCGTCTTCCTCCTGATCAATGACGGCCTGGACAATGCCCCAGACGAGCCAGTAGAGATGCACGGCGGGTCTCCAGTCTCGGACCTCCTCCATCAGGCTGTCGGTCTCGGCCTGGATCTTCTCGTCGTCATCAAACGACTCCAGTCCATGCTCCACGTAGCCGTTCAGCAGGTTGAGCTGCTCCTTGACGGTAGGGTAGGCCTTCTCGTGGATGTTCTCGGGATGCTGGGCGTCATGGTAGTCGGACATCCACTCGCAAAAGTGGTTGCAGATATCAAAGCCCCGGGCGTTGGGAGAGGCGTACTCAAAGTCAATGACAATGAGCTGTCGGTGCTCCAGCTGGGGTCGCAGAAGAGGAGAGCCTGGTGGAGGCTCCAGACGAAGCAGGTTGCCGTACTGTGTATCGTTATGGGCGAAGACGAGGTTCTTCTTGATATCTTCAGCTCCTCCATGCTTCTTCTCCAGCCAGGCTCGGTACTTGGCGACCATGGCCACAAACTCGTCCCACGAGCTCTGCACCACCGTCTTGGAGGTCCATTCGGCAGCAGGGTTAGTCTTTGCTCGGTTATCCAGAATCTCAAGCACCTCCTTGGCTCGAACTCCCCACTTCTCAAAGTTGACCCACACTCCAGGGCCGGACATTCGCTCCTCAGGGAGAAGACGAACGTGATCATGCAGCTCTCGCATTCGCTTGGCAATCTGAACAGAGGTATCTGGGTCTCGGAGATCTTCCTTGGACAGGGTCTTTGCGTGGAAAAACTGCTCGAACCGCCCGTTGGTGAAGGTACCCATCATCTTGGGTCCGATGTTCTTTCGGCCCAGACGCTGGAGAATCCGCAGCTCTGAGTCTCGATCAATGAGATGTTCCACCTGGGGTCCGTAGACTCGCAGCAACAGAGGCAGAGGCAGTCTGTGTTTGGCGACAAAGCCCTCGTTGGCTTCTCGCAGTCGCTCTTTGAGGTATGTAGGGGGAGCTACGTGGTAGACGGCGTTGGTGAGCGCTCCAGAGAGACGGGTCACCACCATATCGGCCGCCATGGTGCTTTCCACGTACTTCCACTTGGGAATCTTGAGGGTATGGATCAGCATGAGGATATCCTGCTTGAAGTACTCGGTGGGGAGTCGGTTATCGAGGAAGAAGTTGACGTTAGGAGGGGGCAGATCCTCTTCGCCAGCAGAAGAGTGCTCGCTCTTGTTTCCGGTGGAAAAACGTCGCAGTTTGATGTGGGGACCGCTCACCCGGGTGGCCAGAGGAGGTCGCACGGGCTTCTCGACGGTGCCGGGGGCCTTGGTGTTGAGACTGAGCTTGGAAATGGCCTGGTTGAGCCCCGAGTGCTGGGGAACCGCAAGCGGCGTCATCAGAGGACTGTCGTCCGGATGGGTCTGTGGAGAGGTGACAAACATGTCTGAGGGCATAGCAAGTTGGCAACAAGAGTCTTGGAAAAGTTTTCAAGAGTTTCCAAGAGTTATTTCCTTCTTGTCTTTGACGTCGGATCTGGTGCAATGTCGGAAACCAGAGTAAATGGTGTCAGCGTCAGATATGCGAGACAGCAACAGCAGGCAGGGGGGTTTGTTTATCTGTCGAGTTTCGCCAAAGGTTGCTGTTTTTTTGGCAGATGTGGATAGCTCGTCGAAGGGGCCTCAGATTAACACCCGCAAACGTCGCTTGCACGCTACGCAGAGCCTCTACTAGCCTTCTGAAAGTTGTGACCAGAAGCCAGACTTTTGCCCATCCCGCAAACCTTTTGTTGCTTAGCAGGCCAATCTGTGAACCTAAACGCTACTGGGGGGATAAAAGAAACCTCACAGGTCCAATAGATAACCCACCGACATTATGCTTTGCCAGACTCAGCGACACACCCCACAAAAAGCCGAGGTTTCAGAGTCGACAGGTTGCGGACCACAGCTGTCAGCCATCAGAGACATGCAGCATCACGCACGCCACCCACCTTGCGCTGTAACTGGGCCGCAGACACCGCTGGCAAGTCCACCATCACCCTTCTGCTCGCTAAGACATGAGTCTATTTTCCTCTATTTTCTGCTTCGAATATTTTTTGCGCCGTAATTTTTTAGTTGGATTTACCGCTATCTGTAAACTCTGATTTTTTCACGCTAAAAAGTGGTCACACGCCCATTTTCAAAACATCCGTAACAAGGTGATACGCACCGTACACGCGCCGTACATGCATTCCCCACGAGTTTCCCGGGGGACGACGATCTGGCAAACTGTGTGGGCCAGCATAGACTACGGGTACCCCTGTTTCCGTAATTTTTGAGCCGGCTATCAGCTCGTACAAATACCTACTCCGCCTATAGGCACACCTGCGGGTGGCAATAATAGTGGCAGGGCGGAACTGTTAATATCAACCCACTCCCAACCGTATTTCACACGCGACCACGCACAGATAGACAGCTGGGCAGATTGCACAATAATATTGTCTGGCCAGTGGCCCAGCTATATTACAAGTACCCCCCTTTGTATGGCTGAAATTCATTTACACTTAAATACACTAAACACAAATCAAATCAGACTGGGATCGCAATCCTGGACCCGTCCGAAACCCTGGACGCGCGGGGCATGTGCAACACAATTGCCCCGCAAATGCAAGCGCCGGGTAAGCAGAGCACATCTTTGCAGCAATACCAGCTAGGAGAGCCAGTTTCTAGTTATGGTGGCCGTCGCCACGGACGTGGGCAGGCTTCTGAGCCATGGACTGGTCCATGTAGTAGCCGGGACCGCCCATATGGGGGCCGTTGGGCGCGTACCAGTCCTGGTAGTCGACGTAGTAGGGCACGGGAGCGGGGCCGTATGTCTTGGGCCGGTAGGGCCGTCGTCCACCGCCGTAGCCACCGCCTCTGTAGCCGTTACCTCCTCCGTAGTGGTGCTGGCTGGGGTGGTGGTACTGAGGGTCCTTGTCCATGCGGTACTGGTTCTGAGGAGCCCACCGGCTGTTGTGGAGACCGTTATTGCCACCATACGACACAGCCCGCTGCTTGGGGTAGAAGGGTGTGCCAATGTTGACCTTGGGCTTGCCCGAGCCGCCCTCAGCCTCCTGCTGGGGCTTCTCAGACTGCTCCTCACCCTCCTGCTGAGCCTTGGGAGGCTGGCTGCTGTACATGGTGTAGACACCCCGATGTCGAGGGCCAGATGGAGGGTTGCCACCCAGGTTGTACGTGGGGAGCGAGTGGTGTCGCCGCTGCTGCTGAGGGTGCTGCTGCTGAGGGTGCTGCACCTGGCGGTGCATGGCGGGGATGTTCACCGGAGGAGGCGCAAACTCGAGTGTGGGCAGGTGGTTGGGGTTTGTCTTCTGATGCTGGACCTCCTTGTACTGCACGTGGATGGTGTGGTTGCGCAGAATGCTGTGGTTCTCCTTCTCAACGGCAGCGTCTGCAGAGGCGGCCGTCTCAAAGGTGATGAATGCAAATGCAGAGGGCCGTCGGGCCAGAGTCTTGACCGTGGAGCTCTTGTCTCGCTCCTTGAACTGGATCTGGCACGAGACAATGGTTCCGTGCTTGCCAAAGACGGCCCGCAGGTCCTCGGGGGTCGTGGCGGGGTTCAGCTGGCCAATGAAGATGGACTTGGGGTCCACGGTCGTGACGGTGGTCTTGCTGAAGTCATTGTTGAGGTTCTGGGCCCACTCGACCTCAAAGTCGCCCTGAGTTCGGATATGCAGGTACGCCTTGATGGCGTCGGATCGGTAAGCGAATCGAGCAAACCAGCCCCGGTTGTTGTCGGCGGATCGCGCGCGGATGTTGGTGTCAACGAGATCCTCGACCTCTCCAAACTCTTCAAGGTAGTTCTTCAGTTGCTGGGTTAGTATAGAAAGGGGTATGTGTCTGTTCGGGTATACTCACGGGAGATGTAGTGGAAGGATGGTGGTAGACGAAGAGGGTTCGGTTGACTCGAGCAGGCTCGCATCTGATGTAGCGGTTGTCGAGGTAAGTTCCCTGGCCCTTGGTGATGGCGTTTCTGGCGTCGTCATCAGTGTTGAACTGTACGAATGCGTAGGGACGCTCGCACAGGTCTCTGAGCACCTTGACAAAGGCGATGGAGCCCCACTGGGCAAAGTGGCGGGTGACCGAGTTGTTGAGCTGGTCATCGGTGAGAGTGGCATTCAAGCTGGCCACGAAGACACACGACGAAGGACGAGAAGGTCGCTCCTGGTTGGGATAGTAAGGGGTCTTGCCATCCTTCTCGATGTCTCTCATGTCGGGATCAGCAGCAGTGAGCGAGTCCGAGGTGAATGAGTTGGGCTCAGGATCGTCCAGAATGCTGTTGTCGGCGGTGTCATCGTGGTCGCTGAGGACATCGAGCACCTTGTCCTTGAGGTCGGCTGGGTTAGTAGAGGGAAGGGGTAGACTATGAGTGGGTTGATATGACAAGTGTCATGGATGACTATGTGACCTGATCCGTGGTATGATCCGTAGATCAAGCCAGGATCAAAGCAACAATGTTCGTGTAGGTAGGCAAGCAAATATCTCACCCTCGCTGGAGACGATCAGGGAAGCTAGGCTCTTAGTGACGGAGGCGGCGTCATCAACAGGAGTCTCTCTAGGAGAAGAGGGAGTAGGAGTGGATGTGGGGTTGGTCATTGTATCAGGAGCTATCTTGTGGTGGCTGGCAGTGGTGGTAGAGAGCGAGCTGCTGGTCTGTGTGTGAAAAAGATGTGATGCTGAGTGATTGTGAAGAGAGGATAGAGAAGGGGAATAGGGTGGTCTTATATAAGTGAGCTGGTGACACAAAACCATTAGAGTTATGTGTAGTTGGTTATGTAGTGGGTGTAGAAGGTGGGTGAGTGATCTGTCTCTAGAGAGGGTAAAAATGGTCAGAATTGGACGCTGAAAGCGGCATGCTAGTCTAAAAACCTCAGTGAACACATTCCCGCTTTCAGATTCCATATTCAGCCTATTTCACACACACTTTTCACCATATTCTCCCTCCTCCACTACATCACCAGATGTCAGTGTCAAAATACCGTCTTTAGAGTTGAGATAATGCAGGGCCTCCTCTTTGTCTTCTGAGACAGACCCATTGTGGACTAAGATAGTGTAGACTAAGGGTAGTACAACGGGTAAATAATCAGTTGCAAACCTATAGAATAGCTAATTGGGTGATTAGTAAGCAGCAAACACGACTTCTTCCACCAAGTTTTACCCCCCCACTCACATCTCTCACCTCTTCACTGACATTGACATGAAGTATGCATCTCAATACTCTGCAGACTCTCCCTAATGAGGCTTGATTGAGATGCACCGTTAGACCTCACCAGAAGAGATGTAGAGAAAAGATCACTACTTGTGCGGCAAAAAGCAATTGAATAATGTAGTTCATCAGACGTAGACATATGCCAATTGATTATATAAGCATCGATCGACGATCAGAGCAAGCCAAATACGACTTCTTCGATAGTCACCATTCCTCCCTCTATAATATCCCCTCTTCTCAATACAGTAACTGTGCAGACAGCCCCATATTTTCCATCTGATGACCATGGCATTACATCACCAATGTTGAGCTACGTGGCATCAACCTGTTGCTTTCCGTCGATCGATCTGAATGGTACTTATACCTCTCTTCTTGCTACTTGTACTCCCTCTTATTAAAACTCAATAAATTAACTACTTATGCTATGTTATACTTGACTGGCTAATGCAAAATACTCCAGTTAGGAGGGGACGGTGCCTGGGTGCTGCTGGCCCGGCTGCTCGTGCTGGTTCGGCCGCCCTTGATCATGGACTGTAGAGCCGCTTTGGCGTCGCTCAGGGGGTCCTGCGAGTGCGATCGGCGTCTCACCGCTGACGACGAGTCTTTGGTGTGGTCTTCGTCGTCGCTGGAGTCGTCGTCCTCGTCCTCAGGCACCACCTGTCGTGGCGACAGCTCCGGGAACAGCTTGTCGATGTTCTCTCTGTCGGGATCGGTGTAGTACGATCGCGACATGTGAGGGGGCCGTTCGTCGGCGATTCCCACGGATGCCTTGCCGGTGGCGGAGATGTTGAGCGAAATGCGCCGTTTGATCTCCAGCCGCTTGATTTGAACCGGCGACTGTTCGAGGGGCTGCAAGGGTCCTCCCAGCGGCCCCGAGGATCGAACCTGGTAGTTCTTGAACGGATCGGCGAGCACCTCGGCCTCCTTCTTGAACGAGGGCATGGGCATGGGTTTGACCGAGAGCTTGAGCAGGCCTGAGCCGCCGGGAGAGCCGTTCTGGGCCGGACTGGTGAAGTAGCCGTGGTACAGCGGCGACGACGCCATGATGGTCGAGAAGGAGAAGCCGTTCCGGGGCGTCTGGGGCGACATGACGGAGGACGACGATGCAAAGGTGGGGGAGGAGGGAGGCAGGTCGGAAAAGGAGCCGGTTGTGTAGATCAACGAGGGGTTGACGTGGCTGGACTCGAACCGAGCGAGTGTTCGGCTTCGGGGAGTCTCGTTAGTGGCGGTGGTGGAGGAGTTGTGCTTGCTCAGCTGTCGGGGGGTGTGCAGCACCGTTTCGTACCCCGGGGGAGTGTGTGGTCGTGGAGGTGGGCTGCTGGGGGTGTCGAAGGATCGGAGTTCGACCTGCGGTGGCGACGACGACAGGTGTTGGGAAGACAGCATTCGCTTCTTGGTGGGCGTTGTCGTGGGCGAGACCAGAGCTCGGGCTGCCAGCGCTCCATCGGTCGACAATAGGGGAGACGAGGAGGGATCTGAGGAGGAGAAGGAGTCGTCGGTGTCGAGGCGTCGCTTTCGAGGACGTCCCCGACGCTTCTTTTCAACGTCGCCGAGACCGAGAGGCATTTTCTGGGCTCCCGAGTCGTAGAAGGAGGGCAGATGGCTGGTCGAGAGAGGTTTAGGAGCAGCAAGACTCATTTGTATGCTTTCGGGGCTTTTGGTTTGGGGGTGGTGGGACAAGGGAGGTGGTGTGAGTTTAAGGGGGGAGGCAAAGGGGGCGAGTCTGTGTTAGCTAGAGAGGTGGTGGAGGAGAAGGGAGAGTTGCAAAAGAGAGAGGAGAGAGAGGAGAGGACGATGGTCGAAATACCATGTATTTTTCACCGCTTTTTTGCAACCATACAGTGTGTTTTCGTTTCCCACACTGTGGCCTTAATCTCCTGGTTCATGCATGCACCAAAACCAACCACTTTATCAACACTGCGCAAAATGCGTAATAGCGGTAAAATATTTTCCACAGGGCGTCTGGGCGCTGTAGACGCTGTTTGGGTCCTGCCCTCTTGGGGCTTAATTGATTGAGGCCCTGTGGATTTTGCAGCTATTTTGCATTTTTCCAAATGAGGCTGACAAAGTGGAATTTCACTGTGGATACTCACCCTAGAATGCTGTAAACGTCTGGGCCGCAATTAGGCGAGGAAACTGAAGTGGTGGAGGATAGCGAGGGACTGGGCGACGGCGCCGGGGCGAGGAAGGCTTTGTGGTGGAAAAAAGGTGGGTGGAAAGTCGATGGAGACTCGAAGGACTCGAACTGGGAAAGATCCATCCTAATAATATCTGGACGTTAGATTAGAGTTTCAGCACGGTTCACGCGTGCAACTTGGTCTAAAAGTTTAACAGTGGGTGGGTGAAGACAAGAGGTGGAGGAGATTGGAGGTGGAGACAAACGGTAGAGAAAAAAGGAAAGCGACAGTGTGTTCCCTGTGGCTTACTAAGCAATTTCCACTTCCCAGCTTTTCAAAATGTCCTCTCATCCCCCTCCCATCCACCCCCTCAAATTCCCCTCCCTCCTCATCTGTTTACTTTTCCTGTCTGGGATTGCTAATTGAAAACTCTGTTCTATTGTTGCAACGCGTGGTCGTTTTTCTGGGGCTAGGGTACTTACCGGAAACGGGCATAATTGCCTCGATGGGCGTCGCTCAAACGCGCTAGGCCAAAAGAAAGGCAGGGAGGCTCTTCCTTCTCCTACTGCAAACTTTACTTGGCCGCGTGCTCAAGAAAGGGGTAAACTAAAGTCCAAGAGTGATCACCCCTGGCAGACGAATTCGGATGGCTGCGAGGTAGGGTAAACGTGTGTGGGCAGAAAAGTGTGGATGTGCACAAGGTGTGAGTATGTGCACAAGGTGAGTGTATGTGCACAAGGTGTGTGCAGTGTGCAGACTGTGCTTTGCCGCTTACCACAGTATTTTCGCAGGTATTATTGGATGCACAAGGTGGGTTCCAAGGTGGCTGGTAATAAGGGTGGAATAAAGAAGTGATATTGGCGTAATAAATGGCGTGAAATATGGGCTGAAAAATAGCTCAACAATGAAGATGGGAAAAAGCGAATTTGACAGTCAATGTGGATAAGGCAATTGTTCTCTGATTGAACCTGAATATCGTCTCAACCTCTAACTAACTGCTAGTCACTAGTGTGATGCTCTTCCGGAACCAGGAACGGGCTAAAGTGACAGGTGAGCGAATAAAGGGTGAATTTCGACGAGGGTGGCTGTCAATTGAGCAATTGACGTCTGTACCAATTGGCGTTTGGTGATATGATGCGATTGATGCTTGAACGCGATGCTGATGCGATGCTATGCGATGATCAATGATATCGTTCTCTCAATGCTGAAGCCACCGGGTGGTTTTTCTGATAATAACAATCGTGGGTCTGAATAATATCTCGTTCAACGGTGCTGGAACGGTAACTGGCTAGACAACGGCTGTGTCTACTTCGTACTTGTGGGACTCGAAACGGATGAACTCCACCCTATGCAATGCCTGAAGCTGATGCAATTGTAGCTGAGCACTATCCCTACGATCTCGCGCTCTATATAACCGCTCAGAAACGTCAAAGCTCAAAAAATACACCTTTGTCGTTGTCTGCCGGTTTTCAGCCTTTCCGCTTGTCTGCTTCTAAACCAAGCCCAGTTCACATGTCCACCAGGCCATCGGCGCTAGTGAACGAGGATAAGATTAATTATAGACTGTGTTTATATTATAGCAAGGAAGAGTGGGCAATGGTGAGGAGGAGACGAGAGCGTAGACAAGAGCATTGACGACGAATACAAAGTGTTCGGTTGCTCCAAAAGTCATGTCTCAGTAATCAAACGATTGTAGAAACACAGTAAAAGCACTCGTACTTCAGACAAAGCCTTGTCCACGTGGTATGTACATGGTGTGCTTGTCTTGTGCTAGTTTCTGCTTGTCCTCTGCTTGTCTCCCGCTACTCTGCTTGTTTTCTGCCTCTTCCGCCTCCCGTCACCGTACCGTAGCTCCTCAACTCTGTAGCTTCGGTAGCTTCGGTAGCTTCTTGCTTAGCTTCTTGCTATAGGGCCTTGTTATGAGTACAAAGATCGAGGTATGGATTCATTAGATTTGTGTGTTAACTCTCTGGCGTCGTATTCAGTGGTTCTCCTGCAACACCCGGGTCGAAAACTCGGCAAACGAGCCCTCGGATCCGAGCTGGCGATGCATTGAGGGCTGGCAAAACACAGCCAGGGTGTTTCGCGACACTCCCTGTGCGTTGGCGCCCTTGACAAAGTGCGGAACAGCCTTGAATTCGCCGTACGTGGCTGCTTCCAGGGCAGATCCGGTCTGGAACGCCAGAGCGTCCGCGGGGATCTTCACCTGGATCTCCTTGCCGTGTCGGTTGTGGATATAAAGCCCGGCCTCGGGATCGGGGCTCTTGGGCAGTACTTTAGAGCCCTCGAGAAACATGGCAGAGGTCAGACCTGTCAGACAGCTGTGATCCTTGTGAGTGCCGCACCAGGCGTCGTCAGGAGTGTCTTCAGAGGCCTCCTGCATGGGGAAATAGTGCAGCAAACGGGCCTTGGTGGTGGTCGACGTCCGAACAACGTCCTCCAGGTACCCGGCAGTGTAGCCCTTGACCTTGGCGTCTCCAGCCACGTACCGATCGCATGCACGGGCCACGTCCTCAGCTACATCGATGATCAGGTTACACAGAGCCTTGAGGTTGGTCTGGAATCCGGGCAGATCCGTCTCCCGGGGCCAGATATTGGGGGCCGTGTACATGTGCATGTTTTCGTAGCCCACAGTCTCTTCTTTGGGAGGAGCCTCGAGACTGGGATCCTTGTGGAAAGCACAGTTTGCGTAGAAGGAGCCCTTGTTGAAGTCCGGAACTCCGTTGGCCAGCTTCTCGCGGCCCCTGGACCAGCCCTGGCACCAGAAACTCTCCTCGTGTTCCATTTCCGCGAGCTTTTCGTCGCCCAAAGACGCTAGATCGGACGCCGAAAGAAGCACCTTTTTGCGCAGCTCGGGAAAGTGCGCTGGCAGCCCTGTGACGATGATTATACCCAGAGAATCGGGCCCAAAGGCCGAGGGTAGCAGCGAGTCTTTAGCGCCGCTCTTGAGCTCGTCTAGGGAGACTACCACGGGAGTTGTGCTGTAGTCTGTCATTTCGGATAAATTGAAAAAAAAAATTAAAGGTTGAAGGTTGAAATGAAATACCCCACAGAAAACAAGCATGGAGAATAAACGGCACTATGATAGAGTTGAGGGGAGGATGGTGGGATTAAAATATTCAGGGAAATTACAAACAATTGAGGAGAAATGGGATTTGAATCTGTTTTCCGTCTGTGCCATCTATTACTTTCTTCATCTTCGCATCTCACACTACTTGCTCCCCTGATCTCAGGGGCTGGTGCATTAGCAGGGTCGCAAAAAACTAAGGAATTTCATACATCTGGGCAATGTGACATGAATGAATCAGGCCACTGAGAGTGAGGCGGTGATATTCGAGTTCAAGTAGTATTGAAGATGTTCCGAAAATCTTGTTACTCAGTTCTTTGGTATCTAGATCTGTACTTTTTGTGTCTACAGGAGAACTCTTCGCTTCCATCTCCTCACCTCGTATTTCTTCACATCCCTAACTATAGTCAGCCTCTATCATAACAATAGTCTTTACGGCTGTACTGTTGTACATACGAGCACTTGTCTTCTACAAGACTCTTTCTACAGCTTGTCTCAATGCTACACTGAAATACGATCTTAGTCGCATACTGCGGATGAGCGAAAAGTTGGAGAAAGATTTTCATCGGCTATCGATCCGGTCCTTGTCTCTCTTCTTTGTACACGTGAGATCATGTGTCACTCTGTTGCTTCCTCACTAAACTATACTCTCCTCGATGGTGACGGTGTACATACTGCAGAGTGTTGTAGGTGCCAGAGTAGGTCTTTGTTCGACGGCTATGAATTCAATCTATCCGCTTTCCGTCGTATTTGATGATCCATGAACCAAATTACGAAATTGTGAATGAATGAGATGTAAGATGTATCTTACCAGTGATTACTTTCACTGCTTGTTTAGAGAGCTTTCCAAACTTCTAAGAACTCACCCATTGGCATTTCTACAATCCTCCATCCACTCTTCAAGTCGTTCACTATCATCCTGGCTTACCGTCTGTACAATACCTCCCTCTTCAACTCAAGCTAGCGCTATAAGCCAAGATGGAAGGGTCAACCTACAGCATGTACTACACTGACTTCATTAGTCCACAGCTGACAGTGGGCTCTTCAATAGCAGTCACTTGTTCATATCCTATAGATGTCGTAATTCGATCCACTGTACAGCGTCTTAGTAAGAGTTATGTAACACGAGTCAGCAATACGACGGTATCGGTAGTTCACACGACTCTTCAGTCATCAATTTTACCCTTTATTCCCTTGATCTACAAAGAATAACTAAAGCCCTTTCGTTCATGAATTGACGTCAGTAGAGTCAGGGACTTCTAATTCATCATCCATACACTCTCTGAGCTTCATTTCATCACTCTGAGCTGTTCTGAAGCTCCTACATGGTCAGTGCACTGAAAGACAGTACTTCCCGACTGATTGACCACCCATCAACCTCACCCCCTCTCACTCCTTATCAACAATCCATATAATATATACCTCCACCTCTATGCTGCCTCTTCTAAGCAACAATCTTGTCGGCGTACTTGAGCACCACCTTGTCGAAGAGAGCGTTCTTCTCGGCCAGCTCCTCGAAGATGGGGTGCTTGGCGTCCACCTTTTTCAGCTCGTCCTTGAGCTCGGTCACGTCGTCTCCCTCAGACAGACCCACCACAATCTTGGCCACAAGGGCATTAGGGTCCTGGGGCGCGATCTCGTCCACCTTGGACAGCGTCTCCTTGGCCTCGTCGATTCGGCCCAGCTGGATCTCTGTCAGCGCCTGACCCAGCAGCATGTTGCCGGTCTTGTGCTGCGACAGGTCCTCGAAGATGTAGTAGGCCTGTCGCACGTGGTCGTCTCCGTTGGCTCGCATGGCCACAATCGCCGACGCAAGCAGGTACGCCACGTCGTCGTCCGAGGTGCGGGCGTAGTCGTGGATCAGCTTCTGGGCAGCCTCGATCTTGTTCTGGTCCACCAGAATTCGGGCAATCAGAAGAACGGCCTCAAAAGAGCCCTCGTGCTTCTCAAGCAGAGACAGAGCCTCGTCCAGCTTGCCCTCCAGGTACAGACCAGTAGCGCCAAACAGAAGCACAGCCTCGTTGTCGGTGTGAGAAGAAGAAGCCAGAGCCGCCAGCACAGCAGCGTCCTTGTGTCCAGAAGCCACAAACTTGGCGTAAGCAGTCAGAGCCTCCTTGGTGGCGGGAGAAGACACGTCAGCGAAATTGGAGGGGGTCAGACCACCGGCAATCTCAGCTCGGTACTTGAGAAAAGCCACCGCATCCTTGTGTTCGTCCTTGATCTCGGTGGGATTGGAGGCAAGTAGCGACTTGGTATCGCCGGTGAAAAACGCCAATCGCGCGTCCAGAATGGCTGTGTTAGTGGTGAACGGCTAGCCTGTTTGTACCTCATACTCACTCTCAATAGTCGACATGTTGTGTGATAAAGTAAAGGTGTGACATGTTGGTGATGTGCATGCGTTACGTGTCGGTAAGGTTGCTTAGTAAGCACGTGCACAAAGAGTATTCTGAGCGAAGCGAGGAATGCGGACCCATAGTCTCTGAGCGCAGCGTAGCGAGCTAGGAGATGACAGTATCGATTGAGAAGTGTTTATTTCATGTTTCTTCAGTCTATTCCGTATAGTTGGGTGGTGTTGATATGGTGTTTGAGTGTTGTATGCTATGAGTGAGAGAAACTTACTTGATTGTGAAGAGTTTGCTACAGAGAACAAAATGAATCACTAGGTATTTCTACAGAAGGTATCATTGAGATGCTGTGTGGTGTTCTGTCTTGAGTCTATGAGATGTTAAGGTAGCTAGGTCATTGTGAAGTGATCATTGGAAGCTATGAAGAACTGTACCCTATTGTGGATATCATTTTAAGGTGCTCTAGAGTCGTTGGATAGCATCTTCTGAATTTTGAGTGTGTCGAGGAGGAATATTTGTGACTCTTGTATAGCCCAACTAGACTACAAGTTTCGGTATAACTCCGTCAATGAAGATGCTGTGCGGCTCTAAACTATACCAAAAGACTCCTGGAGTCTCAGGTGATCGATTGGTAAAGCGTTCTTTTCGATCTGAGGATTATTGACCGATTTATAATGTATAGTCTTAAAGAGAGCTCTCTAAGAAGTTTTGGATCACAGTCGAATCTGAGAGAGTCAAATAACTATAGAGACTTCACTCAGATGGCCCTTACTACTGAATTATTACTTGTAGTTGGCTAATTCAGTCCTTATTCAGTCCTTGAGATATACCTCTTATTATTAGTCCTCCTGATATTACTGTGAGCTCAGGTACCGTGGTTTTTACAGAGACTGTCCGTAGTGAACAACTTGCGGTACTTCTGCTTCATAAAACCCCTTCTTAATAGCAGATAATCTCCCGAAATGACATTTGTGAACTCGCCTACCTTCTGGCATCTCTCATCGTCAAGTCGAGGTGTTCTTAACCTACAATAAGACACCCAAGGTGAATGTATATCGTATTTCACAATTCTTCAAGTGCCTATTTTGTTACTGCTCACCTCTTGACAGTCAAACTTCTATGTTCATCTACTCTCTCCATATAAGCCGTCTCTCCATACTCCACCCTCGATTCAGCACTGCTCCAAGAACACCATGCACCAGAAAGCTGACACCGTCTACACAAATACTCTCAGAGCTCCAACGAACCTATTGGAATTCGTGTTTTAGTCCTCTTGAACTGCTTGTCAGCCATACTCTTAACTTGTATGTCTATCTACAGTAAAAGTTGTACACTGTTAATGCCTACAAGTAGGACTGACACCAACACATGACATCATCACGACTTGAGAATGAACCAATGAGACTTGGAGCTCAAATACACACAATTATTTTGTACTGTTGAAACGCTACAGTAGAAGATTGGATCTTCTTCTGATGCTACAGCTTTATGTTCTACAAGTACAGTACTAATGCTACAGCTGGATGTTCCACTGATACTACAGCTGGATGTTGTGCCACTCGCTTCCGTGCTCCTGTCTCCTAAATCTATTGTTATTAAATACACTCCTTACAGCTTAATCTTGCCGGAGCCGAGAGAAGCCCAGTCTCCGGCGTCCAGCTCGACGTACTTGTTGTTCTTGAGCCAGTAGATGGGGGTCTCGCCGGCCTCGTGGGGCATCTTCTGGTTCTTGTACTTGACCTTCTGCACCTTGTTGTTGCCGGTTCGCTCAATCTCGTCGACAAACTTGATGAACAGAGGCACGGCGTACTTGGGCAGCTGCTTGAGCGAGTACTCGGCAATGGCGTCCAGGTTGGGCTTGATGGACGCGTCCTTGAGCTTCACCACGGCAAAGCCAGCTCGGCCCTCGTGCTCGGGCACCTTGACACCGACGCAGACCACCTGCTCAATGTTGGGGTCAGAGGCTCCCACGTGCTCCTCAACTTCAGAGGTGGACACGTTCTCGGACTTCCATCGGAAGGTGTCTCCGAGTCGGTCGACAAAGTAGTAGCACTGCTCGTCGTTGAGCCGCACCAGGTCGCCGGTTCGGTAGTAGGCGTCGCCCTTCTTGAACACGTCTCGCATGATCTTGGAGTTGGTGGCCTTGTCGTTGCCGAGGTAGCCCTGGAAGGTCTCGTGCACCTTTTCGGGGTTGGGGATCTTCTGGATGAACTCGCCGGGCTCGTCACACTGCGCCACTCGGCAGAAGCCGGTCTCGGGGTCTCGCCACAGCTCCGTCTCGTCTTCGGGGTCGACAGGGACAATCGTCTGACGGGTCGCCAGAATGGCTGCCAGCAGCTTGCCGTATCGGCCCATGGCTCCGATGCCGATCTCGCCCTGCTGGAAGTTGTTAGTTCCAAGGGGTCCCTCGGTGGCGGCGTAGAACTCGCCGATCGCGGGAATGTTGAACCGTTCCTTGAACTTGACCCAGATGTCCCGTCGCATTCCGTTGCCGAAAGCAACCTTGATGTGGTGGCTCTTCTCGTCGGGCGAGGGGGGAGCGTTGATCAGGTATCGGCAGGTCTCACCGACGTACTGGATATGGGTGGCGTTGGTGAGCTTGGCCTGGGTCCAGAAGGTGGTGGTGGAGAACTTTCGGCCGGGAGCGTAGGCGGCGCCTCGGTTCAGGCAGGGCAGACAGCCGAGAATGGCGGCGGTCGAGTGGTACAGGGGCATGGCCGAGTACACGACGCCGTTGTTCTTGAGCCGGATCGAGTGGCCGTACAGCGACGACATGAGCTTGGCCTTCTTCCACGACATGATGGCGGGCTTGGGCAGACCGGTCGTTCCGGACGTGTAAATCAGCACGGCGGTGTCGTAGTCCTTCTGCTCGGGATGTCGCTCGTAGTCGGGAGCTCGGTAGGCAGGAGAGGCGGCGTAGGCAGCAAGGAAGTCATCGTCCATGAAGACGGTGTCGCACTTGGCCTCGGACTTGATCTCGCCAATCGAGGGCCGCACGTTGCCCTCGACCTCGGTGTCCACAAACATGATGGACGCGTGGCCGACCTTGAGACAGTGCAGCAGCGACTTGTCGGCCAGGTTGTAGTTGATGAAGGCCGGGGTGGCGCCCAGGTTCCAGATGGCAAACCACACAATGATGAACAGGGGCGAGTTCATGGCATTGAGCGCAATGGTGTCGTTGGCAGTCACGCCGTACTTGTTTCGCAGCAGATGCGACATTTTCAGCACCTCGTCGTACAGCTGCTGGTAGGTGAAGGTCTCCACGTCGAAGCAGTCGTCGTACGAGTCGCCGCTGGGCTTCTTGCCCTCGATGGGCTTGGGGTACACAATCGCAGGGTTGTTGGGGTACTTTTTCACAGCGTCCTCAAACGCATACCAGTACTGAACCCGGCCCTTCCAGGCGTTGTAGAAGAAGTCCAGACCGTTGGTCATGGCTCCTCGGATCATGTAGGCGTCCTCGGAAATGAGGGTCTTGGCCTCCAGGTAGGCGGCTCCGATGGCCGCGGCAGCAACGAGTCCAGCAGTCATTTTCAAAGAGTAACGGTGCTGTGTTAGGGAGACAAAAAGGGCGGTCTCTGGTTAATATAAGGGCCAGCATGAAAAAATGGGGTATTCTGGGGTGAACTTTAAGGCGTGGGGGGGTGTCAATTTAAACAGCGAGTAATTGAGCTGGAGAGAATCTGAAACTTGGGTTTTGATGAGGACAATTAGGGCTTCAAATTGGTGCAAAAATATTCGTTATTGAAGCATTATTCGTCTCACCATCGACTCTCAAAAACCAATGTGGGGTCGGCAGGACGTCATCACCTCGGCTCGGTACTAACTTTATTGCACCTCCAGATTACATGCTTTAACACATGGCAACGGTTGGAATGAGGGTATTGGAGCAGCACGTGATCCAGGAGAAGTCGCGGCGGGATTTTTCGGGTCACGTGGGCGATGTCACGTGATTAGTAGCCACAAAAACGCTACCCTTTTTATTGCCAATTTTCCCGCCACCAGTCGTCGTCCGACCGGAACAGAATAAACTCGTCGGGAATTCCAGGACAGCAAATCATGGTTCGGCCCACATTTGCGCGGGGATAAAGTCACGTGGCGTGGCGAGTTTGGGGGCAAATGAGGGTGGCGATGCAGTCACGTGATCCAGAAATGCGGCGACCATTATTTTCCCGTATTTTTCTCTGCATTTTCCCAATTTATGGACCACGTTAGCGTCGCTGTTTTTCACATAAAATCATTGGACAAACCATGTGATTCTAGGTTGTGTGGGGATGACGTGGCATGAGGGGAAGGTATAACCGGGGTTGGAGACGTCGTGGAGCTTAGCTGAAAGTACCATCGGATTTCCCGCTACTCGTTCACCACCTTGCCACCTCCAATTTCCGAATTCCCATTTAATTGCGTTTTTTGCCGAATTTCTCTCCCCTTCCCTCCTTTGCCCTCATGCACGTCGACAACCTTTTTGGCGCAACCGAAAGGGTGTAAAAAATAAAGCTCCACCGACGTCCAACGTTTAAGCGACTTTATCGGGCTGATAAATAACAGAAATTTAACTTGCCAGGGAGTGGTGGATAAATCAAACAGAAATTGTTGAATTCCTTAAAATCAGAATAAATCCAACAAAAATCACCACCACTCCCCCCTTCTCTCCTACTCCCCATTGCATCTCGCCCTGCGGGGTGACTAGCCCCAATTATTCCGCTAATGCGGGGTCACGTCGTGGATTACTAAAAATGATTACAACGGTGCGCAACTTCGGCCTTTGCGGAGTTAGTGATTAGTCAGCACCTGAGGTGAGGTGTTAGTCAGCAAATCAGAGAAGGGAAAATGTGTCCATTCGTAAGTGTCTAAGCACTCCTACGTCGTTATTGTTTCAACATCTCAATCACACCTCACCTTAATACTTGTAGCTAAGACTTTCACTGTCTCAGAAAAAGTATGTCTTACCACGTGAATGAAAGATAGATGTGATCATGGAAGAAGTGCCCAAAGGATGAAAAAGCCGGTAAAAAGAGTGGCGATGGTTAAAAGGCGATTTGGTCACGTGACCATAGAGTTAGGAGACATAACGTGTGCGAAATTGGGCTAAACCAACTAAAAAACGCCCAAAACGCACCAAAAAGTCACGTGACCAAGCCTGATACATCAACACACCCTCAACTACCACCCCAAAGCTCCAACTCTTCTCTACCTTCATTTCCACCCCCAAACATCACACCCATCTGCCATCTCAGTGACATCATCTCCCATGCTTGTGAGACGCACTTTGCACATGTCGCAAACGTTATTTTTCATGTTTCCAAAAATCTCGGGAAAAATTGGCGAAAAATCAAACGTGTCGGATTCGGGTCGAAATTGGTGTCGTTATTTTTGCCGTATTTAGCTGACCTCAAATATACCATCGAAAACCCTCTACCACCTCCCCTTCTCTCTGTAACAACCCCCTCCACCAATGTTTGCACTGTTTGGACCATGTATAATTGTAAATAGGGGTCAAAACAAACAATGCGAGGTGGGAGAGAAGAAGATGAGGACTTGAGGAGGTGGTTCGAAGAGTACACTGAGTCACGTGACATAATAAATATTCATCGTGCGGTCACGTGACCACACCACTCGAATCTGATAAAATGTCCACCCCAAAACCGACAATCCCCTAGCAACGGCCCATGGTGGTAGCGTTCAACGGGAACCCAAAAGTTATAACCATAACAGAAGACGAGGTTTGGGGGGTATATAAGTCACGTGATAGGGGAGAAGGAAAGATGGGAAATACACCATTTCCAATGGCTTACGTAATTGCCCTTATTCAGAGCAACGTGTGTAAAAAAAACCACATTTGACCCCCTATCGTGTGTTTGTTGCATGACATCGCACTGTTTGTATTTATTCAAATTATACTTTGGCACTAATGTGTTTGGTGTTTCAGAGTTGAGCAATAACGAGTATATCTGGGGGTGTAGGGGAGGTAGAGAGATGAGAATAAGACCATTTTGACCGTCTCGTTTAGGAATCCATTTTTGTCTTTTCGGAATTCACTTTCACCAACTTTTTTCTTCTCAAATCCACCCCCCAAAAACCCAGGTTAGGGCAGCCCAATACGGCTCGTCCCAAACATAAACAAGCCGAACCTTATCAGCCTGCTCCTCAAGCTATATCTGTAGATGTTTTGAGATCTTCCAGAGCAGAGTCTAGGGGAAGGCATTTCGGAAGTTGTCCACCATTCGATCAGTCAACACCGTCATCGTCACCACATTACCAGTGTCACATCAACACCGTCGTCACACAAACACACCGTCTTCCCCCCCTCAAGATGAAAAAAGTGGAACCCATCGAGTTCCTCAAGGACCGAGTGTACCTTGGAGCGTATGCCCACACCCCCAAGGACACCGAGACCACCGTCTACTTCACCGTGGACGACGCTCTTCCCTACAACCCCTTCCATCTTGATTTTGGGCCTCTCAACGCCGGTCATCTGTACCGTTTCGCTGTTGCTCTCCATGAGATTCTGGCCGAGAACGAGGACAAGGCCGTCATGTTCTACTCATACCCTGACCCTCGCTACCGGGCCAACGCCGCCTGTCTTTTGTGCTGCTACATGGTGTTGATCCAGTCGTGGCCTCCTCATCTTGCCCTGGCTCCTATTGCCCAGGCTGAGCCTCCGTTCATGCCGTTTCGAGACGCCGGCTACTCGACGGCAGACTTCATTCTCACCATCCAGGACGTGGTCTACGGCTGCTGGCGGGCCAAGGAGAAGGGATTCCTGGACCTGCGGCACTTCAACCTCGACGAGTACGAGCAGTACGAAAAGGTGGACCAGGGCGACTTCAACGAGCTGCCTCCGCACTACATTGCGTTTGCGTCGCCGCAGCAGGAGGATTTCTTGACGCCCTTGGACCACGCCTTCAACAACGTGCTCGACTACTTTGAGACCCACAACGTGCAGCTGGTGGTGCGGCTCAACTCGATTCTGTACGACGCCCGCCAGTTTGAAAACCGAGGCATCAAACACATTGACATGATCTTCGACGACGGCACAGTCCCGACCATGGACATGGTCAAGCGGTTTGTCGGTGCGGCTGAGTGCATCATTGAACAGGGAGGCAAGATTGCTGTTCACTGTAAAGCCGGTCTGGGCCGAACAGGATGTCTCATTGGCGCCCATCTCATCTACTCGTATGGATTCACCGCCCAGGAGTGCATTGCCTACATGCGTTTCCTGCGGCCAGGCATGGTCGTTGGACCCCAGCAACACTGGCTGTACCTGCATCAGAACGAGTTCCGGGACTGGAAACGAACCATGGTGGTGAGCGACACCCCCAGCTACAAGCTCGCCAACCTGCGGCCTCTCGTGCCCATTGCCGACCAGCAGTGCAAGCTGAGACAGCAGCTGAGCGCTCTCCAGGACCAGATCCGCCGAAAAGAAGAACAGTTGGGCTCTCTGGGAGCCTCCGGAGTGACCCACGACTCCATTCTGCCTTCCACTCCTCCGCCCAAAACGCCCGAACGCTCGATTCTCGGCGACATGGACCACTGCAACTCGATTTTGCCTGCTCCTACGCCCGGACAGCCCCGAAAAAACTCCCCCAGCCCTGCCCATAGGTCTGGAAGCGTGGGAATCTCGGCCATCCGGCCCAAACGGTACATTTCCACGTCCCACGACGCCGTCTACAACTCGGACGAGGAGCGTGAGGGCTCCATTGCCTCTGCCAGACGTATTGTGAGCAGACAGGTTGGGTCTAGACAACCGTCTCGGTCCGTGTCTGTGTCTGTGTGCGAAGACGTGGAGGGCTCGCTGATTGTGACTGCGTCGCATTCGCCTTCTCGACGACCCTCGCATCAGCAGCAGATGCGGTCGCCTTCCAAGCAGCTGGACTTTGAGCAGGAGAATGACCTGAAAAAGTCGCCGTTGAGAGTGAGAAGCGCGTCGAGAAGACAGGCGTCGATGAGACAGGTGAGTGGAGAGACGGGGGTGAGGAAGGTCAGTAGAAGCAAGAGATGATGAGCGTAGCGAATCATCTTGCTTCGACTGAGGTGATGACCGAAGAGATAGAGAACGAAGTGAGCTGTCTCTGTTTGACTAGAGTCATTGAGCTATCTATTTGTTCACCATCTCTTCAAGATCTTTCTTTTCACCATCATTCAAAGAACAATCTCTTTACCCTCACTCAACCACCTAATACTCAGCAACACCTGCTACTCGCGCACGTTTTGCTACTCGCTAATTACACTCACCAGCTAACGAGCACACCAGTTGCGACCGGACGTGCTCCAGGATACCACAGTTATATGCATGGAACAGTATGTATGGATTAATAATGAATTATGTATGGACTAGAGTGAAAGGGGGAAGGTAGAAGACGCTGTTAGTGGCTGTCGATTGAGATCAAGAACTTGTGGTTGACGGTTCGTATATAACACTTCACATCATAACAGTTGAAGATATAGGCTTCTGGAAGGTCTGGGGAGTTCGAAGATGGATCTTTTTGCTATTGACTTTCTGTCTGTTTGTTCATGATCTTCTTTCTTAGGGTGCTATACTTCATGTCGAGTAAGTCTTTATGATGCACAGCTAATTACTATTGGAGGTGTCACTCAATGGAGTCTTTTGAGCACCAATAGGGTCAAGAAGCGTCTCACATTTACAAATCATCCATACAAATGCAATATTACTCTGCAGTACAAACAGTGCTGTTGATACGGGTCTCTTCGTGCCTTCTTTTGGTAACAACGCTACAACGTCAATATTGCTCTGGGAACTATTCCAAGGGCTCCAGTAAAATATTCGGCTTTTTAATATTACATTGATATGTTTCTCTGCTTTTCGCCATGTTTATAACTCGTGTTTGATGGTCTAAGATATTGATCCTCTACTTGAGACACTACTTAGACTCTAGTTAGGGTAAAAGTACCTAGGGGTTTACAATCGGGGTTTCAGAGGTGGTAGAGAGATGGGAGTCTTTTAATGACATATCTAGTAGCTGTAAGAGTATTCTTGGCTTATCTCAGGCTAGAATCTCAATACAATATTTTCCACTGTAGACGATTGTGTCTCATCGTTAAGTGTCCATTTACTTGACAAACTCTAACCCAAATAAACCCATAGGTTTTGGTATTTTTTCCAGACCGAAAAAATCAAATCATGTCGAAAAACCTATGAACCTTATTTGGGACATTTGATTCAATTTAAATTTATTTCACATAAAATGTCAATTAATTCGAAAAAATACATAGCTACAGCAGTACAACAAAAAAAGTAATAAAGAGTACCTACCAGCCCTGTTAAAGCCTTTGATTAGTTTTATAGCTCTTCTGTCTCTTTCAGGGACACTTTTGACTCTCTTCCTCAATATTGATTAGTAAGTCGTCAATCAGAGCCTACTGAGAGCACTAGTGTGCTCAGGTGTGTTTCTGTTTATTGCAAGTGGTGATCCAAGCTTGATTTAAATTTCATTGAGGTCTAGGGCTCATAATTACGTCTGCTACTACAATTATTGAGACACCATGACTACTGCCACCTATAGAGCCTTGAGCCTTGTGATGGACGCCATTTCAGCTCTACATAAAGTCTACTTTTTCAATCTTTTGATAAATTAGTTCATTCAATATTCATGTTCTGTCCTTAGTACCGCTTAGCTAAGCAATAACGCAGGAAGAAGGCTGGTAGGTTCGGTAGCCTCCAACAATAGTCACGTTGGAGTTGACTCGGTAGGAGTCGGTGCCGTAAGCTCGAGGAATAGCGCTGCCCATTGTAGTAGTAGTTGTTGTAGTGAGTGTGGATGTTTGATGAGGAAAAATGGGAAGATTCAGGTGGTATTTATAAGATGTTTGTGGGTGACCGATGAAACTAGAAAATCTACAAAATGGTTAGATAAATAGCTGAGTCTGCTTTAAGCTCAGAATCTAACTCCACATCTCATTGTCACTTCTGCTTTGGTACTTGGACATGTGTCATGATGGTGGAGTGCATGTGCATACTCATTGACATGTCCTAAAGGGGAATACAGAAGAGTGAAGTTTTATTGATGTATCTGAAGTGAGAAAAGTGAATGTGACATGTTTAAAGAGTTAAGGAAGAACTGTCAGGTGTTGTTCTATTATTACAGCCTCATCGGTTACCTGATTTGATGATGTCAATGTAGTGAGAAGTAGACCTCTGAATGTGGGAGAAGTTCAGCTATCAAAAAAGACGAATACAGCATTAGCCACAAAACTTTTCACTCCGTTATTGGTCCTATTTCTCCACCCATACTAAGTCATACAGTAATTAACTATTGTCTACCACTGAAATCCGTGCGGCTCAGAATTGCAAAATCGAGGACCACCTTATTTTTAAGAAGGGAATGATTTAGCCACAGCTCTAGAAGTAACAATCCTGTACAGCAATCCTTAGTACCACCTAAATCAGCGATTTTTTGCCATCATTTTGACACTACTTTTGCCCTGGTTCTGTGAGAGGTGGTTTTGTGCACCAGAGACATGCAGTCCTAAATTTGAGGCGAAATGCAGTGTAGTCGCGATTTAGAGCAATTCTAGGAGTCCTCTTCTCTTTGTTTTCTTCCCCACTTTGTATGAGGCTCGTATGGTGTCCCTAGGAGGTTGTGTTTCTGAGTCTATCCCATGAGGCAAGAGTCTATACAGCCTACAATGAGTAAAGACATGGATCCCAGGTGTGTAGATGATGGAGAGGGTATGGACACTGTTACACTGTTTTAGAGAGGTGACAGTCTTTTCAGCTAACTCACATACTATGTCATCTTGTTTCTCCAGCACTCTTCTTGTACCAGTACTTGCAGTTGACCTGACCAGCTCTATATCAGTTGTAGCTGAAGCTATCAAATAAATGACTGTATTTCAAAAGCAATGAAAAGTGCTTTGCTGTCTCTTCGTATCGCAATGTGAGCTTGTAAGCTTCCAGACCGTACAGTAAAGTAGGATGACTAATCATTCTTACAATAGGTCAGAGACAGAACAGAATACAAAAAAGGAAAAAAAGAATACAATCCGCTGCGCGAATTGTCAATTGCAGCACCCAGGATTCTCGTATGGTCTCCCACTACAATACTAACTGGGCTCTCTGGTGCTTGACTATGGCTGATCGGACGGGAAGCCGTATTTTCACCAGGATATGGCCGCAACTGGAATTTTGGGTGGTTGGAGCTAGATGAGGGGGTTGTAATGTCATGTGACCCTGGAATTTGAAGTCCGGGTTTCTATGACGTCTGTATTGAAGAAGTAGGTGTCTTTCTCTAACACTTGATGGAGAGGTAAGATTGGAGTATTGCAAGATAAAAAGAGGTGGTAGAGTCAATGGGAGTTGATCAGTTACTTCATACAGTTTCAAATTTCCTTTAATCAGCATTTTTGAATCTTTGGACACCCTCCGTAGACATCTGGCTCTCATGTTGAGATGAAGCTCTGACTAAGCATATGATAACACTTCATGAGGATGGCAGTTATAAGGAAGGTGTTTGATAGTTGTGTATTTTTGATGTAAACCTATAAGGCCTTCTAAATGTACGCCTTCTAGTAACTGGACCCGTTTAGTTCAGTTTGAGCTCTTCTTGACAAGTCTTCCACAGTCTCTTCTGGCTAAGTTAACATCAACCTACAACTGAACATAACTGAGTAGTTGGAACCCAGTTTTGAGGGCATGCTAAGAGGTTAGTTTAGCAACAAGTTGATCAATTGACTTGTTATCTAGATACCCAAGTCTCATGTTCTTGACTTCTCATTTGCTTCTTACATATCTCTGTTTCATTATAGTAGATCACTTACCTAGACCTGCTAATAGACAGACTTGGGGTATGACTACTTGTAGGGCTCATTGGCTAAGTCTGAATCACTTCTGAGCCATCTCCTGTTTATATCGTTCAAATCACACATTTCTGGTCTCCTGATTAGTCATCACCCTTCTCATCAAACTCAATCTCGGTATCCACCTGCTTTTCGCCATGTACAACTGCATCATAGTCTACTTGTACAGTAGGTTTAAGACACGACGGTTTGGGCGAAAGGCATGTACCCCAAGTTACCCGGCCGTCGGACTATGTGCGCAAACCCTCGAAAATATTATTGGACAAGGCCCGGGTGATACGAGCAATATGTTGGATACGAGTGAGGTATTTAGAGGCTTTAAATGATAACAAGTAATTCAAAATAACGGGTGGAAATATTCAAATAAACAAGAATAATCCACCAAAAAACGGCCAATCAAACAGTCCGCATAATAGCAATCTCCAGGGGTAGGCAGCCCCGCGGTATTAGACATTTTGCAGCCTTGCGAGTCTGTATGTATGGTTTGGTGAAGAACTGTGTCCTAGCTATAGTGAGGTTATAGATACTACTGTAGAAACACATACTAGTGTTGTGGTATAAGTAATTGTACGAATACAATACCTTGAAGCTATTCCCCACATTCAAGAGTACAGCTTGCTACCTAATCACCAACACCTTTGCTACTTCTACCACATCTCTTCACCTATCGTAAGTTCCACGCTCTATCCGCAAAGTGACCTGATTGAGATGAGCTGTATTGACGAGAAATAGCAAGCGCCTTAGAGGCAACAATTCAAGGGTGGAAGGGTGTAACATGTTCTAGCGCTAATGTATCTAGCTACAGTGCAAGTACCTAACTATTCGTACAATTACACAGCCTATCTTGTAGGGATACAATAAACACTCATCACTTCACCTAACGCGCGAACTTTCGCACCCCCTTTGGACGAAGATCAGCTGTATACGTCTTGGTGGCTGGGTGGAGAACTTACCAGTACTGGCCGTGAACGTTTGGGATGATCGCAGACTTCACTTACTTTTTACTCACGTTACCCACTCAGCCTTGTACCTCTTTAGTTGCAGAGTATAGCCCAGATCATCTGGAGGCTGTGCACGAGTTATTATTAGCCGGTGGGGATATGACTAATACCGAGGCAAGTTACACAAACAGAATGCTTGTACAAGTCCAATTATATAAACACCGTTACACCCTCCCTCCAGACTCTTTCCACCTCCTTGTTTGAGCTCGTTTCTCTCTCATTGTACGCTGCTCATGCGCCGAAGGATTGTGTACAAAAAATACACTTGGAATGCGTCTGTCACCGGGGTGGCATAAGGTTGCGAAACAGAGTTGGTCTGGCTGAGCACAAACGGTTCGGTACAAGCGGTAAAATGAAAAATTCCGGAACAAGAAGAGGGAGAAAATAATATTAAAAGCTGAGAAAAATAGATAAAAAGAAGATAAAATGACCACAAAAGTGTTCAAAACCAGGGCTACAAGATGGTACTAAAATAACGTCTCCACCACTACTCTTCTTCTTTTCAGACAGTCTTCCCTCCTCCCCTCTTACTTTACCTCCGTGTAATGAGACAGTAAGCAAAGAAGAAAGAGTAGCTTGGCAGGTGCAATATGCAGAGGGATGTGTAGGAGATGTGAGAAGAAGCGGATATGGATTGAATCGGCGAAAAAATGTGCCACAAACACGGTCTGATCGGGATCACGTGACCGCCAATTCCTCTCAGCCTCCAGAACTCCACGCGACGCGTCTACATTCCGGCTTGTTGTGAGTTTCCCCATTGGAGTATGTTGAGAGGTAGTTTTGTTTGGGTTTGGAGGTTGTTTGAGCCGCAGCGCGAAAACCTCCGTAGGGGGTTTTCCCGAGACGGTAGAGAAGAAATGACTACATATATCGACTCACACGGTTCTAAATAATATACCCTGACCTTCTCAAAAAATTTCCACATTTATTACCCATCCCTCACCTCACCTTTGCCCCTCCACTTTACGTTTCTGGCCAAACTCTACCTTAAAGTCACACCTGCCTTAAATATCTCACGGTTGCTTGATGGACCTCTCCAGGAGTCTCTTCTTTTGCAACACATCATGAAATTCTCGCCTCTTCTGCTGGCCTCCGTGGGCCTGGCCCAGAGCTTCTACTCGCCCACAGACTCGTATGCTCCCGGCAACGTCGACTGTCCCTCCAACTCCACCGAAATCGTCCGAAAGGGCGAGGGTCTGTCTTCTCAGGAGCGGGAGTGGGTTCAGAACCGACACGAACAGACCCGTCCGGAGCTGCTCAATTACCTGAAGCGGGTGGGTTTCAAGTCCGTGGACCCCGACCAGTTTCTGGGCCAGGACACAAACATCACCATTGGCCTGTCCTTTTCGGGCGGAGGTTACAGAGCCATGTTGGCGGGTGCCGGCCAGTTTGCGGCTCTTGACGCCCGAACTCCCAATGCCACCGAGCAGGGCCACGTGGGCGGTCTGGTCCAGGCTGCCACGTACCTGGTTGGTCTCTCCGGCGGCAACTGGATGGTTGGTTCCGTCGTGGTCAACAACTTCACCACCATCCCCGATCTGCAGCATTCGTCGGACGTGTGGGACCTGGAGCACTCGATGATCAACCCCGGCGGCATCAACATCTTCAAGACGGGCTCGTACTGGGACGACATCAACGACGACGTGAACGACAAGCAGCACGCCGGCTACAACACGTCCTTCACGGACATTTGGGGCCGAGGTCTGTCGTACCAGTTCTTCAACGCCTCCAACACGGCCCGGCTCACCTGGTCCGAGATCCAGAACTACGACCACTTCAAGAACCACTCCATGCCCTACCCCATTGTGGTGGCTGACGGCCGAGCGCCCGGCACCCGAATCATCTCCGGCAACTCGACCATCTTCGAGCTGTCGCCGTTCGAGGTCGGCTCCTGGGACCCCAACGTGTACTCGTTTGCCAAGACGCAGTGGCTGGGCACCAACATGACCAACGGCCGGCCCAACGGCACGTGCGTGCACGGCTTTGACAACGCCGGCTTCATTGTCGGAACCTCGTCGTCGCTGTTCAACCAGTTCATTCTGCAGCTCAACTCGACCGGTGTCACTGGCGTCGTCTACGACCTCGCCCACTCCATCCTCAAGCGGCTCGACAAGGACTCGGACGATATCGCCATCTACTCGCCCAACCCCTTCAAGGGCATGACCTACCTCGGCAACTCGTCCATCGCCAACACGGACTACCTGGACCTGGTTGACGGAGGAGAAGACGGACAGAACGTGCCCTACTACCCTCTGCTGCAGCCCGAGCGAGCCGTCGACGTGGTCATCTCCTACGATAACTCTGCCGACACCGAGTTCAACTGGCCCAACGGAACCTCCGCGGTCCAGACCTACCGACGACAGTTTGAGAACCAGGCCAACGGCACCATCTTCCCCTACGTGCCCGACGTGAACACGTTCATCAACGAGAACCTGACGTCGCGGCCCGTCTTCTTCGGCTGTGACGTCCAGAACCTGACTTCGCTGGACAAGAACGGCTACACCGACGTCAACTCGTCCGCCTCGCTGCCCCCCCTCATTGTCTACATTGCCAACTACCCCTGGACCTTCTTCTCCAACACGTCGACCATGTCCAAGCTGTCGTACAACAAGAAGGAGGTTGCCGGCATGATCGAGAACGGCTACTCCACCTCCACCCAGTTCAACGGAACCGTGGACCCCGACTGGCCCGTGTGTCTGGGCTGTGCTCTGCTGAAGCGAGAGGCCACCCGACGAAACCAGTCGCTGGGCTCTGACTGTGACCAGTGCTTCTCCAAGTACTGCTGGAACGGCCAGACTGATGATGATGCCGAAAAGGCTCTCAAGTTTGCCCCTGGTATTTACGCCAACGGCCCCAACGTGTCGTCCAACGCCTCCATTGGCCAGGCCTCGTCCACCTCCAAGCCCAAGAAGAACGGCGCCGAGGGACTGGTTCCTGGCATGGCTGCTATCGCCATTGGTTTCGCCGCCCTTCTTTTGTAAGCATATTAATTAATTTGAATGAGACATAACTGACGAGCGTAGCGGAGTCAGTAAAGACACTGAACCCCAAGCTGACGAGCGTAGCGTAGTCAGCAGATGATACCGTATTCAGTATGTATATATGACAAGTAAAAGTATTAAGAGTACAAGTCTCAAGCCGTCTAGATACTGTTCTTTTCAATTGAGACTTGGGATGTTCCTGATGAGTTACTGCTCTTGGTATAGAAGTTGAGATGGGCTTTAGTCTTAAGGTACAGCATGTTAGGTATACACAAATGAGACTCACTGTTAGTGCTGGTCATTGCATTCATAGAGCTCATCAATTGACCTCCTAGCTTCATTCCATTCAAAAGCTCAACATTTAGCCTGAGGTAGAGCTTCACCGTCTTACACTTGAATGTTCCTGAAGGTAGAGCTGTAATTATGCTAAACTGAAGAAATGGTTAAGCTGAAGGTAGTTGGGCAGAAGGTGATAGTTGGCATAGCCATTCCAAACACCTTTGTTTGTTTAAACAGAGAGTCTAGAACTTCAGTCTTCAAGTCTAGAACGTCTTGAAGTACAGTCTGGACTTCTAGTCTGCTGTTAGCCCCTCCCTCCAAGCCAATTAATGCACCAATATCCAGCAATACCAAGATACGCCGCTTCACTCCACCTCCACCGCTGTCACATGTCACTATAAAAAGAACTGTTTTCTGTTTACCCCTATCTTGGCCCTTGGTCTAGAGCGATAATATCCTGCAGCCTGAATCTCGGCCACAATGTCTCTTTTTCGAGGAAAAAAGCCCGCTCTCTCTCCGCCTCCCGCGCACGGCATCAACCGTACCTCCTGGAAACTCGCCGGGTCTTTTTCTGAAACACTCATCGTCCACGCGTTTTCCACACCTCGGTATACGCATCTATATGAAACTCAATCGAGTCGCGAAGGCACGGTTTCGCTAACCTGTGAGATCCTGTGCTTGAGACGTAGGAACCGAGGTTTGCAGGTGAGGGGAGAGCAGCAGAATATTTTTTGTGTTCCCCCACGTTTTTTATTTTTATATTTTCCAGTTATTTTATATTCCCAATTTCCCTCAATTCATCCTCCTCAGTCACATTCCTGACAGAAAACGGTCTCTTCCTTTCAGTCTAAATTTAACAGCACAATAGACCCTTAAACCTACAAACCTGAACTAGAAAAAGCTTGGTTGCCGAAAGAGGAAGACAATCGGAAGCTTATTTGCTCACATGCATGCACAAAGGTTACATATCGGACCATCAGGAGGGGTGAAAAGGGAGCTTAAAAGATGGAAGTTGAGGGCAAAAAAATGTGGGCGTTGCTGTTGAACAACAAAACATCACCTGAGTAGCAACAAAAAGTTTTTTTCACTTTCGCTGGGCTCAGTGAAAAAATGATATCCGTGAGATTCGAACTCACGCCTCCGAAGAGACCAGGAAATTTGTCAAGGTTTTAGCCTTAACCTGGCGCCTTAGACCGCTCGGCCAGGATACCGGAAGTTAAAATGTGTTAGAGATCAAGGGCTCTTACTAAGCGCCCTGATTAGGTAATCTCTCATCGTCGGCGAAGTCCCAACGGGACTTCGAGGAGAGTTCCACGTGGGGCTCCACGTGGTATTAACCATGTCCTGTCTATGGTTGGAAGGGTATAGGTGACGAAGCAACCTATAGCTCCTTGGTTATATAAACCCCGGTATTCCATGTATTTTAATGTATCTATCTTCATCTGTACAACAGCGACCATACCTTTGGTATGGCCGCCGCGGCTGAGTCAGCACACGGCTTAGTCACAGGGCCTGGATTCTAACATCTGGTAGCGATGCACTTGTTGTATGCGATTCTGGGGCGAGAACCAGGCTCTGGGAAGTGGATCGGCTACACGACAGGACAACACACCACCGCTGTCGTCGAATTCGCCTGGTATTTACCGCAGGACTGTCCTCAGTTCTGGTCGTCGTCCAAAAACCCCGAAATTTTTTTTGGGGGTGGCTGGGTACGGTAAGAGGCGAGTGGCGACGAGCCTCTCTAGCTGTCGGCGTCTCTTTGACGGCTTCGCCGTCGGGTCGCAGCATCGACAGGGCCTCCGTGGGAGGAGGAGAGAGTAAGTATGCGTGGGTGGAGAGGAGTAGGAGTGCAATGACTGCTCCTCAAGGATGAGAGGTGAGAAGAATGGCGATGGCTATCGACATGTCTGAAGTCACATCGTCTTGTGTTCTCATCCTGCTGTCGTGTGGGTTGCGTCTCAGCTATCGAGAGACGGACCGACCAAGCGTGAGTGTTGGTATTGCTAGCTGACGGCTCTGTGGATCGTGTGTCACAGAGCTGCGACACTAGTGATGGAGAGCTCACGGTAGTGCGACATCAGACGTGGCGTCTGCACTGGGATCAGCAAAGGTACGCAGGCTGTCTGCTGGTAATACCTCTTGCTGTCATACGTGGACAAGTCAAGTGTTCACGCGAGTGTCGTCCTGCTCCCCAAAGGGGCGTACTCGGTAAGATGAGATGACGTATCTCGCACTCGTTGTAGCATGGTTGCTCCGAGTGGAAGCCGACGGTCTTTGTATCGGCTGCGCGACATAGGAACTGTTCGAGAGTCGTTTCGGCTATGTTGGAGGGCACCGACTGGGTTACACCACGAGGTTCCGTTCAGGGTAGTTGTGTTACTCGGTTACGACGTATCGAGGTTACTATGTTGCGGAACTAGTGTGTTCTCGTTGTTCGCTTAAAGAGGCTTCATGGTTGCGACTGTTGCTCGGTCGATGGAGTGCGATTGTAACATGCTGGTTGGGAAGACAAGGTTGTTTCTGTTGTCTTCAGGTTGAATTGCTGCAAGGCGCGTTATCTATGCGTTGTCTGTTACATTAAGGTTTGTGTGGAGCTGGGTCTCAGCTGTCTTCGTTACACAAAGGGAACTCCGACGGCTGTTGCCTCGTCGTCATCAAGAGCGGTCCGGGACGTCACTATGGACTCGTGAGAAGGAGTTAGCAATTCAAGGTGTGCTGTTACGAGCACGGTTGGCGTTACCAAAGATCGGAGTTATTGTCAGCTCGGTCACCGGTGTTCGTCGGCTCAAGTTCTTAAGTGCGACCTGCTGGTCAGTGTCGCTGGAGGCAAGAACTTGTCACGGTTACTGTTTTATCAACGAACAAGGTATTTGGCTTGTTCGTGGTGTTTCCGTGGTCTTTCTGTGAGCTGGGTTGCTCACAAGGTTTTCGGTGAAGCTGGTAATGCTCACAGGTTTTTCGTGAGTTGGTGATGCTCACCGGGTTTATGGTTGTCGAGCTGTTATGCTCGCTGTTCAAGTCGCTTCCACTGCCAAATTTCCGCTGCTATTGTTACGAACGGCTATGTCTTGTCGTTCGTGAATGAGTTATGACGTGTTGTATCGTCATGTCGCTGTTCTACTGAGGGTTATGACCAGACTGCTCTCTCTGTCTGTGTCGGTGGATCCCTTGAAGTGTGTTAAGTCGCGATTAAGATGATGGTATCATCTTGAGGTGGGATGAGAAAGGAATGAAACGAATTCTGATGTTTCTGAGTCTCTTGTCTGCCTTTTCGGTTCATTCCTTGTTCTTTGGAATGGATGTATCGGTGTTCCTGCCGATACCACGTTGGTTACAGTTGTCTCTGTTCCTTGGAGATGTGAGTGCTTGTTGCTCGAGGCGAGCTGTTCGTTCATTTGGAGCTGCTGAAGCCGAGTTGCCTTGTTCTGTCGGTGTTGTGATAATTCATTCATTGGCCTGCGACGTCGGTGGTCCTTACGCCTTGCTGTGCACTCTGGTTGTCAACTGGTCTTTGACTGTGAGTTGATGGTGCTACTGTGATTCTCTCGCTTTGACTGTGAGTTGATGGTGCTACTGTGATTCTCTCGTCGTCCTTGGATGAGTTTTGGACGAGTCCTGGACGAGTCCAACGTGCTGATGCTCTACTTGGTAGATTACTCTGTCGAGTGTTGCATCTGGTTCTATTCGGATTCGGTTTTCGATCCGTGAGGGTCTTGCGATCCTGTTACGAGCTGCTTGCTCTGAGTACAGTTGAACTAGTGCTAGTTACTTTTATTGGTGCACTAGTTGAGAGTGTGTTCGATTTCACTCGTTACTGAAGTCTCTGAACTTGTTAACTGACTGGTTCTAGTCAGTGTAGTTTCTTCGTTCGTTGTGCGTTCTACGTTGTTGACAGCTGGTTGACTGTTTGAGTAAGCTGTTTGTGATGTTCGCCGTCGACATCATTGTCGATAAAACGATGGACAGTGTTGTTACTGTTACTTGTGAGGTTTGAGGAAAAGTCTGTTCCAAGTCTCTGTGAGGATGTCATGTCTCATAAATGTCTGAGCCTCTGTTGGTGACTACTGTCGTTCCTGGAAGTGCCTGTCTATGGTATCTTCGACATTGGAACATGGTGTGGGTTTCATTTAAGATTGAAGTCGCTACACGACTTCATCTTAGGGGAGGATGATGTTAGAGATCAAGGGCTCTTACTAAGCGCCCTGATTAGGTAATCTCTCATCGTCGGCGAAGTCCCAACGGGACTTCGAGGAGAGTTCCACGTGGGGCTCCACGTGGTATTAACCATGTCCTGTCTATGGTTGGAAGGGTATAGGTGACGAAGCAACCTATAGCTCCTTGGTTATATAAACCCCGGTATTCCATGTATTTTAATGTATCTATCTTCATCTGTACAACAGCGACCATACCTTTGGTATGGCCGCCGCGGCTGAGTCAGCACACGGCTTAGTCACAGGGCCTGGATTCTAACAAAATGTGATCAAAGTGATCACTAGTGACTCTTAATATGTGGTCACGTGCTCTTAGGTTAGAGTTCAAGGGTATATTGTGAAGGATTTTATGTTATGATGTTATTTAGTTAATACACGTTTGAAGTGAATTCGGAAGATAGTTGTCGGTGCCGCGAGGGCTGAAGGACACAGTTGAAAGAGGACATTGAGAACAAGGATACGTCAGTTCTGTCACACTTGGTAGCGATGCTTTGTCCCGTCTAGTTGTCAACAAAACGGTGTTCAAAGAGTGGTCGTGTGGCCCGAGTGCTGAGATGGTCAAACGGATCAAGGCTTGGTAGCGATTGGTTACGATCCATCAGGGTGATTTTTTTCTACGACGTTTTATGACAGAGGATTCTGACTTGGATTCCTTGCTTGACCGAATGACGAATTTGCGATTGGGGGGTCACTCGACCCCTGAGCAGTCGCTGCTCGACCTGGACCCGGGCATTGGACCCGCTCCCGAGACGCATCCCGCCGGCGGCCCGCGTATCAACCACCCGGAGGACCCGGGGTGGGCGGTGGCGGCAGCCGACTTTGCCAGACAGGCTCACTATCTGGGCATTCGCCAACTCCCTTCCTTCACCGGGGAGGAGCCGGACCGAGGTGAGGCTCTGATCGAATGGATTCGTGAGCTGAAAGCCCACTTTGGAGCTAACCGGGTGCCTGCGGCGCAGTGGCCGTACTTTGCAGTGATGCGTCTTGGAGGGGGGGCGAGTGAGTGGTGGATGGAAGATCATGGTGATTTCAGTGGAGACTGGAGGGAGTTTGTCCGACTCATTCGCGAGAGATTCCTGCCTGCCGAGTTCCTGTACGAGGCGACGAGAGCTTTCCGAACTATGCGACAGGAACCAGGAGAGGATGTGGACGCGTACACTCTCCGGTTCAATCGGGCTCGACACCGTGCTGAAGAGATGTCTGATGACTTGGCCTTGCAGTACTACTTGGACGGTTTAATTCCAGAACTGTCTATGTTGACTCGAGAACAATTTCCGACAACGCTGGAGCAGGCCCGGACAGCGGCCAGGAACCGACAGATTTTTGTTCGGGCCCCAGTCGCTCGTGCTGTGGCCCCCGCGGCGCCCACGCAGACCCCGGTTGCCCCCACGGCTCCGGTGGTCCAGGCTCCGGCGGTCCAGGCGGCCCAGACTAGCCCTGGCGTGCTAGGTCCCGCCCCGATGGAAGTCGATGCTATCAGGGCGTTGACCGAGTCCATCAACCGTATGCAGTGGGGAGGAGGACGTCGAGGTGAGCCCCGTAACTTCCGTAACGGCTATCACCACGACGCTCCCCCAGGCACGTGCTGGCATTGTTACGCCCGTGGTCACCTTAAAAAGGACTGCGAGGAGTGGAAGCAGCTAGAGAAGACCCGTAAGGAGAATGAGGCCAAGGGCAAGAGCTCGGGAAAAGCCTAACGGCAGATATGACTGAGACCATGTCTGCCGCGACTACCGTTCTCAACGAGGGTAGCGCATCGTCTGTAGAGTCAAATAGTTCTAATACACCTGATTCTGAGATGTCGCGTCCTACCCAGGACCAACCAGTGGTGGTAGCCACTAAGGAGGAAGTTTCCGTGCAGGGGGAAGAGACCCCTACGGAGGATGAGGTGGTTACAGAAGGGAAGGAGTCCCCTGTGACAGAGGAGGAGAGTGCACCCGCGGAGGAGGCCACGGAGCAGCCGGAGGAAGTTAAGAAGGAACGGTTGTTCACGGTGGGCGAGGGTGCGTCCAAGATGGTGTCGTTTGTATACGAGGCAGACCCCATGAAGGTGAGAGTGGAGGCACTACTGGATTCCGGTGCTAGCTCTTGTTTCATTGCCGACGAACTGGCAAAGGCCCTTATGTTGGAACGAAGGACATGTGAGCCGAGGGAAGTTCAGTCGGTACATGACACGGAAACCACGACAGAGACGGTGGTGGTACCGATCTCACGAGGAAAATGGCAAACCGAAGTCACTGCCTACGTCCTCACGGGTATGACGAACCGAGAATTGCTACTGGGCATGCCGTTTTTTGAGCTCTACGGGCAATACATTAACTGGAAGTCCAAGGAGTTCGAACCGCCAGGATGGGACAACGGCTCCGAGGATGTGCTACATGTGAAGACGATGTCGTTGTTCAAGAGGGCGAGAGTCCTACGGAACCCTGAAAACACCTTCTATCTCTATCATTTAGTGGAGAAGGATGGCGTGGTGGTCAGTCATACCGATAAGGCCAAGGAGGTAATCGAACGAAATTGTGACGTTATCGTCGATGACCTGCCAGAGGATCTACCACCGACACGAAGTTCCGAACATGCAATCGAGACCCACCCTGGTACGGTACCGCCTTATCGCAACCCGTACCGCCTCAGTCGTTTTGAAATGGCCGAGATGGATCGACAGGTGCAGAAGATGCTGGACAAGGGAGTTATCAGGCCGTCTAACTCGCCGTATGGAGCGCCCATCCTTTTCGTCAAAAAGAAAGGTGGTGAACTCCGTATGTGCACGGATTACCGAGCCCTGAATGAACAAACGGTGCGAGACCGTTACCCGCTTCCGCGAATTGACACGATTCTAGACAAATTGCAAGGTGCAAAGGTGTTTTCCAAACTGGATCTGCATTCTGGCTACCACCAGGTGAGGATCAAAGAGGAACACATACACAAGACGGCTTTTACCACCCAGTCAGGACACTACGAGTACCTAGTGATGCCTTTTGGACTGTGTAATGCTCCTGCTACGTTCCAACGGCTAATGAACGACACTCTTCGACCGTTTTTGGAGGACTCTGTTTGTGTGTATCTCGATGACATCATCATTTACAGTAAGTCAGAAGAGGAACACGCGAAACACATCGACCAGGTACTGTCTGCCCTGCGGGAAGAGCGATTCTATGCTAAACGGTCTAAATGTGAGTTCTACAAAACGGAAATGGAGTTTTTGGGTCATGTGGTGTCGGCGGACGGCATCCAACCGAACCCCGACAAGATCAAGGTCATAGAAGAGTGGCCTGTGCCGCAGTCGCGCACGGATGTGATGAGTTTTTTGGGATTGGCAGGCTACTATCGCCGTTTCGTCTCGAATTTCTCAGGCATAGCCGCGCCGCTGACGGACGCTACGGCGAAGGGACCGTTCAACTGGACTGCCGAGTGTCAGGAGAGCTTTGATACGTTGCGACAAGCCATGATGTCTCCACCGATCCTGAAATTACCCTCTTTGGAAGACGACTTCCGTATCCAGACTGATGCTTGCGACTACGCGACGGGCGCCATCTTAGAACAGTGGGACCCGGAGCGTCAGGAGTGGCGCACAGTGGCGTATGATTCCCAAAAACTGTCGGGGGCTGAACTACGGTACCCAGTGCGAGAGAAAGAGTTTTTGGCCATCATTCGCGCCCTGGATCGATGGCGACACTACCTAATGGACCGTCACTTTGATATTCTGACAGATCACGAGTCGTTAAAGTACTTCTTCACCGCCCCGCTGCAGCCGGATGCACGCGTTACACGATGGCTGGACAAACTGGCCAAGTTCGACTGCACGGTCAAGTACATCCCGGGGGTGGAGAACGTTGCTGCCGATGCTTTGTCCCGTCTAGTTGTCAACAAAACGGTGTTCAAAGAGTGGTCGTGTGGCCCGAGTGCTGAGATGGTCAAACGGATCAAGGCTGGTTACGCTGACGACGCTTACTTTTCGCAGATTTTGGCGATCCTCCAGAAAAAAGAGCCGAAACCGAAGGAGATGGAACAACACCTTAGCCACTACCAGTTGTTCAACGGCCTGTTGTTCCACAACGGCCTCCGAGAGGGGGGGGAAGAGCCATGGCGAACGTGTGTACCAGAAGGAGATTTGAGACGCGAACTAGTGGCACAAGCACATGACCTGCCGTCGGGAGGCCATTGGGGCTACGACAAGACGTACCTACGGTTAAACGCGAACTTTTACTGGCCTAACATGAGCAAGACGGTCAGCAAGTACGTGGCGTCGTGTCACACGTGTCAGGTTACGAAGACCTCGTCCCAGCCAAAGCAAGGCCTACTGAAGCAACTGCCGGTTCCACAACGCCCGTGGTCTGATATCTCGATGGATTTCATCTCAGGCAGTGGATTACCGAGGACTGCAGACGGCTACGACGCGATTTGGGTCATGGTATGTCGATTGACCAAACGAGCACACTTTATCCCCGTTACCAAGAGGACCACCGCGGAACAACTGACTCACCTGTATCTGGATTACATCTATCGGTTCCACGGTGTACCCCGACGAATCGTGTCGGACCGAGATCCCAAGTTTGTGTCGAAACTCTGGAGGACCTTCCACAAGCGTATGGGTACGAAGCTGTGCTTCTCGACGGCTAACCATCCGGAAACTGACGGACAGACGGAGCGGTTAACAAGGAGCTGCGACGACTCCTCCGGTCACACTGCAGCAAGGCGCCGCTGAAGTGGGCTCAACAGCTATCTCAGGTAGAATTCCTGTACAACAGTGCAGTACACACCACAACGGGTTTTGCACCGTTCGAAGCCGAGTTGGGTTTTATTCCGGATATGCCTACGTTCGAATCGAGCTTCAGTCTTCCTAGGATCCACTACCAGATGAACACTTGGATGGACCGACAGCAGCGAATTATCAAGACCATCCAGGACACGATCTTCGAGGCCCAAGGTAGGAAAGAGGCACAGGTTAACGCGCACAGAGTGGAGGCGAATCTGAACGAGAAAGATAAGATCTTGATTCACCGCCGTGCCTTTTACGAGCCGGGCAAGAACTCCAAGATGCACGACGTTTACTTCGGCCCGTATGTGCTAGGCAAACCAATGGGAACCAACGCGTTTGAGGTACACCTTCCTGTCGAGTCGAAGCGGCATCGAAACATCAATGTACAGTGGCTCAAGAAGTACGTGGAACGTGACGAGTACATTTGCAGCCCTCCTGTACACCACGATAGACAATTGGCCAGGGTTAACGAGATTACGGCCATTGTGGGCGAGGACGCTGAGGAAGATGAGTACCACGTCACGTGGGAAGAATGTGACCCTACGATCTGTACAGCGATCCCCAAGGCTCTGTTCAAGAAGATGAATGCAAGCCGACGGAAGCTACTCGAGGAAGCCTGGACAGCCTTCCAGTGTCCCGAGGAGATGGTGGAGAACGAGGACGAGGAGGAAATGGAGGACGTCGGCGAAGATAGCGACGAGGACGGAGCAGACTCTTAAGGGGGGGAGAGTGTGATCAAAGTGATCACTAGTGACTCTTAATATGTGGTCACGTGCTCTTAGGTTAGAGTTCAAGGGTATATTGTGAAGGATTTTATGTTATGATGTTATTTAGTTAATACACGTTTGAAGTGAATTCGGAAGATAGTTGTCGGTGCCGCGAGGGCTGAAGGACACAGTTGAAAGAGGACATTGAGAACAAGGATACGTCAGTTCTGTCACATAAAATCCGAGAAAACGTGGCCACTGGTATCCGAAAAGCGTATTTTTGAGCCAGCTAAAATAGTTGAGACGAGGGGAGTTTTAGTGGACATTATTGTTAAGTGAAATAGAAAGGTGTTGGAAAGAGAGAATGGAGATAGCTGAGAGCATGGCGACTATAACCACATTTTATATACACAAAAAAAAACAATGCCTAAAAACTTTTTGATACACAAACAACACTTTTTGACCCCAGACGGTAACATTAGTTAGGGTGTAGTGATGAGCAGAGATAACAGCGACATTGGAGTTGTTGATGACAGTTTAAGACTACAATAACAGTCTCAGCTTGACAATCTGTTTCATAAATGTATTCTGTGACACTTTCATGTCTCTATACTTTATCCTGGCTGTCATAGATGCTAGTATTTTGTCCCGCTAAGCTGCTCAACATGAAGGAAGAAGTTGAAATAACGAAAGCTTATACGAGTAATAGATCTGCTACATTGAAGTATCTAAAAGTAACAGAGTACCCTAATTCATTCTTTTATTATGCATCATCATTATTCTGAAGTCTGAAACTACTTGTAGCAACCCTTCCCTAGGGCTCTGAGAGTATTGGTATCAGAACTTCAGCAGAAAGACTTCAAGAATGACGAGTAGCTCAGAGTCCTGCCAGGCAAGCAGTAATATCGCTGTATAGGAACTGTTTAGACTAATTCACAGACCGCTTCTATCATATACACAGTCCCCTTACATGTGAAGTCTGCTTGAGAAGTAGTTGCCAAAATTGTCTGTTTCTGGAAGTGGAAGCAATACTTCACTTGTCTGGACTTTCGACAACTGATAGAAACAGTGTGAGATAAATCTGGACCAACTCGGCACTCAATACATCTCCATCTATCGGAAGTGAAGGGACCGTTACGTCTTGGACACCAGCTACAACTAAACTAAAAGAAGTGTAGATTAACAGAAGCTGGTACTCGAATTGTAGAGTTGCCGATCTAAAACATTCATCATTTGTCAAGGTCTTTGAGTGTGTTCCCATCACTAAAGAGATCGTGCCACTGAGTCGTCCACCATCTTCTCACAAGCTTAGTGAGATCGTCTTTAGTAGTAGATTACAGGCAGCTTAGGAAAGTGAAAATGTCTGAAGTTGCACTGAGAATTCCAAACTCATTACTGTTTCTACTGACATGTTATCAATTTGTATCCCATATACAGGTATCAAACACATTCCTCGTATGCCGTTTTTCAGAGGGTTGTACTTGAACAGTTGTACTGATGCAATACCGGTAGTCAATGGACTGTGTTCTAAACTGGTGAATTTACTGTAAGTGGATTCTTTCTACTGTATACCACCACTCTCCGTGTTCATCTCTCTTCTCAACGGTAGTCGGACAAGATGTAATAAAAGAGACAGATGGCCAAAGGTAGAGAATACCTTCAACAGATAAGATGCTATACAGATGGTGTCTCTCCTGTGTAGCCGTAATAAATCATACCACAAATACCAACCGGTACAGGGATGGAAATCTTGGGTAATGCTCATGACAGGATCATCTACTGATTGTACAAACAAGACACAACACCGCACCCATCTTACTCTCTCATGATGCTCACTCGACAGTCTGCTGAAAATTATCCTTGACCAGTAGATACTGCACAGTGACTGTAAGTCGTTCTCAGTACGAAAAATGGCAACCCAACAGTCCATAACGAGACCTCTTACTCTCACCCTTCACACTGTTCGTATAGCTAGAGTACAATAAGACACTGCTTCATAAGTCAATCGCATGAGACCCTTGGCCTTGATCCACAGGACTACCAAGTCATACATCGGACACCAGAGGCTGAACAATTCATCACATCTCATGAGCTTTATAAGATCCCACTTGCACTGAGATGTTACAAATCAGCTCTGCATAAATTCTTCAAGACAATATATATCACACACGCCATCGTGCTTCCTGACATACTGTACACTGCCCTACATATTCTACAATCATGTCCGTCAATCATACAACCTTTTAACTATTTTTGCTGCTTATCGAGAAGTAGCCTGGACCTTGGGGGCGGCTCCCTTGGCGCCGAGCTTGGAGACCTTGGGGCCTCCGGCGGCAATATGGGCGGCCTTGGCGGCCTTTCGTCGCTCGGCCTCCTTCTCCTTTCGCTCCTTGGCGGCCTCGGCGTGCTTGGCTCGGGTGGCGGATCGGGCCTCGGGTCGGGCGTTTCGCTTCTCCTTGATCACGTCAAGAGAGGCGCCAACGATACCTCGGACGGCCTTGACGGACTTTCGGGATCGCTTCTTGGCAACCTCCTCAGTGATACCCTTCTTGTGCTTTCGTCGGTAAAGAACGGTCCAGGCGATTCGTCGGGGGTTCTTTCGCTGCTTGAACAGAGAGGCAGTCTTGGAGGAGTAGAATCGGAAGATCTTGGAGTCGCCTCGGACGAAGAGGGTACCTCGGCCGGGGTAGATCTTGTTGCCAGAAAAGGAGTCGAGTTCGATTTTCATCTGAGTTAGCAAAGAGAAGGGGAGGTGGGGATGACAAGTCAGGAAGACAACAGCATGACATTTGCAGTGTAACTGAGGGTGAACTCTTAAGCTTAAACATGTGCCTCATAGTGAGAACACATCTTATCCACTTAAGAATTTGTTCGGTCATCAGAACTCTTGGAAAATGATACAAACTCGACCAACAGGTAAAGGCTGCTCACGGCTACCCATGACTACCATTACCATCTCGAATCTCATCTGTACCACCTTTTTTTCGTCGAGTTCTGACAAGTTACACAAACGCAAGTTACACAAACGCAAGTGCAACGACACAAACCAGACACAACCAGACACAACCAGCGTGCAAAGATCTCCACTCCACAATGTGTTGCCACACCAACCTGGTACAAACATCGGATATCCCTCATCTATCACCATCATTGCTGTTGTCGTCACATTGGTCATGTTGTCTCCACGCTGTTTGTGCCACGCTGTGTGCCACGCTGTTTGTGCTCGAATCGGGGAATTTCTGCGTGCTGTCGTCTCCCATCGTCATGCTGTTCACGGACCGCTCCACTTCCGTTCAAAAACTCACCTTGAATTCTCCTGTTGTCGGTAGTCTGTAACAAGAGAAACAGGTATTCTAATTTTGCAAAGGTTGTCATGGTTGGGAGTGAGTTGGTTTCGGGGTCATGTGACAGAACCTTATTTGTGACTGCTAAATGGACACTTCTAGCGTCTCCTCAGAATGCCCCACAGATGAGATTGGCGCAAATTAATTTTACAGACGAATTATTCAGCGCTGAAATACCCCATATCCTGAATTTCATCCACTTTTGAGCACTATTGCGTTTCCCTATTCTCCACTTGGGCGTTCCAGAAATTACCCCCATTCTGACGTCTTTCCCGATTGGGAATTTCCACTCTCTCCCAAGACGCACCTCTGGTCCTGGATATAAAATTCGAAGAGCTGAAACTCTTGGTTTTTTTTTCCTCACAACACTTCCGGAGTGCATTAATATCAACAAAGCGCAGAGATGGTGAGTGACCCAGCAAACAGATCCAAGATCTTGAGCTGAGAATGAAAGGCGTCTGTTCTTGAAAAAGAATACGTCAGGTTTCATAGCCATACTAACCCAGGCCCCCAAGTCTAAGAAGTCCGGCGACAACGTCAACGCCAAGCTCGGTCTTGCTATCAAGTCCGGAAAGTACACTCTTGGTTACAAGTCCACCATCAAGGCTCTGCGACAGGGCAAGGCCAAGCTCGTGATCATTGCTGGCAACACCCCTGCTCTGCGAAAGTCCGAGATTGAGTACTACGCCATGCTCGCCAAGTGCACCGTCCACCACTTCCAGGGCGGCAACAACGAGCTCGGAACCTCTTGTGGTCGACTTTTCCGAGTCGGCGCCGTCACCATCATGGATGCCGGTGACTCCGACATTCTGACCGCCGAGCTTTCCTAAGCGGTTTGGATAGGATTCCACTCAAAAAATGCCCAAAATAAAAATTTAATGTACTTTTAGTGCCGTTATTTATTACTGAATTGTTGTGTGTACTCGTAGAGTGTTTTTGGTCAGGATTTTAGAAGAGCATCTCAGTGAAGAGTTTTACCTCACATATCCTCAAGTAATGAAATAAGGTTCCAAGTATTTATCTCAAGTGTGGTAGTTGGGGGTTTGAGCGGGAAAAGGTGATTATTTGATATATTTGTACTGCAACAGAAGCTGAAATTTTGTATTCGTTAAGAACTATAGGTTTCTGCGTCGATTGGTGTAAGTCTGGTCTCTGTGGTATGTCTGGAACACCGAAATAGGTACCCCCAGCGTGATTTTGTTTCTAACTAAATCTTAACTAAAAGATGTAACAATGAGAAGATGACTGAAAATGATGATGGGGCACTGTAAAGTTGGCTGGAGTTGTGGAATTGCTGATGTGATCTGTTTCAATAGTCTTGAAGTCTTCTCATCACATGTGATGTACTTATTGCCTCTTACTGTGGCATAGATGTTTCAACTTTGTACAAGGAAATACTTCAAATTGGTGTCATACACAGAACTCGGAGAGATGAAAGAAGTTGATAGCATACAATTTCAAACACGATAAGATCGCATATTGAAGTCCCCTTGAAGTCATCTTGCTTCCTACACTTTACATGATCATCAATGTGATACAATAGCAGGGGAATCGTTCAAAGAGTGATGTAGTGTACTGTATCGTACTGTTAATACTCACAAATCTGACAGATACCCTAAAAGTAGTCAATCGTTGACCAGTTAAAACCTCTAGCTCCACTTCATTAACCTGATTTCTGTATTCTCATACAGATTATGATCATTGAGTACACCTTTTCTGTCTTACAAAGTCTTTATTGACAGTCCCCAATTGATTCCAATATCTCAATTGACTCATCTATTTCCAGCCTCTTGCACCTGTTTCACATTCTCCAAATCCAGTCACATCAATACCTCTTTCAACCCTTCATGCAAAGCCTGCCACACGGAACATCCATGTTGGTCTAAAGCAGAATTGTCAATGATCGAAGAGTTGAAGAGCAAGGAGAACAAGAGCTGTAAATCAAAAACTTGGACACAGAATGTCAAAATCTGTTTCCCACCTTTAGTATAAGTACCACCCTTAAACCCCCTTTTCCACCACCAACCAAACACACTCTTTCAACTACTACTACAATGGGCAGCGCTATTCCTCGAGCTTACGGCACCGACTCGTACCGAGTCAACTCCAACGTGACCATCGTTGGCGGCTACAGAACCTACCAGCCTTCTTCTTGTGTCATTGCCTAAGCTGGACTTTGCAAACAGATACACAGTTGAGCAATCACTGTACTTCAATGAATTGTATTAACTTGAAAATTTACTGTAGAAGAAAAAGTAGTCTTTGTAGCTACAGTGAGAGCTATTAGGAATGTAATTTAACTTGAAGGGTATCAAAAAGTAGCCTTCTTGAGCACTCACCCAATCTGCTTTGAGTAGCAAAGGGCACACTTGAGTTAAAGGAGCTAACAATAGAGAGCTATCAATATCATTGCAAGTGTTTTAAATGTCTTCTGGTATCTATCTTCCCTGCTTAAACTAATATCAGCGTAATATGATGTATCTTTATACCGGTACAAGTAGTATCGACACAGTATCCATAGACCCCAGTCTGACTACAATACACTCAATAGATTACAGTCGGGATACTGGACAAAGAGAATGACTTTCTTGATCAATTCCAGAATCTCTACCTTATCTCTGAATTCTTCTCTGAGCTTTATAGAACCTCAGACTATCTGTGTGGTCTTTGCACCAATTAAGAACCACAAGGGAAGACTAAGAGAAGGGGTCTAAGTGCAAGAAATGTTCAGATCTTTGATACCTGCATTTCTGAATCCATCTGCAAACTCTTTGTAAGCTTACCATCTCTCGGGTGCTAAATGGTCAGAGAGGATAGCTTTTATGAGCACATGGCAATAGATAGGAAAGGTATATATACATACTTGTATACATAGACAAGTGCAACAAAGATCTATAGTCTGTATACTGTACTTGTACCAATTCAGCTATACTGTGCGTACTTGTATAAGTAGGTCATCTACATGTCTATAAGGACGACCTCAATCCTTCACTGCTCTCTGAAGTTACCAATAGACTAGAGCAGTCAGACATCACCATAGAGACTATGGGTGATCTCTAGTACTATATAGTTACTTTAATAACTATCTCACTAAGAATTAATTCACCCACTAATATTTTGTGAATTTAGTCCAATTTATTTCCATTATTCCAATCAATTCGCGTTTTATGCACTACCAACTAAGTGGTCAACTATCCCCCAAGTAATCACTCATATTTACTTAACAACACCTCACATAACCGCAACAATTTCAGTAAGAGCCACAGACATCACTGAGATTGTTAGGGCGAGCAGAGCGGTCTGCTCACTCATCGTCCAACTGAGAACAAACCACCTGGGTCGATTCGGTGTCCCTCCCCCCTGCAAGTGCGGTGAGGAACTGTCTCGACATCATGTCCTGAGGGAATGCCGGATGAGAGCAGCAGCAAGGGTCGATCTGGCCAAGGCTGCTGACAACCTCACCGACAAATTTCTTCTAGGCACAAGTGAAGGACTCAAAGCACTTGTCCGGTTTCTTAACACCCCGCTCGCGAGGTAGTTAAGGACCAAAACTTATTTTGGAAATGTTGGAGGAGGATAGGAGACTGGGGTAAAACCACCCCCAAGGAGGGGGGCTGTTCGTTTGGGGTTATTTGGGGACTTTATTAGTTCACTACCCTCATCCTGAGAACGTACATTCGGGGCAGCGGCACTTTTCTTTCCAGCGACACACACGAGTATAATAATTATGTTGGCGATCCCGGCGCAAAGACACCGGTAGCCTTCTTGCGAACTACAGTCGCTGCCGTACTGAGGTTAAATAGACTGAATTTAATAAATGATTTTAAAAAAATAAAAAAAAAAAAAACTGAGATTGTTGTCTCTTACTCCATTGCTCGATCACGTTACCTATCTTTGTTGCTCGATATCTCCCTGAAACACAACAAAGTTGGCGGCAATTCTCGGATTTCTCAGCGTACATTCCAGAACGGGTAATTCTGGGACTGCAAGTACATTTTTATTAGTACCATTCGAAAGCTCTCGTCGAGGAGATTTGATTGCCGCTAAAATCATCTCTCCAGCTCGTCTGTATCGTTCTCAAACGTCACCACAACTCCAATGTTTATTCGAGTCACCCTAAACTTTAGCACGCTTCGGTTTCGTGTTTCGCGCGTTCACATGACGACACTCTCACAGACGCAATACTGCTCGGATAACGATGAGAGTAGTTTCATTTGAAAGAGCGAGTTTAGAGCATTATCCAGGTTTAATTTGATCCCATTTGGTCCAGAAATGACGTTTTGATACCCCTCTCAATACCCCCCACAACTAATGTCTCGGAAACCCATATATGAACCCCTCTGTCCCCTCTTTCTCTCGTTACACAAACATGCACCCGTCTACACGCCGAAACAGGACCTGGGACGAAGCGTCGATGCAACAGGCGATTTCTGCGTACGAGTCTGGAGCAGGAGGGCTTCGCAAGGTTGCCAAGACGTACAAAGTGCCTGTTACTACTCTCAAGGGCCGAGTGAACAAGTCTGTGTCTGCTCGGGAGTACCAGGCACGGTCGCAGATGCTTTCTCCGCAAAATGAGGGGCTTTTGTGTGACTGGATTGAGCGGGAAACTGACTGTGGACGTCCTCCTTCTCGTCAGGCGATTCTGGATGAAGCCAAGGACATGCGGACTCAATTGGGACACAAAGACGGGCCCAAGGCCGGCTGGATTGCGGCATTCAAAAAGAGAAACGCACATCTCGAGGCTAGAACTGAGTTGCAGAGGGTGAAAGTGGGCCAGATCCAGGACTTCTTTTTAAGAATGCCTGACTTGGACAAAGTGCCTGATGAGAGTCTATTTAGTGTCGGAACGATCCGAATCGCCGATACCGAACAGACCTGGACTTGGTTCGTCGAATGTGTGTCTTTTAAAGGCAAAGTTCTGTCTCCTTTTGTTCTGTTCAATAGAGGACAAGATGAAACCGAAGAAGTGAACGATACTAGACACTGGAAGGCCCATATTGACGATAGAGAGAACGACGAAGCCCCTGACTTCAAGGAACTCGCTATCATGTGGCTCAAACAGACTTTTCTTCCAGAAACGTATTACCTCGATGACAGAACTTTGGTGCTTGATTACAAGTACAGCTCGAAAGAGTTTCTTGAGATTTGCAAGAAAAACGATGTTCGTGTGGTCGTCTTGCCCCGGTATACCTCTCACGTGACCCAGCCTTTTCAGGTAGTCATTTCTGACGTTCTCAAACAGCAGTTTCAGAGCATTCAGTATCGAGACTACAAGCACCTTTTTGTGTCTGACTCGTCTAGACGAAACACAATGCTCTATGTGTACGTTGAGGCACGTGAGATTATGACTCCTGAGTTGATTCAAACGGGTTTCAAAAAGTCGGGTATGAGACCTAAGGATGTTGATGTTGTGTTTGCGAACCCGCTTATCAAGCCTGTACTGGAGAGATCTGAGACTGAGAGAACTAGTAGGGTTGTTGACTGTGACGATTGTGAGGATGATGAGGATGAGGTTGATGAAGACGAGGTTGAGGAGATTTCTCACAGGTCTCTCGTTTCTAAGAGTTCTCACAGGTCTCTTGTTTCCAAGAATTCTCACAGATCTCTAGCTTCCAAGAGTTCTAAGGCTCCCGTTTCGGAGCTCAAATTCTCAGACTTCCGGCAGTTGAACGTCAGACTTGGCTCAGGCCAGCGAATGTCGTCCAATGAACTAGCGGAGGCCATTCAACAGACGTTTGAGATGTACTGCCGAGTCAAAGAGGTGGATAGGCTCATGAAGAGAGCGAGAAGTGGAGAACAGAGCGAAGAGTTGAATGAAGAGTTGGACAAGATGGATAGGTGGTTGAATGAGTAGTTGCTATACTATATGATTATCACCTTTAGTTTACCTCTATAAAAGAATGTGTATTTGTGATGACAATTGTGAGCTGTAGAATGGGTGTAATGGATTCTTCATGACTTGATCTTCATACGACACATCTTCCATTAAAGAGTAGTATTCAGAACATTGAACATACAGATTATGAAAACTGTTCAGTTTGGAATCTGGCAGTTAACCAAATCAACTTCTTCAACACTTTTCGAAAGTCTAGACTCTTCATATCTGACTTGACATTGACTATTGTACAAGTAATCAGTATCCACTGTGAGAGCATCATCCACTGGAAATGGAAGAAAGCATGTATAAGCTGAGAAGTGTTCTAAAGCTCTGTAAAATGTGCTACACTATTAACAAGACCTGATCTTTCGTCTCTTGAACTCCACCTTGATCAAATAGATCTTCATTCATCCTTCAGATAATGTCTTACAGTGATATAAAGATATCATTTTACAAATGGCTATATCTACACAACTGAGCACTTCTTCATTGTCAGTATTTGAGTCCTTGTCATACTAGTTTCAGTCTGCTTGTTTATTGGATTTTCTGTGCAAGACTGATATGTCTACACCACCCAGAACAGACCATCTCATTAGAGGACACAAAGAAAAACTTGAGACTTTTGACCTACATACTAAATTACTCTTGGCTTATGCACACCACATACATAATATTATCTCCATCTCCTTCCAAATCAATAAAGTCTAGACTCTGAAAACCCGGATAAACCGTCGGATGTGTCTGTAGGTGTATAAGGGTATTATTGAGGTACAGAGAAAGCCGTGCATATACGAAACAGACAGATAAAAGAAATGAGCAGTTTAGAGACATGCATATTGTATTTTGCAGTTTCTATCATTCGTAGCTTTGACTTCCTACGACATGAAGGAGTCTGTTGTTTGATGGTGAGAACATAAAGGGAGTTTAAGAGAAGTCTAACAAGATCAACCCCGTCTTTGAAAATCCACTGAAAAAGTCCCCATCTTCAAACCTCATTTCCTGACTATTTTATACTTATCACCATCTTAGGAGCTCCATTCAAAGCATGCACTAAAATTAAACCAATAAGACTTGTATGAAAACAGAGAGTTCTTAGTAGCTCTTTAACGCGTCTATAAACCACCCTATCAACACCCCACACTTCTACCTTGCTCACACCAAAAGTTCTGTACATACCCCAGATGACCCTACATGGAACACTGAAGCAGTCAATATCATGCCAATATCGCTCTCATTCACCTCAAAACAGACATTAATACCGACAATAGCTCTGCCACCTATACCTTCTACTTAGTCAAGACTTGTAGCTCACACACGAGTTCCCCAGTGCATTTTGAGTGTTTCTTTCTCCTGCACCCTGACCCCAGGTGAAGAGCTTCTTGTGCTTGTGTCTGTAGGTTGAGGCCCAGACCTGCCGAGACGTCTAGACAAGGATGGGAAGTGCACGGCTCTGGGAAGAGACTAAAGAGGTAGCTGATTGACTGAAAAATCAGTGGTAGACGCTGGGGTTTCGCTTCCAGAAACGTTCCAGGTGACGTTGGATCGATGGGGTCATCAAGGGAGGGTAACAGCGAAATACTAATGTCAAACTCGCCTCGAGACGCCGGTAAGTGATTCAACGGTGTAACCACAACTGTCCATGCTGCAATTCCTCAGGAAAATCTGTCAAGTTCACTGAACTGGCATCCATACTCACTGAAACGTATCTTTCTTTTTTCCTGCTTGTGTATCTGCTTTTGTGCAATTCTTTTGTGCATGGTATCACTGTAAGAGAGATGAAGAAGAGGAAGAAGGGGGTATGGTTAAGGTGGTGTGAAAGTAGAGTGTTGGTTTCATGCCTCATGTAGTGGGCATGTCGATTGTAGACGAATTTGAGGTGGTGGGGAGAAACTGAGAGTGTAGAGTGATTTTGAGAGGCCAAATTAGTATATTTTCGTCTTTAAATCTCAAAAAAGTTGCATTTATTGACACTTTGAGTGGTACTGTTTCTGCTGAGGTAGCTCACTCTGTTTGCGGACTCTGCAAAAGATTTGACTGATTTCATAATCTTATGTTGGGTCCTTAGTGGCTTACGTAAGCCTGGGGATAACATGAAAATCACAGAAACAGATGTTTCCGTGGTATCTATAGAGTCATTTTTTAGCACAAAAGCAGCTTTACAAATAGAATATCATATTTCGAACGCCTGATTGAAGACTGTTGGTTCTACAGCTGCCGTCACTCTGTTTACAGACCAGCTACATTATTCTACAGAGCTCTTAACCTTGCTGGATGTCTTCAAGAAACCCATAGTAATATTACGTAATCAGATCAGAAATTGAATTCGTACCAAGACTTCCACATGAATTCATACCAAGACTTTCAGATGAATTCAGACTACCAAGACTTCCAAGATTGTCAGCTCATTAATTCAATCCATTAAGTCTATTGTCCTTACTGTCTAGGGTGTTTCTGTATTGTCACCCCACCAGTCACTCCACTTTTGTTCTGCTAGTTGCACTAGTTCCCCCGTTCCCCCGTTCCCCGTTCCCCGTTCCCGGCTGGCTATTTTTACATGAAACGTGAGGCTGGTGGTGGCGCAACAGTGGGTCCAGATTCTAGTGACGAGCTAGTGCCACATCTTAGCTCCGCGCTAAGTATCCACGCTAAGTATTACAATGGGCTAGTAGACAAGGAGCTAGGCTAGTGCCATAAGAACTTTGGGCTAAACTAGTGCCAAGCTAGGCTGGATTATGGCAATCGAAATCTGAAGTTAGAATGTCTGAAGTTTGGCTGTTTTCGTAATAACACAAGAAGACCATTTTGGACTACAATAGCACTAATCTCAAGATAAAGCTCTAATCAACCCTTTAATCAGACAATAGCTTAATCAACCCTTCAATCAGACAATACCCTTGTAGCTATTGTAAATCCCGAACGACAATGACTTGTGTTCTTGTTGACACCTCCTACATTGTAATGTCACACGTCGCTCAGACGTCACTGTCAGTCCATTGTACTCTGAAACACAATCACGTCTAGCGAACACTTATCCATGTCAGTGTAAACTGAGCCGAGGATCAAGGCTGTAGGTCAAGCATCTCATCAGCCCATAAATGAGGGTAGTGACTTGTAAACACTAGTAGTACGGTACTCATACTCATACTCAAATTAGTACTGTAATCGTTCTACAAGTTCAAACCCACTGACACCTATCAACCACCCTCTATCAATCTATCACGGATACGACATCCACACGTTACATTGTTGAACGGGAGATAACACATGTCGGAAGTTGAGTAGTCCAATTTCACAATCAATATGCTACCTCCGACGACATGCAACCTCAGACCCTGTCTCATTCCAAAGACGAACAAGGCCACAGTCTTTGTCCACAAAATATCCACTAATATAAGACTATATCTCAACTAGTGTATGGGGTGCAGGGTGCCTGGACAAGAGAATTACTCCAAGGTATCACTATTTCAGCTCTTTCTAAACGTCACCTCGGCAACTGTCAAATCGCGTGACAAACGTGACAAAACAAGACTCTAGCTTACCCCTGCAAAGCCGCCTTAGTCGCTTGGCGGTGGCTAGCCGTAGCGTGTCCCAAACCGGTCTACACAATGTTGTAGAGGGCTGTTTGATAGCAAAAAACTGACGCTGTAGTGACAGGTGGGTCTGGCTGGCTAGGAGGCCGGCTTTCGAGTCTCCAGGGAGGCTGCCAGTGCTACGGTAGGTCTTCTTGTTAGTGCCGGGGTCTGAAGAGCTGCCACTTGGCGGGCTGCAATCAGAAATCTGACACAAGTGGTACCAAACGGACCGGAACGGGGCGGGGGTTTTGAAGGAAGCAAAATCGAGACTGTGGCATTGGCAGATCCCGAGATAAGTGACGTTTTCCGTTTTGTGTCGTTTAAGGTGGAGATCGTGGACGAGCGGAGAAATGGGTGAAAGGAGGTGGGATTTTGACAGGAGGGTGGTGGGGTGGGTGTCACGTGACTGGATTTTTTTAGAACCGAAACAAGCACTTGCAAGGGATATCTTGACTTTGTGGTGTTGTGTCTTGGAGTAAGTATTATCTTAACTAGGTTTGTGTTTCCAAGTGTTTTTAACAAATTGAGGAGATAAACAACACAGCACAGAATACAACATCTGTGTACACCAGAACATCTGAGAACAGCCTGAAACACTCAACATTCTCTACATCTCAACATTCCAGTCTACATCAACATGTAGTCATGTACTCAGTCTGAATCTCCTTGTTTTTGTACTTGTTTTCGTACTGCAATAATTCCTTTTCTCTCCAGCCAATGTCTCAGTTCGGGACAAGTGTTCCGACGATAAGGGCTGGCTCGTACTTCGTATTTTTTCCTAAAGTCGACTTGTTTGAGAAGGTGAAGGTGTGGAAGGTGTGGTACATAAGAACAGCTGAAACTAACAAGGAAGTTCTTACAGTCAAGACATTACCTGTGGATCTGTATTGAAGACACCACCTGTATCTGTATACAAGACACCTGTATCTGTATCTGTACCAAATCCGCTATATCCACCTGCTGACATTCGGTCCTTTCCCAAGGTACAGCTCAGCTTCACGTGTCTCACTGTGGATCATCGAGTGTCTCAGAGGCGAGTTAGGTTGAACGGAAGAAGCCTGTTTGTATATGGTTTGTTTGAAGATGATAGATGGCTTTAGTCAGCAGATACTTAGGAGCTGTAAGACCCTGAATGGGAGATGCGTAAAGGTGGAGTGATGTACAAGTAGCTAGAACACAGAAGCGAAGCAGGTACTCCGTATGTGAGCACGTATTTCGTATGTAACCACGTACTCCATTCCTTCCTGCACAGCCATGATCTACATGCCATCGAGCACATGTATGACAGGGTAGTATAGCAGGGGTTTCAGCTGAGGAGTGGATATCAAGTACTCGTACATCAAGTGCCAAATCGCTCCGTCTCCTTTGTATAGATGTTTGCTATTCAAAAGCCGACTACGAGATACATGAGTCCTGTACGTACACGTATTTCCTTCTGACATGCCTAATCGGGATGCAACATGAGAAGCTCGACAGACATGAGTCTACTCTTCTTCTCGGAACAGCTCATCCGAGGCTCAGTTTTCTGCGGCGCAGGTTCCATACATGAGGGACGCGGCAGCCAAATGAGACAATGGGTTTTTTTGGGAGAACAATGGGCGGAAAGAAGGCGTGAACTTTAAGCTGGCCAATCAGAAGAGAGGGTTTTGCAGCTCAGCCACCGCCACAGGATAATAATAGAAGTCGTGTTCATCAGCAGAGGCGAAATGGTTAAAGGTGAAAAGAAGGTGGAATGGAAGGAAAAAGAAATGCAAAATGGATGCCAAATGAATGACTGCTGATCGTGAGACAATGGACAATGAGCTTGGTGCAAGTGTGCTTGTATGATGGTTTTATTATTGACTATATTAATTGACTCTTAGTCTATAATTACTGTACCTAATACTTAGTCTGACTAAGAATCATACAACTACACCACAGTAATTAGTATAGCGACATCTATCAATTACTGTCCGTATTTGTAACATTGCTACCCATTCCTCTCGCCACCACCTCTCGCCACCTCCTACCTCCTGCCTCATGACGTCATATCAAAGCCCGTTGGATACGTATACCACCCTCTGCTGCCGATCATAACCCTCTGTCGACTCTATTTCTGCAGAGGCAACTGCAACCGGCGGACTGACGGATTCTTCCTCTGCTGTCTTTGTGTCCTTCCTGCTTGGCATTTTTCTTCTTCCTCTCCAGTTTCTTTTTCCTGCTGCTCATCGCTCCGACTGCCAAACTTTCAGTACGCTAAAGGAGATGAACTGAAGCTTGAGGGAATGGTACAGCGGCCCGGAGATTGCCCGTACTGTAGAGCAAATACCAAGCCTTTTTGTGTCGCAAAGAGTTTGTGGCAGTTGAACTTGTATTTCTTTGTGGTCTTGTGAGTCGTATTTCGACATTCGGATGATTCGGACAATTTCGGGTTCTCGGATAAAAACGGACATTGACTACATGAGAATATTGAGGTGCAATTCTACGTGAGGATATTAAGAACATTGAGATATCGATTGTACACACCTGCTTACTTCTAGGATACGATTGTGGCTACACGTATTTGTACGATGATCTTTTTTTAATTCTAGAGATGTCTACAGTATGTCTCTCTCCTTCTAACTCAACCTCCGACTTCATGTACCCACTTAACCTGTTTGCAAAGAAGGTGTTTGCGTGCATGAGTCTGGGCGAAATAGCACAGATGCGGGCGAACATAAGGACGAACATAATGTCGTCTTCTCTCTTTTTTGTGAAGTCCTTTTTACGAGCATACGGCTTCGAACCCTGACGGTTTTGAACGGCTTTCTCAAACCCCGTCCAAACCCTGGAACACCTTTCTTGGCTCTCTTGGCTTCTGTGTCTTGTATCCAAGTTCATTTGACGGATCAAGGAGAAACGAGCGTTGTTTGAGTCTCCTTGTGGCAGATACGACACTAGTGCAACTGTGGAGTCAGCTGAAACACGACGAGACATTGAATATAGGAGTTAGGGGTGTCGTTGGAATGGTCTCGATTGGGGGAGTACTATGGTATAATCCGTTGTTGTTTTGCTCCTTTATTGACCAAGTTAGGACCATCTCAGTTTTGTGATTATGTAACCAAGTGAAACACGAGCCTTGGGTATTGTTGGAATTGGCTTCAAAGGGAGAATCGAACGGTGGAGCTCGAGGTTTCGTAGGGTGTTATGAGTTGATTATGTAATCCAGTTTAGAATACTCAGTTTTGATGATGGAGAGACGTGAAAGGTACCATTGTGTTCCTAGGAGTGAGCTCTATCTGCTGGTGGTTTTGGTTTAGCAGTAGCTACTCTGTGTGAGCCATAAATGAAATTCTTAGACTTGGAACTACAAGTATACTGAGCTCAAAAAAAGAGCTGCTGTCATGGGAGTCAGATATGACGGCTTTTCTTGGTCTATACTGTCTCACATATAATGCCATCCTCTCTTGATGACTAATGGTCAATTTATTAATGTCTCTATACTTGCCCTAGACAGTCTATATAGAGAGGGCATATGGAGATGAAAACAGGACGGTTCATTTTGGTCAAAATCCAACAGATACAAACGAAAATTGACACACCTACTAAATGCGCCACAATAAACACATTTCCGTTTTCCGATTTCCTCCACCTGCTCTCAATCGTTCACAAATCACTTCCCATTCATTCTTACTAAGCAAACCTTAAATCGCCACTACATCGATGTACATCTTATCGTCATGGTTCAATACATCACCATACACTACATCACCATACACACCAACTTCAATTCAAACGAATTGACAAAAAGACCCTTCAGTTACACAAACACACCCCTCTTCAACACAAACACAAACACCTTCCCTCCTTTGCCATGAAAGAACTAACATCCACCGACGAGTACTTCAAGGCCATCCACCCAGCTACCGTCTCTGTGGTCGACTTTTACGCAGACTGGTGTGGTCCCTGCAAGGCCGTTGCCCCTGGATACGCCAAGCTGGCCGAGCAGTACAAGTCCCAGGCGAGTTTCTACAAGGTGAATGTGGACAACAACCAGGGAGCGTCTTCTCATGCTGGCGTGTCTGCCATGCCTACTTTTGGGGTGTTCAAGAGCGGTAAGCTGCTTGAAACGGTAAGAGGAGCCGATCTGGGGGCTGTTGAGCGGCTGATCAAGAAACACGCAGCCCAGAAGCCGGTGTATGTGACTCAAGGTCACGTGCTGGGCCAGAAACCCGTGACTGTTCAGGCCACGTCGACTTTGAGGCACGTGATTCAGGTGATACTCGTCTACTTTGTGTCCCTGTTCTCCCTGGTGCCTCTGGAGAGCGCCACTAGTTTTGTTGAGGCTGCCGAGGCACGACAGAAGAATAGGGATGTTCCTGTGAAGAAGGCGGGACCAAGGGGGTACGATAATACCAGTCGGTTTGATTTTAATAAGAAGGAGAGTCCGGCGAGTACTTGTAGCTCGTAGAGCTGCAAGTAGGAGATGGCAGGACACTTGTAGCTCGTACAGCTGCAAGTGCAGGAGATGGCAGGACTCTGAAAGGAGTTCTTCAAGATCTTGACTGTCTGAGTCTCAATTGTGGTTGAAGTCTCTTTTCGTGGTTCCTAGAGTCCCTAGCTGTTATCCAAGTGCCTCTATTTGTTCCTGGAGTCATCCTTTGAGTCCCTAGCTCTTCTGAGTGTCCTAGAGTTTTCAAGTCGTTACCAAGGGTTCATTAAGCCTCCCTAGGTGTTCCTAAGGATTTCTACATGTTCTCCAGTTCTCTAACTATTTGAGCCTCTAGTTCAGTGACTTTGAGAGTCTTAAGTATCTACTTGTAGTTGTTCTACAAGTGGTTGTTCTTGAGTCTCTTCTTGTCTGATACTTACCAGAGTTCACTACTCCTTACACCACCATATAGATCTAACGTGTTTTTATTCCTACATCTCCTACGTTGGCCACGGCTGACGTGACAATTGTATTGTTTAATCGTGAGGCTTAGGTTGCTGACGGAGATATATCAAGTACAAGTACACTTGTAGGTTGACGTTTTCAACCAACTCTAGAAGGGACACTATACCTTCCTATTACGCCACTTGCTCGAAATTTTGTATGACGTCAAACTCTGGAAGTACGGAAACTGACAGCAAAGTGGGCGTTCGCTTTCGAATGGTATATTTCTCGAAGCTGTGGCTATACTGAAGGGCTATGTTTGAAGCTTTGGTGTTCATTAATATGCTCAGTGGTATAGAGTAAAGACAAACACGACCTAAAAATGGAATCGCAAATATCTCAAGACTTTGTACTACAACCTGAGCTGGAAATGCCATAATCCCTATCAAACCTCCTCTTCTCTTCAAAATGACACCCCTCTCGACCCTCCACCTCCCTTCCAACCCCTTCAAACACGAAGATCGCCTGACTAAACCAAGTTAGATCTTCCAAAGTTGTGTCTAAAATCTTTGCCAAAGTTGTCCAAAAATACACCGCTATCTAAGCTCCTTTTCGTTCTAGAATGTACCCTGAACTGGAGTTACAGATGTGGATTATGTAATCAACTTCGCCTAGGTTGCCAGAAATCTGAACAAGACGTGTAGATATGTATGTGCACGTATTGAATACGGTGGTAGATACAGTACATACGACTACGGGTACTCGTACTTGTATGTGTCACTATACCGGTATTTGAACACGTGTTCGATTATGACACTTTTTTTTTTTTTTTTTTGTGGCTGAGAATTACTGTAGGTACAAGTAGTCCAGTCACAAACGTGTTTCTTATCTCACAAGTCATAAAAGACGATAGGAAGTCATAGCTGAGAACTCAGACGAGGTGGACTCAAAAGTACAGTGCGGAAACTCTCGGCTTCTGCATTTCCACCCTGAACTCTCGCTTTCAAACTCCTATATCTCGAATAAGTCTCGATTGAATTTAGTCTGAAACGTAGCACATGGGTATCAAGAGGAGATAGATCGGCAGAGGAAATTGGAATAACCAGAAGATGAAATTAATCCAGATTTATTGCATTTTAAAGAGAATATCGTCAATTATTTTCGTCAATTTATTGTCTCATTATTCACCCATTATTATCTCATTTTTTTCCCTTCCTCACTTCACCACCGCTTACATCAACTAACATAGTTGCGATTAATGACACTCTAACCGTGGGAGTGTTATTGGTGGAACTAAAGTCACGATAAAAAACGCCACAGAAATGCTACAAGAATTCTGAAACCACCAGCAGATAGCCCGAAGCGAGGAGATTACACCAGTACTACTCACACTTTTCCACCTGTTTCCCTCACCAACTATTCTCTCCCACCCCTCTTCTTCCCCTCTAGCAAACATGATAAACTCGCACTTAAACTTCACCCCTCAAGCTCGCACTGTATACGTGCTTCCTCACCCAACCAACACGTATCCGAGCGTTATGAGGCTGTATGCGGGTGACTATGCGGGGAACCAATGCCAGCTACATTGCAGAAGAGTCTTGGCGTGGAAAGGCGACAAAATGGATAAAAATATGACCTTAGAAATTAACACAATTTTTAAGACAATATTTCCATCTCTTCAACGTCTGCCATCAGTTTCCCAGCTCTCCTCTTGTCTCATCATCCCCTCTTCCTCGTGTGTCCCATTTCCTTGTTCAAATAAACTCCAGGCTTGTCGCGGATAGGACGCATGCCAAGACCGGTGCCAAGACCCCCAGCTGCCGGAAGACCGACCCGAGCGCTGCCCGCCAAGAACCTTTGAGGTGCATGATTCATGCATGCTGCGGCCCGACTGGGGGCTCGACGGTTTGGGACACAAAGAGCAGCAAACCTTGTTTGTCGCCCGCCTAGAAAGCGTGCCAAGTCTTGGCGTGCACCCTCTCGGAGAGTTCCTGAAACACAAGAGGAGGAGGAGAGAAAAATGATGATTTTCAATGGGTTATCTGTTTTTTCCGTTTTTGTGTTCATAACCACAATCTCCTCGATCACCCCCATTTATGGAATGTAATTTATTTCTGACACGTCCATTTTTGGAGATTGACCCGGTCACAGCATGATTCCCCGATTTTGATTTTCAAACACAACAAGGTTAGACTGTGCGTTTTGAATGCACGCAGGGAGAGCTTATTGCTAGTACTGCCTCCTGACTCAACAAGTCGCAAAGTCAAGTTGCTACAGACAAGGATGACACAGGAGTAATGAGCAATGTGCATGTGATGGGTGGAATATTAAAAAATGGAAATCCAAGATTGAGGGAAGCATTATCGTCGATGGGTGTTTCCAAATATTGAATTATTTTAATTGATTTTTTTCGATTATTTATTTATTAATTTTATTCCTCTTATTTTTATTGCTCCGCCTCTAAACACGATTAAATCGAATAAAGCCAAATAATAGACTATAAAAAAAAGACAATAAAATCTAGACAATGGCATGTAGGGAGCTGAAACAAATGGTCTTACCCGGATGGTGGTAATTGGTAATTGGGTAATTCTGTGGTGTTTTATTGTGGTATTTTATACTTCTATTTTTGTGGGATTTTAATTTTATTTAATTTTATTGTTGTATTTATACTTCTTTTTGTTGAATTTATTTTAATTTATTTTCAGGGCAATTTCAATACCTCCCACTTTCCATCAGATAACTTCAGAACCAAAAACAACAGAAAAATACGAAAAATACACAAAAATCCGCAAAAAATCGGCAAACGCTCAAACGCCGAAAAGACTCCTTTTCCAGCGTTTTTGTGCCCCACACCGAGCTCGGTTGCAACTCGGAGTCGCACTAGCGTGAACTCAAACCATCGGAGTTCGAGGGCCCTGAACAGGGTCACAATACGACCAACAAAGGGGGTTAGGGTGGATTAGTAAGCCGAATCTGGAAATTGGGAAAATAAAAAAAATTCAGAAAAACCTGGAAAATAAAAAAATACCAAAAAACCTGGAAAATCAAGGAAAACACCTAATCAACCCACTATATAGCTCATCACACCATTATTGTCACACCACCTCTATCACCATTGCCACTTTTTTGTTCTACTTATTCCATTTACTATTTGTGCTAACACTGTCACCCCATTTTGTCCGTTACTAATACACTAGTTGACACTAATACATAGTCTAGCACTAACCAATGCCAGGCTGTGTAGATACGAGAGTTGAGATGCTTTGGGTACTGCTCATTATGGCTTTGTAGGTCTAAACATGTTGTTTAGAGTGAACTAGTCTAACATAACCCTGAAGCCGCTCTAAAAAGCGCAATTTGAAAGCTGGAGATACGAGAGGTTGACCAATCTCTTCCAAATTGCGTCAGCTTCATGCTGGATATTTTTCGTCCCTCCAGCTCCCCGGTTACCCCATATTGACATGACATTAGTCGAGTCTTAGTGGGCAGCTATGAATCCCTTTTTCTATACTTATAGGAACACAAAGAAGGCTCTAAAAAACCCACAAGACCGTCAAACGCCGCTGTCGGCGTATTCGCAAGAGTTCTCGTTTCTACAGCACTTACATCGAACTATTTCCGCAGCACAATCTCGCTATTACCGCAGCACAAGGGAAGTAGGCGAAATATCCCGTTTTCAGCCGTGGGTAGGCGAATTTTCGAGTTTGCAGCGTCTACATACCCGCCGTAGCCGCCCGGAATATAAGACGGCTTCACAATGCTTTTTCTTCGTTCAGACGTCTGACACGAGGCTTGCAAGTGACACTGAGGCTTAGCACGTATTGAATGATGTGTCAGAGGAGGATTTGAAGGGATTTTTGACGGTAGAAGACGTCAGAGGTGTCAGGCGGTGTTTAGGCGGTGATCAGGCGGTTTTCGGGTTAATGGAGGATTTTTTTGATTTTTTTGAAAATTTCGGGATTTAATTTCAAAAATAAAAATTAAATAATTAAATAATAATAAAATAATAATTATTGAAATAATTAATATAAAAACAAATAAAATCGAATAAAATCAATAAACCCTGGAAAATCGAATAAAATCAATAAACCCCAGAAAATCAATAATTTCCATTAAATTCCTGTAATTCCAATAAATTCCTGTAAAACCACAAAAACCAAATCAAACACCTCCAACACCAATAAACGATCTAAACACCCTCCTTAAGCCACGCCTTGGACTAAATCCAATCGACATCACCCCATCACGCTTTCAAAGGCCGAAACACCGACACACTCTCAAATGACCGATGTCCTGCAATTAAGCGTGCGCCTGGCATGCAACGCACAGACGCACCTGCACGAGGCGGTGCAAGTTTAGCCGAAAGCAGGGTTAGGGCACGTGTCTCACATGGGGGCTGAGGCAGGTCTACACGATCGGTACAACGATACAAGAGATAACGTGTCCAGAGGAGGGGGGATGAAAATGGATAAATGAATGAAAATAAATAAATAAATAAATAAATAAATAAATAAAAATAAAAATAAAAATAAATAAATAAAATCAGGAATAAATAAAACCAACTATCAGCGGCCACAAAAACGCCCCTACTATTGTGGGCTGTTTTCCCACGATTCGACCAACGTACTATTTTTCGCTAATTTTTGGACTCAAAATTTTCGTTCTAAAACAGAAAACGGGTGACCAAGGATAGAATCCTGAGAATCCTGATCTCTCACTCCCCTCATCCATTCCTACTCTACAAGACTTTATTCTTCGGAGTCCTGAGATTTGTTCCTTTTTTTTTGTTCATTGATTTTTTTTTTCCTCCATTCGAGGACGTGCTTTTCGTCTAGGGATACAAAGGGAGATTGAGGTCGCCGAGTGTGGCAGATGGAGGCCTACAAGACGTATGTTTGTCCTTGGTTTGATTTTTCGTTGGTTAGTTTGGTTTGGTGTTTTTTTTTTTTCGGTTTGTTTGGTTTGGTTTTTTTTTTTTTTTGCCCTTTGGTTTAGTTATTTTTTCACTTTCTCCTCCTTGTCTCTAGGCTTTGTCAAATTGCTCATTTCAGCTAGGTTAGCGTTTGTGGACAAAGCGCCCATTCACCAATCGTGCTACCGCTGGCCTGCACCTCGACAACCTTGTCCCAGGCCATCCTCGACTTTGACGATGTATATATTTGCGACTTTCCCAGGACTAAACAGCAGACGCAGACTAAAGACACAGACACAGAACAGCAACAAAACCAGTGTTTACACAGACAAAACCAGTGTTCAGACACAGACATCGCCACTTAGCTCCAGTTCAATCGCCACTCCAGTGACTCAACTTACACCTAGTCAAACACCAACACTCACACATCACCAAGACTCACCACACTTCACCCCCAGCATGCCCCTCAAGTCGAAATCCAAGCTCGTCGGCATTCCCACGGCCGACGGCAAGTTCCGGTGCATCTGGTGCCCCAAGACGTACTGCAAGTCCAAGCATGCTCGACGACACATGCTGTTGCACACGGGCGAGCGTCCCTACGACTGTCCCCACTGCACCATGAACTTCACACGCGCGGATATCCGGAAGAGACACGTCATCAAGTGTGCTCAGAAGCAGGAGGACAAGGAGGAGAAGGAGACTGAAGCTGTTGTGGAAGCTCCAGCTCCAGTGGAATCCTCCATCGTCGACCCCATTCCAGAGTACATTCCCGAGTACCTCGAAGAGCCCCAGTTTCCGTACTACTTTTTCGAGGGTCAGGAGAGTCACCAGAATGAAGAGTTTGTCAGCACTCAGAACACTGAAGAGTTCCACGTTACTCAGCAGCACGTTACTCAGGAAAATGTTCACGTTCAACATGTTCAACACATTCCTCAGCAGCAGCTATCGCAGCTGCCTCAATCTCAGCAGCAGCTTTCGCAGCTGCCCCAGATGCCTCAACAGCAGCTTCCGCAGCAGCTATCGCAGCTGCCTCAATCTCAGCAGCAGCTACCGCAGCTGCCGCAGTCCAAATTCCCCCTTCTCCAACAACACCCTACTCTCTACGCCCACGACGACCACGTGAACCTCTCCAACCTCATCGACTCGCTCTCCCAATCGGCTCTCCCCCTGCACTACCAGCTCCTGCATTCGGATAGCGACTCGATCGAATCCATTTCGGAAACGTCCGCCTCCGACGAGGGCGAGTACTTTGAGCCTCTCAACTGGTCCCTGGAGGGTCTTATGTAGCCTATTCGGTGTACGAACTACAAGTACTCGTAGGTGACCTGGGGTTGCCATCTTTTGCATTCCATAGATTATTTATTTGCATTTAACGAACGAAATTACCAATAGGTGAGATGATAGACCTTGGTAGATTAGTTGGAGATTAGACGATTTCTTGGGTTGTATTGGTTGGAGTTGAACGATTACTTGGGTTGCGAGGCTTGATCTTTAACTATAGCTTCTGTCAGAAGAATCGTAGATAGAGATGGCTGATGGTCTATTAGTAGTTATGTAAATAGCTCACAGGTCACTCACGTAAATTACAAATTTCCACTCCTACCAATCTCCTTTTCACAACATTTCAATCCATTAAGATATTTGTCTCAATGTGAAGTGTCTTGAGACCTATTATAGCTCAGCCATACACTGGGTCTAGACTATATCACTAGCAGTATAGTTGAGGTAATTGAATAAGTCTCTCAAAGTTGCGAGTGAACACACCAACTAAATAGGGCTGAAATGTGTCTTCCATAGGTGTCTACAAGTAGCTGTTCAGAAGTCCTTGGAGCTCTGTTGTGAGGATGGCTTATTAGAGTAGCCCTGAGTCTTCTATACTGTAAAGTGATAACAGTATGAGGCAGCTGGTTAATAACTGAAGCTCTGTAGATAATCTCACCTGTATAATTGGACAGCATTTCTGATCTTCTGAAATACTGGTCTTACAGTCATGGTGCAAGTCTCCTTCATCCATAGCAGGTTTCTAGTTTAATTAGTAATAATAAAGATACAAGTATGAGTATCATAGAGGTCTGTTTTAGTTGCTTGATCACCCTGAGTTACAAACAGAGACCTGACTGCAAAACCGTTCCCAAAAGGTCCATTTTACAAGTCCACATTAAGCAGTTTCAGAACATCTCTCATCAGCCGATACGTCGTATATCTGAGTCAGTAGGTCAACTCAGATGGAGGAGTTACGAGTTTTACAAGTACGAGTATGACACCCTCAAGTATCTTCCTCCGACAATACGCCGTCCTCTCAGCTCTGTATGAAACAACATAATTTTCAGATCATAGGCACAGCCTCCATACACAACTCCCGCTCTCCAGCTTTTCGTTATCACCATAGTGTCTCAGAGATGTCTCATAATATGACGAGCTCCTGTTCGGGTGTTGATACAACCTCATTCTTGACGTATGCGATTCACTTGAGATATGCACCAGGATCGAGCCTGTCATCCAATACGTTAGTCGATCTACGAACCGTACAGGACAAGCACCAGCTCTAGTGTTAGCGTGTTTGAAATAGCAACAAGACTGAGCACTGACAAACACAATTGAGCACTGACTAATATTGACACACCAACAGCAATCAGAAATCATTGACCCTGCCAAATGAGTGCCACATAGCCATACTTGTGTCCTATTCCCCTCCTACCTACGTCAAGCACTCCTGGTTTCATCTCTCACATGGTCAATATGTAAACATTTCATTTTCTCTCTCTATCCCTCCCTGCTGCGATGAAACACGAGAGCTGCCTCTTGCGAGCATGCCACGGTCAGGGTCGTCACGTGCCGTCCACCCCATCCTTACTCTCGGACTACTGAGAGAATCCATTCAGGGGGTGTTTCAGAATATGCAGGCTGGCCGAACGGTGGAATGCGATTTGAGGCGGGCCTGATCAGGAGTCCTGGAATCTCGGTTCCCACACCCCTACATCCAGGCACAGCCACGTGGAATCACATGAGCCCATATCCGTGGCCACTCTCTCTTTGCCCCCAGACCTCTTGTGTACACATGGAGAAATAATATCCAAGTGGAGCGAGTCGCGTATGGCGCTCGATTGGGCAAGAACCCTGCGCCCTGGCCAACTCCAGACCACGGACTTACTCCCAAAAAAAGGTTATTTTTGGGATGTTCAAAACCCAAATTTTTAATGTGTGTGGGAACAAGTTGGAGACTGAGCACCACACACCTTGTCAATCTGTTAGCTCTTGTAATCAGAGCTTTGAGTCGTCTTTGCGCCTGACTTTCCACACCACAAGTTGCACAGACAGCAGACAAGTAGCACAGGTCTCTCTCAGCCACCCCCCACCACAACGGCCATACATACACGCCAACGTTAGCGCCAGTACATACGCCCATACGCTGACCAGGTGTCCGTCTCCACTGCTTCAGACCGTGTTTCAGCGCCCCGAAAAGCCCGACGACAGAGGATCTTGTGCGAGCAATTGATTTCTCACGTGACCAGCAGCTCCGCACGTGACCTCCCCCCGCCGAATCCGTCGTCCCCAACACTGGTCCAGACGCACCTCGGCCACACCAACTGCATCTCCAGACGCACACCTTGCCACACGACAAGTACATATAAGCTGGAGCCGTCGTCATCGAAGCAACAACGACATTGCCACTAACGTGAGTAGGAGAGAGATGGAAGGAGAGGAGGAGAGAAGGAGTGGAAGAGAAGATGTTTCAAGTGGGGTACTCACTTTTGAATGGGGTCGGCTTTTTTGGGTGACGTTTTTTCTTAAAGTGGGGAAGAAGAAAGAGGGTGGTCACTGGGAACAGCTTATTTATATCTTGTTCCAGTATGACACGCCAAGTGTTGTGAGCAGTCAAAAATGACCACAAATGATTGATCATATGCATCTGGAACCGAGATACACAAAGGGTCTTACCTCCCATTATGCTAACCCAGAACAGTTCAATTTGACGTGATTCCACATTAACAATACAAGTGAGTATAGAAGGATTTGGGTGTTTTTTGAGAGTTGAGAGTTGAGAGTTGAGAGTTGGGTCATGTTGAACTTGACTGATTGACTGGTTTTGAGGTTCATCAGGTTGAACCTTTTGACACCTTATCTGAACACTTGATCTGTCAGATCAGTCTATTTCAGTTTGAGACATTGGATCAGGAGAATCCATGACTTTGAAGCGATTGTCTTGAGAACTCATGCTTGAATGATCTGAACAGCCATCAAGCCTCATCATGCAGTCTGATTTAGCCTTGAGTGTCCAGTCTTGATCTAGCTTCTTTTGCAGCTTAGCTTGATCTGGTCTTCATCTTTTGAAGGTGTTGGGACTTGATCTAGACCTCAGGTGTTCAGACTTGTTCAGGGTTATTCAAATGTTTGGTCTTGATCTAGTCTTCACCAGATGCATGATAGTTGACTCGTCTCTAGGTCCTGATACTTGTCTAGCCTTCATCTAGTGTCGAGTCATCAAGCTCTATCAGGTGTAGGATAGAACTACCTTCTCCAGGTGCTGAACTTGCTCATGGCTTGCTCATGGCTTGGACCGGTCTAGTCTTCATCTCGACAAGATCTGTTACTTCCTTCTCCATGAGTTTGACTTGGCTCAACTTCTGAGAAGTGCAAGACAGATGACTGATCTTCCTGGGTGTCCATACAGACTCAAGACTTTCACTGATTGGAAGTGATCAAGTGCAAGATAGGCAACTGTCTTCTCTAGGTGTTTGGACATGATCTAGTCTTCATCAGGTGGAGAGAGGGGAAACGTCTTCTGAAGGTGTTTATACAGACTCAAGACTTTCACTGATTGGACATGATCTAGTCTTCAAGTGCAAGATAGATGCCTCACTACAAAGGTGTTTTGCCGCTCGAGACCTACGGCCTCTCACTGACTGATATGGTCCGCTCAGACCTTCGGCCTTCGCTACCGTTACTAACCCAGTGAGCATAAAATCCGAAACCCGAACGCTCGCGTTCAACGTGTCCGACCACTACCAGATCCTCGACATGGTCGGCGAAGGCGCATACGGCATTGTCTGTTCCGCGCTCCACACTCCCTCCGGTCAGAAAGTGGCCATCAAAAAAATCACGCCCTTTGGCCGGTCCATGTTCTGTCTTCGAACGCTGCGGGAAATCAAGCTACTTCGTCACTTTTCCCACGAAAACATCATTGGCATCTTGGACGTGCAGAAACCGGCGTCGTTCGAGTCCTTCAACGAGGTCTACCTGATCCAGGAGCTCATGGACACAGACTTGCATCGGGTGATTCGAACCCAGGAGCTGTCGGACGACCACTGCCAGTACTTTGTGTACCAGACGCTGCGGGCCATCAAGGCGCTGCATTCGGCCAACGTGCTGCATCGAGACCTCAAGCCCTCGAATCTGCTGCTCAACGCGTCCTGTGACCTCAAGATTTGCGATTTCGGGCTGGCTCGGTCTGCGGCCTCGACCGAGAACAACTTTGGTTTCATGACCGAGTACGTGGCCACCCGATGGTACCGAGCGCCCGAAATCATGCTCACGTTCAAGGAGTACACAAAGGCCATTGACATGTGGTCGATCGGCTGCATTTTGGCCGAGATGCTGGGCGGACGGCCCCTGTTCCCCGGCAGAGACTACCACTCGCAGCTGACCATGATTCTCGACGTGCTGGGAACGCCCACCATGGAGGACTACTACTCGGTGAAATCGCGGCGAGCCAGAGAGTACATCCGGTCGTTGCCGTTCAAGAAGAAGCTGCCCTTCTCGCAACTCTTCCCCAAGGCCAATCCGCTGGCCATCGACTTGCTGGAGAAACTGCTCACGTTCGATCCTGCCAAGCGAATCACCGTCGAAGAGGCCCTGGTCCATCCTTACCTGGAACAGTACCACGACGCTGACGATGAACCCACAGCCGAACCTATCCCAGACGAGTTCTTTGACTTTGACCGGAATAAGGACGAGCTGAGTGTCGACCAGCTCAAGACGCTCATCTACAACGAGATCATGTACTGGAAGAGGCCGTAACAGGCGTTTGAATACGATATTTATGTGGAACGAAAATGTATTGTAGAGGAGAAGTGATGTGGAAGATGAAGGTGTATGACAGTACAATTGTAGATTTGCGTTCACTTTCACTGTATGTATTTGAGAGCTGAATACAAGAACGTACTCTTTGCCTTCAATGGACTATGAGAGAGTAACAGTTGAGTCCTGTATTGTCTAGTATATGTGCCTACACTCAATGATCAAAAGGAGATAATGTATGTACTACAGTGCAACAGCTAATCAGCTCAAAGTAAGGTGGGTTCGTAATCATAGCATCACTTCAATTGGACAAGGTGAGTGGATACCATACTCCATCTCAACTGAAACACGAAGGTGTTTTAAGCCAAGTTCAGCTTACTATACCTTACGGAGGTCAACACAAAGTACTGTATTGTACAAGCACAGCACTTGCAGGGTTCATCGTCAAAACCCTCCAGACTCCAGCCTCCACCTCCACCTATGTGCGCCAGTGCTTTTCTTCTCGCTAGACCTGCCTGGACGGAGCGGAAGACTCCTTTGGCGAGTTCCGCAATGCATCACAGCACACGGCACTGGCTTGTCGCCCACCCGGCAATAACAATAACCCCGGGGTCCTGTTTCCTCTTCTCCCTGCATCTTCCAGAACTCGCTTGACCGCCCACCCATGTGTCTAGCCCACCTTATGCGAGCTTCCACAGTCCAGACCACATCATGTAGGGTATCGGTACGTGAGCCGTGGTTATACGAGAGGTGGACTGAGTAATTGTACTGTACTTGTAGGTCTCTTTTACGAGATTTACAGGTACTCGGTAGGACTTAGTCATGTTGATGGTCATACATTAGCACTCTTCAGGATTCTACACACAGATGAAACGCCAAGATTGCTACAAGTACTTCTCCTGGATTTTCACCCTCCGCAAAAACCTCCCCGATTCTCCAGAATTGCTTCTTCCAACGGCTCACGTCACCTTTCTTTTCTCGTATTCCTACGTCAGTCATAAATCTCCGCGCTGCACGAAATCGCGCACGTGGTCTCGTTCGCTGAGGATAGCAGTCGGTAGCACTGCGCTTGCATTTGATACCGCTTGTTGCCACTTTTTTTTTTTTTTTTTTTTTTTTTTGCCATTTTCTCTTTTTGCCATTTTTTTCTTCTTTCCGCTCATTTCTCCTTTATAACCTCATGCACGCAAAAATACGGCACGCAGTCTCTCTTTTTTCGTTCTGCAGCCCGTCGGCATTAAAAATAACGGCGAGATCGACAGTTATATGTCCGCACACGTATCCAGTCGCTCTTTACGTGCGTGTCTAGCCCCGTATTCTCAACGGTGAAAAGTTAGTCACCTCAGTTTAAAATTACGAGTGAATACGAGCCGTCAGTAGGAGCCGTTGGAAAACACTTTTTCAACATCTCCAAAACTCCCATACATATATATACATATGGAAACATGTTGAAGAGCTCGCTTACACGCCAAGTCGCCAACGACGGTCGTTAAGAATGTAACACTGCACTGCCACAAAGAGTAACAAACGACGGCACGTCCTGTACTCGCTGTACTCGTACAAGTTCTGCAACAGCTGCATGGCTTGTCCTGAGCTATACGTATGCAACGAGAAGCACTTCTCAGAGGCGGGTTTGGTTTTGCAGAAATACTTTTAATTACCAATCCTGCTTTTTTTGTTCATCACTTTTCGATATCCGGTGATTGAATGTAAGGGGTATTAATTAGTGTAATAAAAATCGAGAGCAGGAATGTGGAGATGGGGAGATGAGCATACAGATATTATCCCGTGTGGGAAATCTATTGATTGATTGATTGATAATTTTTGCAAAAAAATTGATGGTCAAAAAATTAAACTCAACAGCCCACTCGCTACGCTCGTGAGCTGTAAAAAAGATTGCAGCACCCAGGATTCTCGTATGGTCTCCCACTACAATACTAACTAGGCTCTCTGGTGCTTGACTATGGCTGATCGGACGGGAAGCCGTATTTTCACCAGGATATGGCCGCAACCGTTAAGTCTAAAAAAGCGTTGGGTCTATATAAAGGGCTATACAAATCACGTGACTGAAACCTTGGGAGGCGATTTTGGAGGTGTTAGGAGGATGGTGGAAGGAAGAAAAGTAGTGGGACGGGGTAAAGAGAATGTGAAATTTCATCTGACTTAGTCACGTGACTCAGAAGTTACTTGGATGTGGTGTTCTGAGGGTGTCACTTTTGAGAGATGAAAGAAGACATCTAGTAGGGGAAATGTTTTGAGATCGTGATGGGAAGCTTTAGGGACTACAATATGAGTGCAAATAAGTGCTTCCCAGATTTAGAGCAGTCATCGATCGAATTTGGATGAGCTAAGCTGTGTTCGAGTTTACCAAGTAAAGGCCAGCTAACTTTGTTGAGGTGTTTCAACTAATGACAGAGTGCCTTCGAAAGAGCCATAGGACAAAGTAAATACAAAAGGGAGTCTTATCAGAAGTCTCGCAAAAACTATGATTTGCCTATATGACCACTTTTGTACCTTCATGAGCTCTCAACACTCGTAGTGCATCTACATAAGACACCTCATCTACTTATACAACTAACATCCACCATTTGTTGCGTCTACAATCACAAACATATCTCAACACATAACATTACCTAACTATACTCCTTACTCATTCTTGGCTCTCACCAGCGAGATGTTGATACCCTCCGCGCTGCACATGGTCAACGAGTGTCTCACCTTGACGTCACTCTCCGACGGCTGAATAGCAATGTCGCTATATTCCTGCAGCAGTCGGACAATGACGTATCCCATTTCCGTGAGCGCAAACTGCTGACCCAGACAAATCCTGGGACCTCCATTGAACGGCAGAAACTCCCATCCCTTGCCTAGAGCTCCTCCAGCTGCCGTTTCGCCCCATCTCTCCGGCCGGAACTCCTCGGCGTCTTCTCCCCAGTACTCCTTGGCTCTGTGGGTCCAGAAAATGGCGTAGTTGATCTTCTGACCTTTGGCGACAAAAATCGGTTTATCGCCGTTGGGACCTCCTCCTCGAGGAAGAGTGGTATCTCTCACAGCGACTCTGAGGTTGATGGGAACGACAGGATGCAGTCTGAGACCTTCATTGAGCACCTGGCGGAGATACTCGCATTTCTTGAGACTCTCAAACGAGATGGACTCAGAAGAGGTGCCAAAGTCGTCCAAAACGGCTTCTCTGAGCTTATGGAAGATCTCAGGCTTCTTGGCGAGTTCCATGAAGATCCAAGACAGCGTAGAAGCAGTGGTATCTCGTCCAGCAATGAGAATGTTCAACACCTGGTCTCTCAGAGTGATCTTGTTTGTAGTCTCTCGAGCCAGCTCGTAGAGAAAGATATACTTGTCTGGATTCGTGTAGATTTCCGATTTTTCTTTTCGAGCCAAAAGCGCCTTATCGACGTACTGATCGACAAAGTCGTGGATATGTTTATTGGTCTTGTCAAACTCTCGTCTGAAAAACACACTTCCGACGACCCAAAACGCTTCCTGGCAGATGATTCGCAGAGATCCGAGTCGCTGAGCTCGATCAAAGGCGACCTGGAAGGTGGTTCCTGTTCTGGGCATTTCAGGATGCAAAATCTCCTGCAAATTGCCTACAGCTTCGCCCAGCAGGAAATCCGTCGCTGTATCCATAGCCAGGGAGAAAAAGAGCCGCTGAATGTCGAAAAAACCGCCACTGTTCTTGTCGATGATTTGCATCATTTCCTGAACGTGGGACTCGACAGATTCCAGACGAGAAATCTGTTCTCGAGAAAACTGGGGTCGGAGAAGAGCTCTGGAATGGGACCATGAGGAGCCGTCCAGAGTGAAAATCCCGTACCCCAGCGACGGAGCCAGGGCCTCTTTTCGCAATCCAAGCGAAAAATCCTTGAATTGAGTCGCCAACATGGCCTTGATGTTATCTGGATCATACGTCAAAATGGTATTCGAAGGAAACGCATAAAACTTGTGGGTTTTGCCGTACGTGTCAAACACACCTCTCCAGCCTAAAGGACCCTCATCGTTGTAAAAAACTGTGAGCATGTGTTTCAAACCTCTCCATCCTAACAGTCCATTGTGAGCGACAGGAAAGTCATGGGTCTCGAATTTGCGTTTTCGTCGGTAAAGATCGAATTTTGCAAATCCAAGGTACAGAGCGAGAAAAAGCGCACTTGCAATGAGATACTGAAGTGCCATGGTGGTGAAGAGTAATGAATAATACTTGTGCCACCCTCTGTCTATATAAACTTCTCTTGTGTGGGGTAAGATTAGGTGCCTTGACTTAGGACTGCATAAGGTGGAGAACGTTATCGGGAAGGAAATGAGCGGAGGAATTGGCTTGTAATCGGTACTTGTAATGGATATATTTTTTAACGGCAAATAACGCATACTTATTAGGACAATAATATACTTGTACACCTTCCAGAACCCCCTTCTCTGGAACGGCTGCTAGCGTGTTTTGAGCCCCACAGTAACGTCATGTCTCACCTTCCCCTCCGCAGTCTCAGAAGAAGATGAGACATTCAACGGGTGGATGGAGGTGAATGGGGTCATGGTGACGTGGTGGGTGTGTATCTGTGTCTTCTGTGTTCTTTACCACTGCTTTTGTGTCACCTAGATATGTGTTTGTGCCACCTAGTTCTGTCTTCATCTCCACCCCGCTCACACCCCGGTCTTCATATATCGACTTATTATCCGCATTGGGAAGCGGATAATACTGACGAGTACGAGCCGAGGCTGGGCAAGTGCCGAGGTGGAAGATGCAGTTCTACGATATACCAGGTGTGAGCCACATTGGAGTAGGTACTCGTGAAGTCTTCAGAACACAGTATTGTGATTACGTAATGTGTTGACAAAGTAAGGGATCATCAATAGACAGATTACTCTTCAATTAGAAGACAGGTTTTTCAATCATTGAGATACGAATGCTTTAGACAGATGGTACAATAGTCCATATTAAAATAACTGCCTGCTATATGACGTCAAGTGGCAAGCCCCATTTCACTCTACAGTAGGAGGACATATATTCTCATTTGCACTGGGGGTCAATGACTAAATGAAGTCTACTGCATAGCACTAGTTGATTGAGATCTTACACAGCACCCTATTACTTCACTCTTCTTTTGTGGCATTGATCTGATAGTGGTCTCAGGTCTGTAGTCTCTCTTAATTTTGTCCTGTTAGTAAGCCATCTCACACCTGGACAAAACTGTCAATTTACAGATACAGAAGCTCACCGTAGAATGTTCGAACTCATGAAACTGTTACCACATCAGTTAGCTGCCTATACAAAGGGTTCGAGACTAATACGTTCAGTGTCTTCGTTCAAGACTTCATACTGTTCAACACAACTCCTTAGGTTTTCAAGCTATAATATTGGTACTTTGACACTGACATTTTACCCACCCAACCTCCAACTATGCAAAAAATCAGCTCTACATCATGACAATTCGTCAAAAACAAGAAGGTCAAAAACACCACCCCCAGCCGTGCGGCTCGGAAATTCGCTATAGCTTAAATTGTGTGTGGGGGATATTCGTTGATATCTCGTGATAGAGCAGTACTGTGTATATTTTGACGTCAGAGCCTTGATCAGCGGATCTAGGCGGTTATTTTGGTACCCATATTGACCTGTTTTGGAGACCTATCACACTTTCCTGAACAAAAATGAGAATTACAGCCATTAGGCAAAGGCTTCATTAAGTCTCAGACACTATCCACAATCCTCATCTACACACGAAAAGTTTACATGTCTTCATCATTACTTTTACATTTACTTACTCCGCCTTTTGCTTCTTGGCAGGAGGCTCTTCATCTTCACCGTCCTTGACATGTCCATTTCCGTTCTCCTCCTTCTTCAGAGGAAACTCGCCTCCCGCTTCCCACTTGTACTGGCCGGCAGGATGGTCATCGTACACTTTCTGTCGTCCAAACAGATTTTCTCGCAGTGTACCTCCTGGCACATCGTAGTCGTTCCAGAACCGGTCTCTCCTCTGCAGTTCAGGAATAACCCACTTGGCCACATCTCTGTAAGTTCCGGGAGCAATCGCGTGAACCAGGTTGAACCCATCTACGTCTCCATCTTCCACCCAGCTCTCCAGACGGTCACAGACGGTTTTAGGGTCTCCCACAATGACGTCTCCTCGTCCTCCAAACGCAAACTCCTCGGCCACTCGCCACTTGTTCCACAGAACGTCAGGACCGATTCTAGAAGTTTTGGCCCACGCAGTCACAGCTCCAGCGAGGACTTTGTTGTCCGTCACCTTTCGCAGATCCTGATCGTCGTCGTACACAGACACGTCCAGGCCAAACCAGCCTCCAAACAGAACCAGAGCTCCCTCCAGGTCCACGTACTTCTTCAGCTCCTCGTACTTGGCCTCGGCCTTCTCCTGGGTCTCGTCCACGCAAATGAAGATGAGCGCGAAGAGTTTGACGGACTCAGGAGACCGGCCAAACTCGGCAGCTAGTCGTCGCATCTCGTCAGCGGTTTTTCTGGTACTTTGGGGCGAATTACCGGTGATAAAAATACCCTCGGCGTGTTTGGCAGCGAATTTGCGACCGGCAGAAGACATGCCAGCTTGAAAAATGACAGGAGTTCGCTGTTTGGAGGGCTGCACAATATGAGGACCAGGAACAGACGGAAAGTACTTGCCTTTGTGGTCAATGTACTTGACGAGAGAGGGATCAGTATAAATATTAGTCTCCTTGTCCAGCTTCACGGCATCGTCTCTCCAGGAAGCCTCCCACAGCTTGTAGACCACGTTCATGTACTCTTCGGCGACAGCGTACCGTTCGTCATGGGGAAGTTGGGTATCCAGCCCGTGGTTCTGAGCTCCACTTTCAAGGTACGAAGTGACAACGTTCCAGCCGAGTCGGCCCTCGGAAAGATGGTCAACGGTCGAATACCGTCTAGCTAGCCCATACGGATGGTCATAAGTCGTGGAAGACGTGATAGCAAAGCCAATGGACTTGGTAACAGCAGCCATAGCAGGAACCAGGTACAGAGGATCGTTATCGGGAAACTGGGACGCAGAACGAACAGCAGCCTCCTTGTTGCCCTCATAGACATCGTACACTCCAGCTACATCTGCCAGAAAAACGGCGTGGAACTTGGCAGCCTCCAGCTCCTGGATGAGATCCGTCCAGTAGCTTAGAGTGTTGATCTTTGAGGCTGAGCTCTCGGGATGACGCCACAGACCGGGCGCCAGATGGTTCGGGGTATTTTGCATAAAGGCATTGAGAATGATGCGTCTCTTGGACGAGGCAGGCTTGCTCGCAGTCGACTCCGAAGAGCCCTGGATATAAGACGCAATTTCCATTTTTCAGGCTGTGGCAGTGAAAAGTGGCGATGCGTGGCCCCCGAGGCTGGTTATATATTAGTTTCGCCATCTGTCACCGCCCACCCGGGGATACAAGCCACACTGATTGCGTATCAAGCCACGAGGAGAGGGGGATGAGAAGTACGCCTAGAGAGGGAGGTGGGCGTATATTCAGGTACACCTTGTTAGTTAGTCACGTGATACGACAGCATGTGTACTCGTAGCTATTGTACCAATTGAACGTCTCTGATATGTGGAGTCTTAGGTCATCATTTATGGAGATGTCCGTAACCAAGCCACAGTTATAAGTGAGCGTCAGGTTCGATTCCAAGTGACGTCATTGAATTAGAGGCTGGGAGTTCGATTCCGAGTGACGCAATTGAATTAAGGGCTGGGAGTTCGAATCCAGAGTGTGCCACAGTTAACTGCTCAAATCAGAGGGTGCATATTTGGAGGTGATTATCTCGACGAGCAGAGGACGTAGAGCAGATCGGAAGAGTGCATTTGATTCGGAATTGGCTGAGTGATATGCTCATGAAAAGACCGCTTAGTAATATTCAATATCGGTCATTTGGGGCTGCTTCCATTGTTTGCAGATCCTCACTCCCACCAAGCACGATACGGAGCTAAGAGTGTATCTCCGACTTTCGGTCACGTGACATAATCCCGCAACACGTCCCGGTCCAGCCTTTGACCCTGCTGTTTACTTTTGGAGGAATGCAAAAGTACGCGTGACAGCTGTGCCTGGCTTGAAGTTTGCCGAGGACGGGATTTAACGTAAATTGAGGTTTATCCGAGGTCTTGTGGTCAAGAAGTGTGATTGTATGAGGACCACCAGTATCCGTACGAATCTATCCCGTTTCCACCACAAGGGTACCCACATCCATCTTCTTGTTTTTCACGTTTTCACGTTTGAATGTTCAATGCTCAATGTGCATACAGAAAAGTGCCTGAACTGCTCTTCCTATATTTAGATACAATAAAGTGTCTTGTGTTCGACGCGTCACCGTTGAAAGGCTTGTAATGTTTATATGGAGGTTGGCGGGTTCTTTGGTCTTTGACAGCTCACTATAGAAGTACTGACGGTTTTTGAAGTTCGTTTTTTTTGAGATGTGGTAATTATTTCACTCTCTTAAGTTGCCTCACTAGTGCGGGGATTTCACATGGAGCGTTGACAGACGTTGGACAAAGGGTATTATTTGCAGACGAGATACGGGCAAGTGACACACCTCGGAATTACCTATAGTGAGCGTAACGTGTAAACGCATGACTAACGAAAGAGGTAACTGTGAGTATGAAGTGGCTATGGAGTAGAGACTATGAAGTGAAGGAGTAAGGAGACTATGAAGGAAAATGAAGACTATGAAGACTATGAAGACAATGGTTTTGATAGCCAGACTTGGTAAATATCGTCCTCACCTGGACACTATAATAATGTCTATATTTGTCGGACTCTGTTAGCGATATTACATCTCCACATCTCATTGACATCTCCAGAATTGCGCAAAGTTATGGGGATGCATTGATATGAAGACTGAAGAAGTAAGAAGGAGTTGGTACTTGTACAAGCAGTTGAGAAGAAGAGTATTAGCAAAGTCATACCACCTATTAATAACGCAAACCCCAATATCCTCATAGTCCAATTTTCCTCAATTTTCCTCAATTTTCCCAGATTTTTCCCTTTTTCTATCCCCCTGGTATGGATCCACTACACTGCCAGGTACCCCGCACAGAAGAAAATGGAGTCCATAACGATAGTTCTCAGTTATGACCACGAGGCGGGAAATTCTCCGGGTGGAATTGTGGGCATTCTTGCAAAAGCAAGCGGCCCCTCCAACCGCTATAATCACCACAAACACGGTCTCACGCGTCGGAAGAAAGCCGAAAAAAGGGCCACGGGTAACTAACTCCAAAACCCAGCATGGAAACTAAAGTAACGTGTGCAGGGGGAGGGTAGAGGGAGGAATTGAGAGGGTGATAAATGGGTCAAGAGGGAAGGAATTTGATATTATTTTCTGATGATTCAGCCGATAACAGTCGTATATCTGGTCACGTGACTTTTCTTACATTTCCCCCGATTTAATTCGCTTATTTCCACCCACTTCCTCCACCACTCCTCTCTCCATTTAAGTTAATCTCGGAACCCTGCTGCTGATGGAATCTTAACGCTGCAAGATAGAGGGTCTTTGGTTGGTATAAATACAAGTCGTAGTCTTTTGGCTGATTGTCCACACCCTCCCACACCCTTATCCCCCCTCACAATGCCCTCAGTATCCTCCAGACAATCGAACGAAGGCCGGTTCGACACGCTGACGCCCGAGCAGCAGGAAAAGCTCAAGCAAATGTGGTCGGTTCTGCTGGCTGCCATGGAGATTGCCGAGCCCCAGGCGCCCGCTGCGTCTCCTCAGTTCGATCCCAAGCCCCTGGTGCCCAAGTTGCTGGGCAACATGACCTCCAAGGAGGTGCGTCTGGTTCTGTGGAACCTGTCTCGAACCATGACCATTGACAACATGCTGCTGCGATTTCTGCGAGCCCGACAGTTTGACGTCGCCAAGTCCGTGGAGATGCTTGGCAAGACGCTGCACTGGCGGCTCAAGGAGTCTGGACTCGACGAGTTGCAGTTCCGAGGCGAGATTGGCGCTCTCAAGTCCAATGACGTCGAGTTCATGACCCAGCTACGGTCCAAGAAGGCCTATATTCACGGCCGAGACAAATGCGGACGACCCGTGGTTCGAATCACGCCCAGACTGCATTCCAAGGACAAACAGAGCCCCGAATGTATCGAAAAGTTCACTCTGCATCTGTTTGAAAGCACGCTGCTGATGCTGGACGAAAAGGTCGACACCATCGTCTTCCTCTTCGACATGACCGGCTTCTCGCTCTTCAACATGGACTACGCATACGTCAAGTACGTGCTCAAGTGTTTCGAGGCGTACTACCCCGAGTCGCTGGGCATTCTGCTCATCCACAACTCGCCCTGGGTCTTTTCCGGCGTCTGGAACATCATCAAGGGCTGGATCGACCCCAATGTGGCTCAGAAGATCAAGTTCACCAAGAACGTCAAGGGTCTGCAGGAGTTCATCGACATTGAGCAGATCCCTGTGGATCTTGGAGGAAAAGACCCCTTCAAGTACGAGTACCCCGAGCCTCGAAACTCGGAGGGCGACAAACTGCAGGACCACGAGGGTCGAGAAAAGGCGCTCAACGAGCGATCCGAGCTCTACCAGCAGCTGGAAAAGAACACCATCGAGTGGGTGCAGTGCTCCAAAACGTCGGAAAAAGAGGTGCTCGACACCCGACGAGACCTCACCAACAAACTCAAGGCCCAGTACTGGAACTTGGACTGTTATGTGAGAGCGCCCTGCGTGTGCGACAGACTGGGCCAGATTCATCCTGTCATGGCCTAGAGACTTTAGAGGCGGTAGTGCTTCGTTTAACTTATATTGAATAGACTTGAGATTGAAGTGGGTGTAGAAGAGTACATGTGAGTGTGAGGGTGTTGATGAGTAGAAGAGTACTCTTAAAGTAACTGTTTTTAAGATGGTTTCTTCATTATACAGTTGAGTAGATCAATAGTAACGAGAAGACAGAGCTCATGGTACAGTGCTATACAGACTCATTGGAGTACTGTACTGATGTAATAAGCCAGGTACTTCACTAAGGTCATTCACGAATGAAACTGCACCATATTAGTCCTCTTGTGTTCCCTATGTCCAGTATACTGTATAATAAGCTATACTCAGAACACGTGCCATAGCTAACTACCTTAACATCTGCCTTATGCTAAATACAAGGATATACACTGAGAACTAGACACCCATTCTACTGATGAAGAGACAAAATCAAACACGTTCTTTCGTCAACTATAGTGTACCATTGTAATGTCATCTCTTGTTTTCATCTACTCTTTCAGTCTACCTAGCATTTAGAACAGTTACCTTCTCCAAACACTGTCAGCTCCACCCCTCATCATACATCATTATCATTAATCATTACATCCTAGACATAGTTGACCTTTTCCATGGCGCCTCTTCCGTAGAAATCGGACACCACCTTGAACTTGTTCTCTGCCGAGTCGAGGGCAGCAGTCAGCAGATCGCCTCGTTCTCCCACATCAGTCTGAGCTCGTCTGATGGCCTTCAAGGCGTCGAGATCGTTTCCACAGACAGGACAATCGGGATTTTCACCATCCACAGCATTCAGACACCGTTGATGGAACGAGTGTTTGCAGAGAAAGTGGACTGAGGGGTGGTCCAGAGTCATCTTGCATGTGTTGCAGGAAGTGGCCTGGATGACGGAAATCTCCTCTCTCAGTTTATCGACCGAGCTCTTCTTGGCAGCGGTTTCTTTCTGGTACGAGTCAGACAGCAGCTTGTTGTTGTTGATGGACGTCTTCTCTCCCTCAATGACTTCAAGCAGGTAGTCTTTCACCAAACCAACCGTGGCTACAGACGAATGAGAAAGAGCCTGAATCACCTGCAGAGGCGACATGAGTCTGTCTTGGCGGATTTTCGCCAAAGTCGCCACAAACTCGTCCTTGGTCTCGTCCAAAACCTGCTGAGAAGACACAAAGTAGTTGAGAGCAATGGGGTAGAGCTCCGGTTCGGTGGGACCGTATGTGTGAAGAGCCTGAACGACATCTTCAGTCTTTCCAGAAGCAATGCACGATCTCAGAAGATCGGTTTTGAAACCACTAGAAGCCTCCTTGTTGTATGTGTTTGCCATGACGTATCCTTCTTTGAAGGAAGAAAGGTGAGACAGCAGCAGCATCGTGTTGGGGTCAATGTAATGCTGATACTCTGCTCCGATATCCCGAGCCTTGTTTTCCCACTCGTCGTCCTTGTGCTGCTCGTAGAGATTGAGATACATTTCAAACAGAGTGCACACAATCTCCTTCTTGTCTTTCTCGGACCCTAGACGGTCGTACTCGGCCAGGTAGGCTTCCAGAAAGATGATAAACTCGTAGGGATGGGACACAAAAGCCGGAAAGATGAGATTTGGACGAGGAGGAATGTACTGAGGTCTAGACTCCTCATCATCGTCCGAAACAGCCACCTGTTCTTTCTCAGACACGCCCATGTACGAAACAAACGCTCTGTAGGACTGCAGAACCGGAGCTGTGAGTCTGGAGCTCATGCCTTCCTCCTCTTCCTCTGCAGGAGCAGCATCGTGGGTGATATCGTACGATTTCGGACGATACTGGCCGGTAAACAGCTTGATGAGAAGCGCTGTAGTTTCGTTGGGGAAGACGTCCAGCAAGGTCTTTCCGTAGTCAATGGCTACTCGAATAGCGTCTTCAGGAGAGAGAGATTCGGCGTACCGCAAAGCACCCTTGTAGTCCTGCAATTCAATCTTGATCTGAACAGCAAGGTAGTGTTCACCATGAAGAGCTGCCAGGTAAGCTGCCTGGGCATGGTATCCACTCTGACGGAAGATTCTGATAGCCATTTCGGGATCGTACGACTTGGAATTCGCAGTCGTCTCAATGAACCGCTCAATCGACGCTGTATCCTTCTGCTTGGCGTATGTGTTCAACAGCAGCCCCGTGTGTTGAGGAGAAGCCAGTCCTCGGTCGTAGATTTCCTCCAGGTATCTTGTCAGTTGAGCCACAAGCTGGGAATCGGAAAACTTGAGAATCACCCGGGAAGTAGCAGTATCGTCGAGACCCAGACAAGCGACATACTCGTCCATGGAGCCTGCATACTCGCCCTTTTCGTACAGATACTGAGCGTACCGTTGGTGGATAGCCAGAAGCTCGCTTTTGGGAACATTGTGTTTCACTGCAAAGTCCACGGCCATGGAGTACAGGTTTCTGGCCATCAGCACCTCAATCTGGTCGGAAACGCGCTTCTCTTCGATTCGATACAGCATTCCAGACGTGTCTAGCACATGCAACTGTCCCCATTGGGTGAACATGGTTCGTGAAGCTGCCGAAAGAGCTCCTGAAAAGGCCACGTATTTGTACTCTGGATTAACGACCAGGACCCGGTTCACCGAGTTCTCCAACGTCGCAACAGCGAGATACGCTCCGTGTTTGTAGACCTGTTTTTTTTGCACGTCAAAGTCCAGCTTTGGACCCTTGCCGTGGATCGAATAGTACTGCAAACCGGACGTTCTGGCGACAATCAGGTCACCTCCCGCCGTTCCCGTAGCGCCCTCGAGCACAGAACAGCCCACGTCTGCTCCTGCAGCTGAATCGAGCACTTTTTCGGCTCTTCCGGGGTTTTTTCCCGAAGTCGGAACAGTGAGAATCTGACTGACTGTCGTCACATAGACCAAAGAGTCGTTTTCGGTCATGTGCAGACCGGTCACGGGACCACTACTGTCGTACACAAGCCGCTGTTTGTGTCCTCGATCTCGGATCATGTCTCCTCTGACCATAATCACCGCTCCGTTTCCGAACCCTAGGGCAATCGTGCCGAAATCGGCCGAAATCGCCATCGCCGTCAGCGGTTGAGTATTGCCTCCGTTGCTGACGGGCACCACAGCGTGGCTTTTCTGGGTATTGTCTGGTCCCAGTTTCCACAACTTGAGAGTCGTGGGTTGACCCAGGAGTTCTCCTACTGTCAGGAGAAGACCGGTACCATCAAGGTACTTGATTCGGGAGATGGTCCAGCCGGAGTCATAGGCTTCAAAGTGTCTCTGGACCTGGAGATCTTTGTCAAAGGCCTTGATGGTGGTACCCGAAGCGTAAAACACAAGATCCACGCCTGGAGCGATAGCTGTGAGCTTTGAGTCGGAATAGAGAGCCTCGTCGGTCCCGGAATACGGGTCTCGTATCGGCGTAAAGTCGAAAAACGAAAATTGGCGCCACTTAGTTAGCATGGAGGTGGTGATGTTGTTGAAGATGTTGAGACTGGCTAAAAAGAATGCCTCAAAAGAACAAGGACAGGTTAGGACTCAATCACCTAGTCAGACTGGTCAGATTGGTCAGATTAAGACTTCTCTCATACTCACAGCAGACATGGACATGTTGTGTGTTTGTCGTGCGATATCGCCAGATTGGCCTTACTGCGCCTAGACGAGAGCTGCATACAGCGGCATACGGGGGTGCAGGTCATAACCTGTGCACAAGAAGGGGTCAAATTGTCACGTGACGTAAAAGGGGAGTCATAAGGTGTATGCGATATTATTTCTGATCGAGGATTAATGTCGGAATATGACGTTTTGTTTTGTTGACTTGGGTGAGTAAGTTACTTAGGTGTAGTTGAGATATGGGAGGTGGTATAACTTCTTTACTGTTGAAGGTATAGCAGTGGTAGTTGTACTAAAATAGAGCCATAATTCTGGCTAATATTCTTATCACTTCTTGTAGCTCTTTATTATTTATTCAAAGCCTTATGGATAACTCTTCATTCTCCTCGTTGAAGCTTATATCCGAGGTACACATTCAGTTGATAAGATGTCATGTACTCATATCAGAAACAAAACCAATTCAAGATACACGTCTCAGTTGCTACCAAAAGAATCCCCCAGATCTCAGCATTACGACTGTACAGCTCTTTTTTCAATCGAAGTATTGTATGAGGAGTTCTTATCAATCTTGTTTTCCTTTGCCCCCAGAGCTCACACAACTTACATGTCAATATCTGACGCTAATCCGACAATTTCTCTGTAGTTTTTACTCCCAATTTACCTCCCATTTTCGACTAGTAGTAACGCCCCCTCTCGCTGACTAATCACAATAACCTCCAACTCTAAAAATTTATTTGCCTCCCATGCATGATATCTCTGGATCTTTTCGACGCCTTCTCCATCATCTACACCACACATTACACACCATGGGAAAAGCCGCCAAGACCCGAAAGTTCGCCGCCACCAAGCGGATGATCAAGGCCTCCGATCCCCGGCTCAAGAAAAACAAGGAGGATATCGAAGCTCAAGCCAAGAAGAAGAACAAGGACGAAGAGCTGGTGCGAGAAGTGCCTCGAGTTTCCTCAGCCCTCTTCTTCCAGTACAACGAGGCCATCAAGCCGCCCTACCAGGTGCTCATCGATACTAACTTCATCAACTTCAGTATCCAGAAAAAACTGGATCTGCACAGAGCCATGATGGACTGTCTGTATGCCAAGGCCAACCCCATTGTCACGGACTGTGTCATGGCGGAGTTGGAGAAGCTGGGTCCCAAGTACAGAATTGCGCTCAAGCTGGCACGTGACCCGCGAATCAAGCGGCTGACTTGTACTCATAAGGGCACCTATGCAGATGACTGTTTGGTGAACCGAGTTCTGCAACACAAGTGCTATATTGTGGCCACCAACGATCAGGATTTGAAGAGACGGCTGCGAAAGGTGCCCGGTATTCCGCTCATGGGCGTGGGAAATAAGGGCTATGTTATCGAGCGTCTGCCTGATGTTTTTTAGTATATTTATTGCATTAACGAATCGGAAGCGACCAATCAGTGAGAGGCCGTAGGTCTCGAACGGCGAAACACTTCTAGTACTTGTACAGTAGTTTTGACAAACCAATCAATAAGAGGCTCTAGGTCTCGAACGGCAAAATACATAGTGCTTGTACAGCAGTTTTGATTTCTAGAAGTCCTGGTGTAGATGATGTAGCTCTAGGAATATGTTGTCTTTGAACAGATGTCTCCAGAGAGTTACTAGTGAAGTGTTATGTCTAACTGGCTGTTCGTTAGTGTGTTTGAGAGCTCTAGAAGTTGTCGAAATGCTTCTATGGAGATATCCGTGTCTTTTTAGCTACGGTATGAAATGAAGACATAGTCTGAGGGGTGTAATCTTAGTGTCTATAATAAAAGACGAATAAAAGAAGCCGTGACTCCGACAGTTGATTTTCGTCTACAAGAAAGCTCTTTGAGTCATTCTGAAGACTCTCTGAGGTCTCTGGTGTCTCTACGATACTGGTAGTAGTTCAGGTCTTCTATAGGTGTCTAACTGTCTACGATGAACTCCACATCAACAAATTCTGTCTCACGAGCAGTTCATTTCTACCTTTTATGAGTCTCCAGAAGCCATTCAAAACTCTTTAAATAAGTCACTGGTGTCTCCATTGTACTTAATACACCTCTTGTAGTGCTTCCACTCATACTAAGTGACTGATAAGACTTTCTACCTGAAACGAAGAAGCTGTCTCACTGGAAGCCCTCTATTCTTTCTCAAGTGTGTTTTTCAAGTGACATGAGACTTTCTTTGGCGTACCTGGTGTCTCTTTACGACTGTCAGGCTTCTGCCCTTGACTTCGCACTTCGTCCCAACTAGTTCTAAGTAATATTAGAAGCTTACTTATCTCCAAGAACACTCACAGCTCCGTCAAAAAACAACAAAATCCAGTTTTAAAAGCGCTAAATTATTTCTCCGGCTTCAATACACACACTCAACTTTTTCCCTTTGCTCCACCACCCCTGTAACTCCCAAAACCAACCCCCAGCTGATTTGTCCCTTAACTAATTCCCAAGTAATTTACAACAGACGGGGCAGTAGAAATATGAGCTCAAATTTACATGATATGCATTGGAAATAACGCTGCTCTTTTGAAAAGCTCTGTTTTTACTCTCCCAAAGCCATTCTACAGCTACTAGTGTTTTTATGCTGACACCTATGACTACACCATACTAAGCCAAACACAACACTCAGAACAGCACAAAATCCGCTACAAAACCGCTACCGCTCTCCAACAACTACCAATCGACTCGCAACGATCTCACAAATCCCCCCATCTACTTCTCTTCTGCCTGTCACGTCTCCCCACCCAAATCTCAACTTTTTTCGCCACCCCTCTGCTGACTAAGCAAAAACACGTGACTCAACCAATCAAACGAGCGCAAAAAAATATCCACACCATCTCTCTTCTAATCCCCCTCTTGCACGTTCCTTAAACTCCACACTAAAGTCTCGTAAGCTTAGAGTTGAGTTCCCCTGTTGTTCATACATGAACATCATGTACGTCTCATAGCTGTAGCCTTCCACCTTTTGCAACATGAGTGTGGTTCCCAAACGCTGGCTTCGGCTGGGCTTGCAATTGACGCTGGTCATTGGCTTTGTGTTTTTTGTGGCCGAGTATTTTGGCATGAGCAAGGTGGCTCAGCAGAGTACAGGCACGGCTCGCGCGCTTTTATACCGCTACCACGACGGCCAGGTCATCACCGAGGTGTCTGTGATGCGCTGTTTGCGTGTTGCCACGTGTACCTTTCCCGAGGACTGGGAGGTGATTGCCAAGGATCTCCATTTGGGAGATTCGTGGAAGTACAAGTCGTTTCTGATGGTGCAGAAGAAGGCCCAGAAGGACTTGCAGAAAGGAGATCAGACGGTGCTGGATATCGCGTTTAGTGAGGCTGACGGCAAGGTTCCTAAACGAGTGCTTGATTTGCTGGGAAATACGCCTCAGGGAACCGAGAGATTGCTGCAATTGAAGGCGTCAGGCTGGCAGTATATCCAGGACAACATGTGGGCTCAGTTTGGGTCTTTCAGTCCGAAATCCGTGACTGGATTGACGGTTCTGTACGGTCCTGATGCTGTTGATCCTAGACCTGGATGGACGTTGTCAGATGAGTACATTTTGGACTCCAAACAGAAGGGTACTCATAAAGATCTGAGACCGAGATTGTCGTTCCAAAGGGAGACGAATGAGAAGGGTGTGAAAAAGCCTTCCCTCAGAATTCACGGTAGCAAGTTCAAAATCATGCAATTGGCTGATTTGCATTACTCCACCGGATTTGGCAAGTGTCTTCAACATATTTCTTCTCCCACAGACCCTGAAGGAGACTGTCAGGCTGATCCTTTGTCTCTACAACACGTGGAAGCGTTTTTGGACCGAGAAAAGCCCGATATGGTCGTTCTCACAGGTGACCAGATTTTTGGAAGTGCTGCTCCTGATGCCGAGACTGCCCTTCTCAAAGTGTTGGACCCTCTTATCCGAAGAAAAGTGCCCTGGGCTGCTGTCTTTGGTAACCACGACGACGAGAACACCAACATGAACAGAGCTCAGCAGATGGCGTACATGGAGACTCTTCCGTACTCTCTATCTCAAGCAGGACCTGAAGACGTCGATGGAGTGGGCAACTACGTTCTCCAAGTGCTTGCTCCTAAATCAGACAATCCTGCAGTCACCCTGTACTTTCTGGACACCCATGCCAAACACCCCAACCAGAAACTCTTTCCTGGGTACGATTGGGTGCGAGAATCGCAGCTGGAGTGGCTGGAAAACACCCACAAGGACCTCAAGCCTGCTCAGAACAAGTACACCCATATTCACATGTCCATGGCCTTCTTCCATATCCCTACGACGGAATATAGAAACGCTCGAGGAAAGAAGATGATTGGACAGTGGAAAGAAGGAGCTGCTGCACCCAAACACAACTCTGGCGTGAGAAAATTGCTGGAAGAAATCGGAGTGTCTGTCATCTCTGTGGGACACGATCACGTGAACGATTTCTGTATGTGGGACGATCTGACCGCTCACAAGGACGATATTCCGCCCATGTGGCTGTGTTACGGAGGAGGACTGGGAGAAGGAGGGTACGGAGGGTATGGTGGTTACGTGAGACGAATGCGGGTGTTTGAGATCGACACCGAGGCAAACTCGATCTCGTCGTGGAAGAGAAAGGTGTCCGACTACGATGAGACGTTCGATAAGCAGGTGTTGGTCAAGAATGGAGCTCCTTTCTTGGAGAGGGAGGAGCTGAAGGAGTGAACGACATATGAATGTTGTAAAGGAGGAACACTCATTACTCTTACACTTCAGAAAGCACTCCTTGATACCAGCTATGAGTACATATTTATATAACAAAGAAACATAAGTGAGCATGGAGCTGAGAGTATAGTAGGAAGAATGAACGATCTTCAACTTGTCATCCTTGTAAGTAACTTTCTTTATCTCATATTGGAGACAGTTACCTTCTGACTAGATCCAAATGACATAAAACATCTTGAACTGCAAGAAGAGTTCAATTTGGTTATTAGACCACTTTTTGAAATCCATTGGTGGACTAACTTGCTTTAATAGTATTGATTAGTCTTCCAGTCTTCATACTCAGAGATGTCACTAAGCAATGTGAGTTATAAAGATGTCTTCAGTTTCGTCGAAAATGATGGAAAATTGATGAAAACCTCAAGAGACTGTTATTTCACGCCCAGTGAGTCTACTTAGTACTTTTACGTCAATTAGTTATCTCTCAAACGTGTCAGATACTGGTACTATTGTTTCCTTAGTGGGCTATACTAAAAGTGCTCCATACTGGGCTACAAAGAAGATATAGACAAGGGGACTTCTATTAATTCAACTGACAAATAATGTTCTTATAGTTGAGACTTTTTGAAAGCTTCCACCTAACTTGTAGCAGGTTCTATCTCGTATCTTGTTATGGATGGTGGTGATACGATGGAGTAACTACGAATCACTATGGAGAGAAAAGAAGAGATGCAAAGTTAGAAACATTAGATAGGACGGCTCCAACTCATCATTTTCACCACTTCTGATCTTTGTTACTCGTTCTCAAGGCTTTCTAGACTGTTTCTCACATTATTGAGCAGTAGATACTTATACCTCTCTAGATTCTGAAGCAGTGATGATAAAAACATGGTAACTTCACAGGTCATAAGTTCTACCCCTAGCGTATCAGTCTGACTATTTTGTACCACCATTTCTCTACTTCTTCATCTACTAAACTCCATACACCTTCAATAGTTAGTAGGCAGAATTAGTCATATCGTGGTTTTCTCAAAGAAAATTAAACGCTGACTCTAAATTTATCTTCATGTAGGCCCAACACGTACAGCTGAATACCACCCATATTAATACACATTTTATATCAATTGATAACGATTTATCACTACCAATTCACAGCACTATATCGTGTAGTCCATTATAACAGAGGTAACCAAAACCTAAATAACACCCCTCTCAACTAGGTAGCCAACTTAACAACACCCCACTCACCACTTCACTCTATCTACTCGCTAAAGGGCATTATTCACCACCCTACTCTCGCTGACTAATCCCTTACTAATCAACTAAACCTTAATATCGACCCTTCACGTGACCTAACCCTTGTCCCAGTTACCCCTTTGGGAGCTCAAAATTTTTATGGGAACCTTAATTCCAATAAGGTGCATCACGTGACGAGGTCAATCGGAAATAGTTTGTTAGAAATCCACGCAATAGGCCGATGGTGGCGATTTTTTCGAGTGACAAGATAAATTTTGCACGTTGGAGTATCCCTTGCGTGGCTTGTAGTAGCCATTTTTGGTATATTGACGAGTTTGGGACGCGGCTGGAGTTTGAGAGCAACTTCCGGGTAACTTGTGGGAAGTGGGATATATGGGTTTTTGAGGGTACCAATCGAGAGCCTGAGACGAGGGGATTTGGAATATGTAATTAGATTCCTACCTTGTAGTACAATTTTTTCGAGTATCACCGCCCTCATTACATTCGCCCGTTTAAGTTACCCTACCTGCATATACACGCATAGAGGTTTTGAAATGGATGGTAGTGTGTCTAGATCACTATCGTGACGTTGGTCACTCTGCTGCCAGATTAGAGGATTCCGCATGTCCCACCGGCCTCTTTCCACGCCGTCTCCGTTTGTAATTCCTCCAGCTACGCCGCACATTTATCCGCCAATGGAGAATCCTCACATCAAGCAGATGTCGTCGGAGGAGGTTCGTCAGAAGCACGATTACGTGACTTCTGTGCTGACCAAGTCCCGGATGACGGTCAACAAGCTGAAGAACGTGCTCAAGGCGCTGAGTCTGGGCACCACGGGTCTCAAGCACGTGTTACAGGAGCGCCTGGTGCTCTACATGTCGCAGGTGTCGACTGTCGAAGTGTTTACTCAACGGGTGAACATGATGCATGATCTGATCAAGAGCGAGCTGGGTCAGGGTCCGGCTGTTGCCGGAGTGAACAGTACGCAGGTGGCCAACTCGATTTCGGCGCAGATGAGCCGAGGAGCGTATGGAAACCTGTGGTCTTCAGGCTCCACTACTTCTGTTGCTCAGAGTCTGACACAAAAGGTCAGAGTTATGAACCCGCTGTCGGACCTCATTGTGTACCAGCCGCCCCCGATCAAGTTTGCAGACTCGCCTTTTTACAGCGTCAAGGAGGCGCTGATGCCAGGCATGGTGCTGTGCAAAACCCAGGACCAGAGAGTCACCCGTTTCGACTTCAAAATTCCGGATTACTACATCAAGGCTGTGGAAGAGGAAGCCGAGCGGCGCAAAACCGGAACAGTGCAGCCCAAATACGCCATCCGGGTGTTTGGCCAGATTCTTCAGCCCGAGGGGACGTCCAAGACTGCCTCCTGCGAGTTTCCCATTGCTCTGCAGTTCAAAATCAACGATAAACCAGTTGAAGCAAACACCCGAGGCATGAAGAACAAACGGGGAACTACCGTTCCTCCTGACCTGTCGGATTACGTCAATCTCTCGAAACCCACGCAGAGATTCGAGACCTACTACTCGCATTGTCCAGATACCCGGTTTGGCATCTGGATCTGTATCGTGGACGCCCAGTCCATGACGCAGGTGCTCGAAAATATCATGACCCGACGCATCCCCAAAGAAAAACCGCTGCAGATGATCCGTTCTTTCTACTCAGACGAAGACGTGATGGTGGACAACTACCCTCTGAAACTCAAGTGTCCAATCTCCTACTCGCGAATGGAGCTGCCCGTGCGGTCCGTCTTTTGCAAGCACGTGCAGTGTTTCGACGGCAAGTCGTTTCTGCAAATGCAGCTTCAGGCCGCCCAGTGGCGATGTCCTGTCTGCGACGACCCCATGTCGTACAAGTCGTTGGCGATTGACGAGTTTATGAGCGAGATCCTGCAGCAGGCTCCGGAGGCGACGGACAATGTGGTTCTGCTGAAAGACGGCTCGTACGAGATTCCCAACGACGAAAGCGATGGAGAGGAGAGTAGTCCTGAACCCGAGTGGGCCAAGAGAAGACATCCCGATCCTCCCTTGGTGGTGTCCCTGGATTCCGATGATGACGATAACGATACGAACACCAACTCTGGAAGTGCCAACTCTGCTCCTGCTAGAAATACTTCTACCACTACTTCCACCACTACTGCTCCAGCTCCTGTCTCATCTACCACTCCTTCTCTCAACGGCACGTCTCACACTCCCCTGGAACTGCCTCCTCAGGACTCGCAGGACTCGCACCCCCTTCCTGCTGCTCCAGCCACACAATCGCCGGTCTCCTCGCGACCGGAACGCTCGGGAAGCACGCATTCCACCTCCTCCATTCCCGAGCCCAAACGCCGACGCACGTCCACCGAGTTTGCGCTGCCGCCGTGGGGAAGCGGCATTCTGGGCACTCCCCAGGGCTCGTCGGCGTACCCGGACGTGTACACCATGATCGACGACAACAGCGACTCGGACAACACGTCGCCGATTGCCGGGCTGCCTCCCGTGCCGCCCGGGTCGTACTCGCAGATTGTCATCGGGCTGCCGTCGTTCGATTCCGGCATCTTCAAGTCCGGCAAAAATAATACTAACCAGCCGGCCTCGGCGTCTCCGGATACAGCCGCCACGTCTGTGAGTCCGCAGCCGAACGGCAACGGCACGCCTCTGGGCCGCAGCAACGCGGTGAGACGAGGGCCTAGACCGCAAAAGACGGTCGTCGAGGTGGTCGACCTGACCATTTCGGATTCGGATTAGACAACGGGATCGGATCGAGTCTATGTCTATGCAGTACAAGTAGCTGTGTCTTGGGCATTGGCAGGTTTCTGGCATCGTCTATGTCTAGGCAGTTGCTGTGTCTAAGCATCAGTATCTTGTCATCAGTGTCCTCAGCTCAGCTTTCCAACAGTGTCCTCTTTCCACCACTCTTCCGTCAACGTCCCCAGTCACCAACCACAATGGCATCATTTAATCAACGGTACTTGTACCTCATGGCACCAGTTTCAACGGTACTCATGGCACCAGTTCAATGGCATCATCATGTGCTCTGGCATCTTCAGCATGCCTAGGCATCTACGCCTCACGGCAAAATAGAACGCCTCACGGCTCACTAGTGTAATATATCTATACTAACGGGGTGTTTCCCCTTTACAAAATGGAGAACGTAGAGTGCATAAGCGAACACGATAAGCGAGAGTACTGTAAGCGTAGGTATGCATCTTACCCCGGATGAAGTGAACTTAATTAGGTGAGGTGCAAGCTGAAAGGAAGGAAGTTGTACATCATGAGAATACAGGGGAAAAGAAGTTATTACTGAATAAGAGTGTCTAGTAGAAGATGTGTATTAGCAGTGTCTTCATGAGTATAGTCTATCTTACTGTGAAGATACGAAGTTAGTGATACTTTGACACACCCAACCCCTCTTACTGTACTTTGATCTTACTTTCAAACACCCCTCTAATCTTTTCTACCAGCCTGGTATAGCCTTAGGAGGTTAGTCTTCAGTCTTCTCCACAGCTCGTATTCGTATACCCACCTCAGGTCGGTAATTGGTAATACAGCTTTCTGTCTCAAACGTTCACTGAGACTGAGGAGACAGGTTTGAAGTGTGGAACAGGTGGAACATGTCTGAACTCTGAGAGTTGGAGCCTCTTAGAGTGGCACAGTCTGAACTTGGAACAGTCTGAATTTGGAACATTGTGTCTCTCAGTTGTGCCTTCCAGGAGTAAATATAGAATAAGGCGAATCAACTTCTCCACATTACCACAATTAAGACTTTACCCCATCTACTGTATCTTATTTGAATAGTGATAGCCGTAGTCTGAGTCTACGGGTATCCATCAAAGGGCAACCGTTTGAACTCCTCCTTAGATACAGAAATCCGACTCAAATACGAGCTTCCTTATACGGAATACAAATGCAGAATACAAATATAGAAGCTGCAATATAAAGTGGGCAGATGTTTCTGTTGTAATTAAAGAAGTTTCTGCTGTCTCGACTGCCTTTGATCTTCAAGGAGTATCTCAGACGCAAGGAGTGGAGCTGCAATAGTGATCTCCGTACATATGAACTGAGGATCTCGTCAAATCTCACCCTAGCACACCTCTAAGGCATCCTGTCACGAGCCATACTCTTACCCGACGTCTCTTGGCAACAGCAATAATAATACCCAGGGCTTTAGATTGCTGTCAATACCCGTTGCCCCGCATGAGCCAACTAAGCAAGTCTAGTGGAACATGTCTCAACGCGACACGAAGGAGTTTGGAGGAACTGAACATGATAGAGAACTGTCTTGTATGTACCCCGTACTTGTACCAGCACTCCACACAACTAACTGCAGAACCACCTATGGTGCAAAGACTCAGATTTCATCACTCTAGATCTGATTTCTCCACCCTCCTCTCCTTACCGACAAATAGAATTAACGGTTCTTTTTCTTCTCTTCCGTTTCCTCTGCATCACGAGGTTGTTTGTCATGGAGCACTAAGTGGACGTCAGGAGATGCTACTGCAGAAACCAATGTGAAAGAAATAAGCCGAGGGAAAAGAAGGGTTTAGCGAGTGCTTGTGTCTATTTGCGTCTCATTAAATCAATAAGGTCCCTTTACTCTATCCGTACTCACTCGGTCTAACTCAACCTCGGAATGTTGTAAAACAGACGGTCAGGTAATCTTGTTTTGATAAATGATAAATGGCTTCTATGTCGTATTAATAAGGGGGGGTATTAATAGTGGCATTATCAATACCGGTGTTAATGTCTCACTGAGGGAATACCTGGGGTAATGAAATAGCGCAACGTCACCGTTATACCCCGCCAGAAGATGTCATTAGTGGCAAACAAACACAAACCTCAGACAAGGAGATGCTACACTATTACGTTCAAGACAAACCTTGCCAATCGACTGACTTTTCGACACGCGGCTTTGTTGCAAAAGTTAGGTTAAGAAAGGGTGATCAAAACAGTGTGAAACCGAAACGAAATACAAGTACTACATCTATGGTGAACCAGGAACTTGTTCATACTACTCCAATACTCGTATTCAGTCATCAATCATAATCATTAAATAGTGCGATATTAATAGTCAGAAACCGTTCAGACAGTCTAGACAGTCTCAGTGTACTGAGGTCGAGGCTCCTCCTCATGGGAAGGCTCCTCGGCCAGCTCGTCCATGGGCTTCTCGTCCTCGTCCTTCTCGGCGTATCGAGAGGGCATGTGGTCGGGCACCCAGGACGCGGTTCGCCAGGCAGGCACCTTGGCGTCCCACATCATGTCAATCTCCTCGAGGGTCTTGCCCTTGGTCTCGGGGAAGAGCAGGAAGACGTGGATGCACATGACGACACAGAAGACGCCGAAGATGATGTACGTCTTCCAGTTGATGTTCTTGAAGGCCGTGGGCACGAACATGGCGAGCGCAAAGTTGAAGGCCCAGTTGGCTCCGGCAGTGATCGAGTTGGCCATGGCTCGCTGCTTGTTGGGGAAGATCTCGGAACAGTAGAGCCAGATGCCGGGACCCCAGGTAGGCGCAAAGGAGGCGACAAAGAGGTAGCAGCAGGCAATGATGGCCTTTCGGGCCGTCTTGTGGTTGTCGTCGATGAAAATGGTGGTGTAGGGGTCGGCGGGAATGTTCTTCTCGGGAATGGGAGGCAGACCGTTGGGCATCTGAGTACCGTAGGCGCCGAGCATTCCTCCGACGGCAAACAGCCAGGTCATCATGAACAGACAGCCGACGATAAGTAGAGGTCGTCGACCAATCTTGTCGATGAAGAGCAGGGCGGGAATGGTCATGACCACGTTGATAATGTACTGGATGGACGAGGAGACGAGAACAGACGACTTGCCAGAGTAGCCGGCCATCTTGAAGATGATGACCACGTAGTACATCATGACGTTCATGCCGGTCAGCTGCTGCCAGATCTGGGCCCAGATGCCGACCATGGTTCGGTTGATGGAGTCCTTTCGGAACAGGTCCCACACCATGACGTGCTTGGACTCGTGGTCGATTCGCACAACTTCTCGCAGATCCTCAATCTCCTGCAGGATATCCTCTTCAGTTCCGTAGCCGGTGTTGACAGATCGGATAATAGAGATAGCCTCTTCCCATCGGTCCTTGGAGGCCAGCCATCGAGGAGACTCGTCCAGGAACATCATTCCAAAGGCCAGCATGGCTCCGGGAATCATCTGGATACCCCAGGCGAGTCGGAACGAAGCAGGACCCTTGATGTACGAACAACCAAAGGAAATGTAGAACATGATGAGAATACCCCAGGTGACGGCCCACTGGAAACAGCCAACCAGTCGACCTCGAATCGTCTTGGGAGACAGCTCGGAAATGAAGACGGGAATCTGAGACGAACCGATACCGATACCGATACCGGAGATGACACGGCCGGCAATCAGCTGGCCCATGTTCTGAGCAGAGCACTGGATAGCAGCTCCAATGATCCACCAGGCAGCAGCAACCTGAATAGTAGGTCGTCGGCCGATTCGGTCAGAAATGATACCTGCAAAGGCACACGAGAGCATGGAACCACCGGCCATGGAGGCAGTGATACCTCCCTGCTGGATGGAAGTGGGGTGACCAAAGTAGGTCATGTACTGGTCTTCACCAACAAAGGCGGAAACGGACGAAATGTCGAAACCAAAGAGCATACCGCCCATGGTGGCTACCGCCGCCGTAAGGTAGGGGTTGTGGACCTTGTATCCGAACATTATGATTTTAGGAATGGTCTTGAGAGTTGGGGATCAGCCTGGGGGACGCGTACACCTTATATATCGTCATCGGCAGAGAGAGGAGGCCGACTGAGATCCGTGTTTGGAGCTCCGTCGCTCCTGGACCTTGCCTTTTCGTTTTTCAAACTCCAACTCTCCGCCGCAGCTAAACTTAGAGCGGCTGCTGAGTTTCCGGAGCTTGTCAGGGGTCTTGTTTTCTCGAGACCGCGTCTTTGTCACCTCTCTTGGCGAGATGCCCTTCTGTAGGGTCAGCAGAGACGCCAGGGGTGGCATCACGATCAGGTGCTGTCTTTCGACGGGTATCACGAATGAAGGTCAGCTAAGACTAACGTACGAGTGGCGGGGCAAGTTGGGGAAGTTTACATAGGTCAAGCATGCGAATCCAAAAGAGACCTCGAGAGCTGAGAAACCTTGTGGACCGCCGTGTCGTGATCATAATTGGGGAGTGTCAAAAAAGGAGAAAAAGAGGTAAAATGGAGGCAAAAATGGAGGCAAAAATGGAGACAATCAAGAACCCAGACTTCAGACATCAGCTTGAAAGACGCTTCCAGGCACTGTAGTGAAGTCGTCTTGTTCATATCTCCACCTCTTGCACCTCCTACTGTCCCCTTGCGTATAAGAACAGACTTTTTTTGTATGGGCAAGTGTAGGCACGGAAAATGTGGGGCGGCCTGGCCGAGTGTGAAAGTCGGCTATTGTTCCGAGCAGGTCGTAGCAGTGTAAAATTAGCCCCCAAAGTGGAAGAGAGTGTCTTACTGTAACTGTAGCTATGATGTCATACGAGGTAAGGAAGAGTTGAGACACAACACCACAATACAGTGAGAGAAGTACGAGCAGGCACACAAGACTCTTCCAACGGATCGGATCATCTCAACCCCTTCATCCGCCTTGTTGCCTCTTGCCTGTTGCATGTGCAGTAGCAATGACCCCAGTCAAGACCCCGAGACTCAAGGTTAGGCTCCAAAGTAGATGTACAAATTTCTCCGGGGAAAAATTTGATTCTATTCTTAAATCTGGCGACCGGCTGAAAGAGGCGAAACCATGTGCCCAAAAGAGTGCGACTTCCCCGCACAAATGACCCCACAAACTGCCCAGCGCTTGCTATACGGCTGAGAGCCCTGGCTGGGTGCAAAGCTACACGCAAGTCTCGTCCCTCCTCACTTTGAGCTACTGTAGGCCAACCCCGCCTGCCAGAAACCCTCTCCAGACTCTTCTGGACTCGCATGTATGTGCCCCGTAGCCCGAGTCTCTCCGAGGAGTTAATCCGTCGGAAAAACGCGGCTGCTATGCGGCTTGGCGTGCATCGCTTGTCGCTAAGTTGCGGAGCGAGGGGGCGGGGAATTTTCCGACTCTCTCGGGAAATCGATATAAGAGCGTGCGCAGAATCGACTGGCGAACTCCGCTTGTCTCCACGACCTCTCGTTGTGCCGCTATGGGCTTCCAGAACCATGGTCTGATCCAACAACCTCAAACGCACAACAACCTACGTTAGGAATGTACCCAGCGCTAGACGATGGATAAAGCGAAAAGTCGTAGCCGAAATGAAAATTTTGCTCGTGTGCGCAGGAGATGACGTACCGGAGATGAAGTGAGATCAAGGGGAAGGTGAAGAAGAGCTACATAATAACATATAACTGGATGACTAAGTCATAGAAACAACACTCACTCTCGTACTCGTATACCTTATGATATTTCAGCAAACACCACGTAATCTTCATTTCTGACTCACACTTCATCAGCCCCGCATTTTCTCCTGCCTAAAACTCAACCCCGGATCATTGTAGGATCCACCTACGTGCTAAAGAGTTACACTAGAGTTATAGTGTAGCCGTTTGTCGGGTGAGCCTTAGCCGAGGAAAGACGGAAGAAAGGCGGACGTCAGGTCTAGAACAACAGATGGTATGGGACACTTGCAATTGTGTTTTTCCAGGGTACATGGCAACACACAAAATCACCCTCATCTCACAAAGTATATCGCTCATGACCCCACATTATCTGTTCCACGGAAGTTTGGGGGTGTACTGAAATACAGGCAATAAGGTGGGTATTGTGAGGTTGGAGAGCACAAACTCGGACAACGACTTTGTAGATAGAATTCGAGAGATCAGACTGCCAAACTGAGATGTTAATTCAATGGGGAACTTGGTACTTACAAGTATGACGTAAACTTACAGAGCACACATATGGAAAACATGAATACCACAGAAAGAATTCATCCAAATGTTTGAGCTATTTTGTGTTTGATGGCGACTTCACTTCAGGAATTGTTTGCCGCCTCTTATTACTCTCTGACTAAACTATTACTGTACCTCTCAGCTCATGTATAGGACCAATGCAAGGGCCTCCCCACCTTGACAAGGAGATACAAAGGAGACTGGACAAAGACGGAGATATGGGTGTACTAGTTTGAGCTGGCAAATAGGAAAAATTGGGTCCAGACTGGTATTACTCTTAGATTTGCGTCCTGATACTCGTAGCACTGTAATGAGTTGTGTAGCTTGTAGTTTTCTCATAACACAACATACAGAACAGACATCCACTCTAGAAGTCCAATTCCTCAATCATTCAACCCTTCTCTATCTCTTTACTATCTTTCCATCCCGGAAAAACAATAATCCGGCCGAAGGGAGACACTTTGCTTTAGTTCAACTTTGGTGTGTACCCCACTTTCTAGAGAATTAGAACGTTTTTGAAACGCAGTCAACAGTGCTTTTGTACACATGTTAGACTGTTGAGTGAAACATACGGCACTGGACGTGTCTTCTTAGTGCTGCATGGTCTTGTCTCCACTTGGTCTAAGCTGCACTTGTCTAAGGTATAAGCTCCTCGGACTTGGAAAAGGTGAGACTTCCAGGACTGTCAGACAACTCCACAGTCTCCTCAAGTTACAAGACTTTCTTAATGTACATAACTCGTCATTCCAAAGGAATCCTCAATCTTCAAAACTTGTCAATTGCAACACCCCTTAACACTTCTCTTATAACAATTCAAACATGTCTTCGTCTTTTGTATTTCCCATGATTTCACACTTCAAAATGAAGTCCCTAGTTCTCTTATTAACAGACTCGTCCTGTACTTCTCCTATCAGAATCACCTATCACGTCTTCAAGCTATCCTGTGTATGAGAAGTGTCTTGAGAGATCCCTCTTATACATGATACACCATAGGGTCTTCTGTCAACGTAAGACTCGAATTTTTAATCAAAACCAACATATACGAAAGAATTGTCTTCAGTTGAAAACCAACATCTACAAGAGAATTGTCCTCAGATGAGAATTGTCTTCAGTTGATAACTGTCCTATATGACAACTGTCCAAAGTCTTGAACATGACAACTTCTTCTCAGTGTCCTCTACACAACCACCATCTACACCACAGCCATACGCCCTCCCCCCTTCTCCTTTTCAACATGCATTACTATACTATACCATCTCCCCTCCTTACCTTTGCTTACCTTCGCTTGGGCTTGCACTTGGTCTCCTCGGCCTTGGTCTGGTGGAACCGCACCGTGTGGGGGATGTCCTTGTTGTTATATGAGTGCCCCTTGCTCCAGTCGTACGACTGCGCGTACGCGAATATAGACCCGTTACGGTTGAACGCTGTGGTCGGAATGGTGCATCCCAGTGGCGGGTAGCCCTTGAGTCTATGTCTGGAGTCCTTGTCCCAGAAGGTCAACGAGCCGTCTGCTCCAGCGGTGCAAAACGTGCCTTCCTGGGGATGGAAGGAAATGTCGTTGACGGCGTAGATGTCGACCTCGTTTTTGGCCGGGTTGGGCGTCTGTCTGTGGCACTTGAACGAAAAGTTTTTCGTCTTGGCGGCCTCCTCGTCCACGTACTGGATGCCGCATCGGCCCTCAATTGAGCCCACGGCGAATCCGTCGCCTGCAGGCCAGCAGGAAACAACTCTGGTCTGGAACTTGAGGGCGGACTGCAGCGTTTTGGCCACCTGGCCGGGGTTGCTCAGATTGATGGCCAAAATGTGTCGTTCAGCCGTGGCCACCACCAGCAGCTGTTTGGACGTGTCCATGGAGTACGCTCGTTCGGGGAGAGCAATTGTGGACACGGGGTTGGGCGTACGGAGGTCCCAGTAGTGCAGCTTCTTGTCCCAGCCTGCCGACGCCAGAATCGGGGTGTCTGACGGTCCAGCAGCCACAAAACGCACACACCGCACCGACGACTCGTGCTGGCCCACCTGCTGGGCCTGCTGAGACTGCACGTCAAACACACGCACGGCGTTGTCACATCCTCCAGAAGCCACCTTGGTGCCGTCCAGAGACCAGTGTGTAGACAGAACGGGAGCCTGGTGTTCGTAGAGAGCCACGCCACGTGAATCGCACTGCGGCGACACCTCGTAGATGCGCACCTTTTTGTCCCACGAGGCCACAGAGATGAAGTCGGCCTGTGGCGAGAAACAAATGTCGGACACCGAGTCCTCCGGCGGATTGGAAAGAGTGGGGTCGTTGGCCATGTCCTGGACGGTGCCTGCGGACGACGTCTGGGTCAGCCCGCCGAAACCCGTCGTGGTTCGAGCGCTTCCAAAAACGCCAGACATGATTGAAGGGGTGGTTGGATCGTGGTGTGTGGATTTTTGGATGCCGATATGCACATAAAAATATAAACCTAAAAGAGGTTATGAGTGAGGGGGGTGACAACGACAACTTGAATTGTAGGATAGAGGTACAAGTAGTATGGCTGTAAAGAGGTTATGACAGATCTTTCGTTTCTCTCAATCATCTTATGACTTGCTCTCTACTGCTTTTTGATTGCTTGGTTACAATCGTAGCTCACCATTCCATGAGGTTCATTGCTTATTGTTGTGATGTATAATGGGGCTTGGTGTGATTATGTAAGCACAGGGAAATTGGTCAATTCGGTTTAAGAAGGTGTTTCAAAATGTTCCTTGAGCTTACAGATCCATAGCAGTTCATGTAAGACTTATTTGGTGAATTACAGCGTGGTAGCCTCAAGCTCAAGTAAACTTAGTTGAGGTAAATTTGAGGAAAACGCTTTCAGTACAAAATCTTGCTAGACACCTGTAGCTGATTAAGCGCTATTTATGATCTCCCGGATGTCAGCTATCTACTAGTCTTTTTTTTATCTCTCCACCTCTTCTCTAACACCTCAAACTCACCCCTAGCCCACTTTCTCCCTAACTACACCCCAACTAATTAACCTCACCACTTAGATGAGCCCTAATCTGCTCGGAATCTTACTCAAAGTCCACGAAACTCACTCCCCTGATTACTCATCGCACCTTGCTCCCCGTTATCAACTGCTGCCTCGCTTAGGTGCAGCGCTGGTTGCTCAGCAACCCCTTTGAGACGTAAGATACTTGCACAGAAGCACTCAATGAGACAAGCTGAATGAGGAAACAACAAGGTCTTTGCTATTTATTGTTCCTGGACACTCAGCATTGTGTTGTAGCATTTTCCACTCCCTATCTCAGTTGCTACTCATCACCCCATTATTAACTCATAACAACCTTGAACAGCCCTGTACCGGTGTCGATCTGTTTGGGAATGTTTGCTGAGACAGATAAAAGTAACTGTCAGAGTTGAAAACAGACTGTAGTCTAAAAAAGCTCCCTTCTACAATTACTCATACAAATACTAAAAACACAAGTACTCGTACTACGTACTCGTACTAGTAGTCCCTTCCAATGATACAATTAATTAGTGATAGTGTACAGACGTACGAAGAAAAGCCCCTAGAGCCGGAGCTCTAGTTGTTGTGGGGCAGACCCACACCCAGACCCACACCCAACGAGATACCGAGAATACAGATGACAATGAGCAGACACCACCACTTTTTCTTTCGCAGGGCTCGCGCCTTGATGACGGCCTTGTTGGTGTGGCCCAGACCCTGCTCGATGTCCGTCTGCACCGCCTGTGTCTGGTTGTCGATGTGCTGGACGGGGGCCTCCTGCTCGGCCACCAGAATCTCCATGTCGTGGAACAGCTGGGCCAGCTCGGCCATGGTCTGCTCGATCTTCTGGATCTCCCGGTGTCGGTTCTGGACCTCCGAGAGGGCGGTCTGGGCCTCGCCTCGTCGGTTGGACGTCATGAGAGCCTGCGAGAAGATCTGCTCTCCCTGAGCATCGTCAATGGCAGCCTTGACCTGAGCGTCGGTAGCCTCGGGCTGCACAATCCGGTACTGTCGCTCGGCCTGCTCCCGGTACTTTTGTCGGTAGGTGGCCTCCACGGTCTGGTATCGCTGGATGGAGCTCATGAACTGGCGCTTGAGGTTCTCGGCCTGCGTCTTCTTTGTGCTGTCGCCGGACGAGTACTTTTGCAGGTTCTTGATGCGGTCCTTGAGCGACTGCGACAGCGACATGGACTCGTTGGACAGGCTCTGGATCTGGTCCTGCGTGTACGAGCCCTGCTCCTCGGAAATCTCGTTGAGAGATCTCTTGTGGAGTGTCTCGATCGTGTCAATGTTTTCGTCGTACTGCAGCAGCGACTTTTTGATGTCGTCCACCTCCTCGAAAAAGGCGCCCATGTCGTTGCCGCCCTTGTAGGGCTTTCTGGCCGACGAGGAGCCTCCGCCAGCTGCAGCTACCATGGAGGGCTTGGGCTGGGCAGCAGCAGGGGCAGGAGCGCTGTAATCGGTGCTCTGGGGGGCTACGTTGTAGGAGGAGTCTCGCTCATAGTGGGAGGACTCCACGGGCTGGGCAGGCTCGGTCAGGGTCCGGGGAGTTCGGCCCTGGGTGCCAGCAACGTTGGTGGACGAAGGGCCGTCCAGAACGGAGTCTCGCGACTCGCCATAAGGGTTGGCTCCCACGGCCTCGAGCTCGTAGGAGTTTGCGGCCTCGGGCTGCTCGTAGGGGTTGTGATGGGGGGCGTTGCCCTCGCCTCCGTAGGGGTCCCCGTAGGGGTTTTGGGCGTCTCCGTAGTTGTAGTTGGACATGAGGAGGTGAAGAGTCTTGCATCCCAGAAACGTCTATACCTTTGTCAAACTCTACATCATGTGCGAATCCGTACAGCGTGCTGCCAGCGACTTGAGGGGTTTATCGCGAGGTTAAAGGGATGGTCTGCGAGAGTCCTAGGGCTTGTCATAGTGCAGATTCAAGTCCGAGCGTCAAACAATGGAGACAGCAGCCCGCTGACAGCTCCGAGCACCCTCCATACCAGCAGAGCTCTTGTTGACATTGGTCTTTTAGCTCCGATATAGCCTTGCCCGAGTTAGGGGAGACTGCGCCCAACTGGGACCACCAGAGCCAACTCTGTCTGCTATAGGCGCAACGACTCATTCCCAAGATGGACATGCGCTACTTTGCGAATATGCGGACTTGAGTTTGGCGATTTGACGGCTCGCAAAAAGCCGTTTTTTCGGCCTTGTTCCTCCTGTCAGATATTATGCCAAGTGATGGGGAGGTTAGCTAACGATAAGCGAATGCGAGAATAAAATGAGGTCGGTAAAAATAAGGCTGAGAAATTTACCAAAATAGTTTGGTAAATCCCAGAAATGCGAAAAATAAAGAATAATATAGGCCAAAATAGAGGGGAATGAGGTAATAAGGAAAACTAATAATAGGATAGTGGCGGGTAATAGGCGAGTAGATGGAATAGCCGAACTATAATGGACTATATTTATTTGACGGCTTTTCCTCGTTTTATGACGGCTTTTATGACGGCGTTTGTATTCAAGCCTCTAACCCCGAATTACCTTCCCGGAATGTTATCATCTGTCACACACGAGGAATGCGAGTTGTGTGGGTGAGAGGAGTGCAATACGAGACTTAGGTAAATAGTGACAATAACTAGACGGTCTGTATCAGTAAAAGTACTACACAATAGAATCAACAAAACTATTCCCACTACAGGACAGATCTATTTACCCCTGAACTCACCTCACGATCCAACTCTCTCTGAATTCCAAAGGCCGTATCCATGTTTCAGGTGAGGTAGACATTATTAAACGTATCAAGTGGGTTACGGAGAGACAGGGTGATTAGTAAGCATTAGCGGGTGAAACGAACCACAAATGATCAAGACTCCGAGGTGTCAAAGACTACTTCTTCACTACAAACATCTTGTTCTCGCTGCAATAGATCTCCTCATAGAGTCACTAGGTGCGGCTATTGTACTCCGTAATAGTGCTAATGGAAACTCGTGGAAAAGTGGGGAAATGTGGGAAATCTGAATGGTGATTACATAATCAGAACAAACACAGCTCGATTATTCCAAATCCAAGCTCAGTTTCTCGGTACCTCTTCTACCACCATTCTAGAGCCTTGTTCTCACTTCACCTCACCTCCACTCCTCCAAATAAGATTCACCTGCATGACCCGACATTTGGGTGTGTTGATTCTTCGCTCATATCCAGTGCACCAAATCAACCACCCCCACGCTCTGATGACCACCATAGAACGCCCCTGCGACTACTATCCCTTCTGTCACCAGTTTGAGCAGGTCGACCGGGCGATCGAAAACCTGGTCAAGAGCGGCCAGCTGTACAACCAGCACCAGAGCAACAACCATGGGCACAACAACAACTACGGACGGTACCAGCAGCCCAACGGAGTGCAACCACGGTACAAAAAGAGCCCTCAGCAGTACTACTATGATAAGGGTATGAGTCAGCAGCAGCAGCCTCAGCAGCAGGTTGGTCAGCAAGTCAACCAGCAATACGTCCACCGAAAAAACTACTACTACAGTCCTCAACTTGGTAGTCACCAGGGACCGTCCAGCAACGTCCCCCATGTCAGTCTCAGCTCGTCGGCGGCCCCCATCCCCGTCCAGATCCCGGCCCATGCCCAGACGTACCGGTCGCAGAGCTACAGCAGCTTCCAGAGCCATTCTCGACTCGGATCGGTCGGCTCTGTGGGCTCCATGACCACCAGTCCTGCTCTGGTGGCCACCACGTCCATGACGCCGGTGCTGCAACCGTCGTCGGGACCGTTCACAAAGGTGCAGCGGTCCAGAGACGTGGCCAGCGACTTTGACGAGGTCGACTCCGCCATCAAGGGACTCGGCGACATGTCCCTGGAGCTGGACGAGGCGGAGGACAAGGAGGAGGACTTTGGCCAGTCGTTCGACAATAAGAAGCCGACGTTCGAGTCCTCGGCCACCTCGTCGCCCATCTCCTTCACCTTTGACCCGTTTGCTGGCCTGGGCATTTCGAAGGAGGGGGGGTCGTCTACCGCAGCCTCAGACGACAAACAAACGTCACCCCCGTCCGTGTTTGCGCCCATCGGCACCAAGCCGGACCCCCTTGCATCTTCCCAGCGACCGTGGCCCAAAAAGAGCGCTCTGGGCATGTCCACCACCACGGTCTGGGGATAACCACACACATTTTGGAACATTTTATTATTTACGGAACGGAAAACGACGGAACGGATACGGATCGGATCGGTTATGTACATTGGAGTAATGCATTTAAAAAGAGAGAAGAGGGTCTGTGTAGCTGTTTGTACTGTAGATGTATTTGGTCACTGGACTTGCAAGTATCGGCATATGATCACCCCGGTATCTTGAACCTTGTTTTAAAACGGTGAGATCAAGCCAATTAGGCTTTGATCTGGGCCTTAATTGAGGTGGGTGTGAGGAAGTGTGGAGTGAAGTATAGGAGGTGGCAGTGTATTTATGGGGTCATTTAGATGACTAATCGGTGGTCCAATGGGAGTCAGGGTACTGGGAGGTGAACTGGAAGACTTTGATCTGTATTGGTGGTGTCCTCACTGTAGCTAGTCTAAGGTTGACTGGATCTGATTGGAGAGTGAGAGTGTCATGGACTTGAAGGGGGTCTGGATTAAATACAGAGAGTGGTCTTTCTTACCATTGTGACTGGTGTGGATGATTGGGGTGATTGGATTTGATTGAAGTGCTGTGAGACACAGTACGGTAGATCTATCATGTAGTCTTGAGGGGGTAGAGGAGGTTTGTCTTACTGACTCGATGACTATGGGTAGTGGTATAGCTACTCTCTGTAGTTTTTCAGAGGCTATATTTTGAGTGAGGTCTGGCTTTTTATTGAACGAGTCTTTAGAGTGTACAGTACTGTACTTGAACTGCTATTTGAAGAGGACTGTAAGGTACCGGTACCGGTAGGCTGAAGGAGGTGGAACATAACCCTGGTTCCCACATGAACTGCTTCAGAATTGTGGTTTTGTTTTTGGAAGTGTCTCATTGGTGTTTTGAAGTACCAAGTACATTGGATATATACCATCTCCTCTTATTGTAGTAAGTCCTTCTCCATAAGTCAGGGTAGACAGATCAAGCTGTGTACTTGTACGAGAGTAGAAGATGGCAACTGGGTAGCCCATGCGGAAAAGCTTTGATTTGAAAAGTTCCAACTACAATTTCAGCTTTGTCATTTAGTATTCCTTCGTTGATTACTACAACTCTCCAAGTCACTATGATTACTCCACACTCTAATCAGATCAAGATGATCTAGACCTAAGACTCTACAACACTAGACACCATGGTAGAAGTTATAGAGAGTTGATCTCGAGACCTTTTGAGATTCAGATGTTCAAAATGCTTCGAACTCATCTCTATGACAGTACTTATTACCACTCACATCGCTTCGCTCAGTTCGTTGACTGGACACTATACTGTACATGTTCCCTACAGGTCCGTTCAGAATGCTTCGCATTCTTCACTCAGCTAATCTCATATTTACACTATATACATTTAATAACCCCGCTGCTTGGCTCGTCGGATCTGGTAGAAGATGGCATTCACGCCAGCGTCAAACTTTCGCTGCGACCGCTCCGTCTTGATTCGCCAGGCCTTCTTACAGGGCCGCTCGTAGTGCTTCTGTCGGAACCAGTGGGTCTTGATGTTCTGCGAGGTGGCTCCGGCCAGACGCTTCATGGCGGTCTGAACGCCTCCTTCCTTGACTTCGACACACGATCGCTGGGCCATACCGGTGTGAGGAATGGACTGGAACTGCGAATGGAGTCGATCTCGCATATTGTTGGGGTTCATGAGTCCCTGCAGCCGCTTGGAGTCGTTGGACAGAGCTCCCAGACGGTTGAGCAGGTCTCGAGAAGAGTTTTTCTGGCCACCAGTGTTGGAAGACTCGGGCTTCTTGGTCTCGTCGTTGAGAGCCTGGGAGACCAGCGAATCGAAGGAATCGCCAAGGCTGGGCTTGGACATGACTCGTCGAGCCACGCTGAAATGTCTCACGGCGATTCGGCTCATTTGTGTCGTGGGGTGGAGTGTCGTTCGACTGATGAGATCTCCCGTGGAGTGTAGGCGCATGTTCAGCTAAGTTTTCAGCTGACTAATCCAACAGAGCTTAAACGAGAACATGACGGTAATGGAAGCAGTAAAGATTCAGTTGGGTCAAGAGTGCTATTGTATAGCTGACGTCGCTGAGTTTTGAATTTTGTGCTTTTTGTTTATTTATTTATTTTAATTTAGTTTTTTATTTTCCCATTTTCCGCCATTAAATCCCCATTAATCAACCAATATTAGGCTAAATAATGACACCTCCCAAGGTGTTGTAGGGCTCGTGAGACCAATTTTGGGTATTAGTGAATTATTGAGAAAATCGGATAAATCGAAAAAATTGCTAAAAAATTAGAAATACAGAAAACTCTGGAGAATTCAGAAAATTCAGAAAATTCAAAAAGCCGTGAGAGCACCTCGAAACACCACCTTTTTCCACGCCCCTCATCACGTCCTCGAAAACTGGCCCCTTCCTAATGGAGTTATTAAGGGGCAATAATGCTCTAAAGGGTATGGATTGTGAAGAGCCATCTCCTTTAAGAGCGGATGGCTCTGTTTTAGGCCTTTGGCAGGGATGGAATGGAATAGAGCGTATTGCTATGACTGCGGGACGAAAACGGACACTTGGCTATTAAGGTGGTATCATCAAGTCTTATAAGAGACCTTACAGTGGAGTCTGAGACTCCAAGGAGGTCCAATATCGACTGTAATCAATGTAGCGTTTTTTGTATCTCACCACCTATAGTCCTGGATTACTAATCTCCCCACATGTCTCATCCACCCTGTTGATCACGCTAGTCCAGAGCTATAGGTAAGTAGGGTGGGTATAGAAGAGGAGCGCAACTCAACTGAAGTATTCGTACGAAGTAGGAGCACTTGAAGCCCTTTCAATCATCTCTCAAAGAGCAACACACTCCGTACGAGTACGTACTCCATACCTGTAGCTCACTTGCTTTGCGCACATACTGCCGGATCCACGGCTTTTGGTGCAGCAGGGTCAGGGGCAGCCTTTAGCTTTAGCAGATGTAAAGTGTTATAGGTATAAAAGTGATAATTAGATGTGTTTTTGAAAAATGTGAATGGGTGAAATGCGGAAATTGCCAATCACAGGAACCGCTATTTGCTAACTGTTGACGTCGCTCCTACTAGCGTAACATGTCATCTCGTATCGACACGCTAACACCTGTCAAGGTGACATGTACCTCTGATCCGTAAAAGCCTCAATAAGGCTTGTACTAAATTGTAGCTACAAGGCTAAACCAGGAGTACTTCGTACACCTCCAAACAAACATGATGGACGGTGCGTCATAGAAGGAAGAGACCGGAGCTGAGCTGACCTGCCTACAGTGTACATTATCTCCGTCGGACAAGCCAGACGAGCTAGTCTGGTCCGGTGACATGTAACTGACTGTAACATGACCTTCTGAGACCTGCTAAGGAGAGGCTAGTACGAAACACCGTCGAAGATCTGGTGAAAGTTCTCCCCCGTCTTGTCCTCCTCCTACAGCCCCACCTCAACGCTCTCCTCTACCTCTCTGGCACACCTTGTTGCTCTTTGCTTTTCTCGGAAGAGCTCAAGACCACTTTAGCTGGAGATGCTGCTATCGTGCGTGGTGAGAACCCAAAAGTGGGCTAAAAAGGTGGTGGGGGTGAGGTGTTGTAATGAAATGGAACTGTTTGTGTGGCTACAAAGTGCTTGTGGTTCAACTGACGTTGGAAATACTCGTTCGTCACCCTCCTCTCAACCTCTACGTTCATATCTAAACGCCCTCAATTCTACCAGCCGCACATCAGTCTTTAAGATTATGAGAGCCGCAACTGACAAGCTCTTTTGGGACACTAGGTTCGATGACTTCAGTTGGCAGACACGATGGTGAGTGGTTGACAGCAGGAAAAGAGAATACAAGTGGATAATACGGTAGCCATCAAGCACATCTACAAATATGTCTACCTCCACAGCTACCACAAATACCCCCCAACCTCACACCCACCCAAAACACCGGAACCCTAACTTAGCTTAGTGTGTTGAAAATAACGCAAATTGCTTTAGAAACGCCCGGCCCAAACAAAGACCCATATAAAGCCGGTGAGTATATCTATGGTGGATTTCCACCCGTGTAGCCCGTATACCCCTTTTCGCTACCTCTCAAGACCCCCACCACCATGTCCAACCCCTACGACCTCATTTCCAAGCAGGACATTGTCCCCATGTCCCAGGACAAGCCCAACCGATGGTGGTACTCCTACTCGGTGCACTCCTCCCACGCTCTGATGACCGACGTTGAGAAGCGCCTGTTCAACGTGGTTGTGCTCGCATTTGCCATCATGATGGCCCTCGCCGTCTTCGCCTACATCCCCAAAAACACTGCATACCTGGTTCGACGCCTGGCCTACCTGCTCACCGGCAACGAGACCCAGGTCTCCAACCTGTGGAAGGATCTGCTCAAGATGTAACCGATTTTGGTCTCATTTTCTCTATTTATTGCCCCGGCATCACTCACATTAATAATGCATAACCTGTCTGTACACTGGTGTTTTGTTCTGTTCTGTTCTGTTTGTTCTGTTCTGATTTATTCTGTTTTCTTCAATTCTTTTCCGTTCATATTCTGTAACCTGCACTAAATCTAACGTCCAAACGTTCCCTCGGTGTAGATTTGCACATTGGTATTACAGTATTTTATTTTCCACATCAGATTTCATTATTTTCCTGTACCTTGCTTGACCTCACTTCATCTGTTTACATCGTAGTACAGGCAACGCAGCCTCACAGACCCGATTTCATATCGATATCATATCCCAGATCAACGTTGTTTGTCTGTTTCTCTCTCACCAGACCCCGCTGATCTCAAAGTGGCATGACCAGCAAAAAAGGAAAAAGCAAAAGCCGGTCTTTGGACAGATTAGAGCTCCACATTAAACCATGCTGAAATGAAAAAAGACAAGGCATAGCAATGTAGACGAGCCGGTGGCAAGCCGAAAAAAATGAATAATTCGCCAAAATACGAAAAAACTCGCTGAAATTTTGAAAATAAAATATAGGCCTCTTTCTGCAACTACAGCATTCCAACTACGCTACTACCACGTCCACATTCCGAACCATAGCGTCGCCCTGAATAGGAAAAGGAATGTGCACCATAGACTTTAACTGGTTATGAATAATCTACACCATTAACCTTAGATGGAGGGGGGGTCATTTACTGTGACTGAGAGGACCATATTCTTCAAAACTCGCCCTAATCGGCACCAACTTCGTCCAAAAAAATGCCTTTTCTTCGTCTAACCATTACCTCCGCTTGGCGTCCCTGCTTCTGACAGCAGCGCATGCCCCTTGTGTACATGGAACCTCACCGGCTGTTCGGGCGTCTATGCGCGCACACCCTAATCGACCCTCAACCTTCTTCAACTTACGAGCCTCAAAGTAAATGTTGTACCACCACTGTTTTTGCTGGCAAACAGGGTGGGATTTTGACGTGTGGAAAAAATTGCAAACTGAATTTTTTGGGGACAAAAAGGTGGCCAAGAGTGTTTGCACCGCGGAAATTGTATTTTTGAACGACTTCAGTGCAACCGTTGTCTTTGTTATGGTGGCTGTTTGGTGGGAGTATATGAGTGGGGGGTTATGCGGAGGCAGTTGAATAATGGGAGATTTTGTATAGACGAGAGTGAAATTAAACCCGACCAAAAGGGACAACAGGCACCAGCGAACACACCTGTGGACTCCTCACATCGCCACCTCCTCTCTGTCTTCTGTTATAGTGCTATGTTCTGTCTCCCTATGTAGATACGACTTTCCCACATATCGTCACTTTTTATAGGGACGATGTGGACTTTTTTTCGATTAACATGTCAGAATCGCCCAAACAACCACATTTATCAACTCCTTGCTTCCACACCCCCTCCCCTTCTCGAGTTATACGTCACGTTCTGCCTCTTCATGTACACCACCTAATACTCCTACACCCGTTCATCACCATACCAACCTTCAACACGGCTTGTGTGGAGAACACTGAGACACCACTAAGCTCTTTGTTGCTCGGGCCTTTGTCGGTACAAAGGTCTATTCGTTAGCCGAGGGTTAACTCAGGTAAACCTCGGCTAGATTAGTCAGCATATTGCGGGTGAACAGCCAAACTGGACACCAAGTGAAGTAGAAGAGGTTAGGGAAGCTGAGCAAATACGTACAGACACCACCAGCCTCTCCTACTAGCATACCTGCTTACTAAACACCCCCATTAATCTCGCATAAGAGATGTAAGATAGGGGTGATTGTAGATCGGGCCGTAGACGAGTACACTTTAGAATGGTAAAAAAAAAAGCGAGTCTTCATTGCTCTTGGACATTGCTGCTCCGAGGAAAGACGCTGAGAGTATTATGGACATACCAGGTGGAGGCCCACTCTGAACACCGAGGTAGATGATCCTCCAGCTATCGTAAGGGATGTCCAAGATGGCATGTCAAAAGGTGCATATGACGCAATTGGCTGTTATAGTGAAGAGGTAGTATGGTGCCAGTTGAGGTTTCTGATGCGCTAGCACGAGTAAAAGTACCCCTGGTTGGGTTAAGAACGTCGACAGTGCCTGCTCTATGATCTAAGTACTCCCTGTCAATCACCCTGTCAACTACCCTAGTTAGCCTATATATCAACTACATAGTTAGCCCCTTAATAATAGTGTTAGATACACAACCCATACAAAAGCACTCCTCTTGAACAAATGCCCCCCAAACAATCACGTTCCACTTCCATGTTCCCCTCCCAAAACCCCACCATACTCTCACCATATTATCCCCCCTATCACGTCATGTCGCTTCATCTCATCTCTTAACCCTTCAATCGCGCTAATCATGCACTGGACATGTTGGGGGAAAGTGCATCTTGTTGAATGTATGGGGTGATTCAGAGAAGATGACTGTGTTTTCCTTGTCCTAACTACGTAACCAACTAATGTACACGTCTCAATGTCTACAATGCCCCACTTCATCTTTGTCTTCTCTTCCTCATCTCTCAACACTCAGCCTCAACTGAATACAGCTTAATTACAAGTCAGACAGTTGACCTCGGCAGACGTCCCAGTTGGCAACCCTAACCCTAAAACTAGTCCATATACACCTTTTAAACGTCTCGTCTTCTCCACACAACACCAAACACACCCTTCAACATGCCTTCCGCCGAATTCACCGCCGCTGTGAGTAGCCCATGATGGAGATGATGACCAAGGATGGTCGTTTCCACGCTGATTGCGGCAATTGCTCGAAAAACAAGAAAACTAACTCAGGCCGACTCTGTGCAGAAGCTTCCCAAGACTCCTTCCGACGACGAGCTTCTTGAGGTGAGTATTAGGTGATATGATGTGGATGACATGTGCTGGAATTGAACACATTGTGGATGGCACGTTCAATGTCACAGAGACACGGAATGTGCTACGTGCTCGATGTGTTGCAATGACCACCGATCACCACCAACACCACCAACCACTAACACAGCTCTACGGACTGTACAAGCAGGCCACTGTCGGTGACAACAACACCGACCGACCCGGCGCCTTCAACTTCAAGGCCAAGTACAAGTGGGACGCCTGGGACAAGCTCAAGGGCAAGTCTCAGGAGGAGGCTGAGCAGGAGTACATTGCTCTTGTCCAGACTCTCACCGAGAAGTACAACTAAGCGTAACGTTAATGATAATAGTGCAGAGTGATTGTATCCGTAGTGCAGAGGATACAGTAATTGTTCGTACTGATAGCGCCCAGATTGTATTTAACTGTATCCAGATATCGCATTTCCACACCTTGTGGCAGATCTGCACTGCCTGGTGGCAAACTGTAGTCGTGTGGATGACGTATCAAGTTTTTTGTAAGCAAAAACGACCCATCATAATGCACCATGTTCAAACCTCCATCTAATATCTACAAGTCATTTATTGACACCCTTCTCTCCACTATTGATAGATCATATTCCCCCTCATCTGACCAGATCTAACTCACTCTAACTTTAGACTGCATCTCCAACCTTCACGCGTCAGTATCACGACTTTTCGACCCTGAAAATGCAGTGCCGCAAGTGCTGCTTTGCCTGCGAAAAGTGGTGCTTCATAGGCGCCAAGGCGTTTCTGCCGCTCGTTGTCAACTTCCTCATCATCTGGGCGTGCTGGGTCCATGCGTGGCTCGTTTGCTGGGAACCCTCGCTCTTCGAGTCCGACACGCTCTTCTGGCGGGTCTACGGCTTCTGTGGAGTCGCCTTGGGCATCATGTGCAACATCCTGTATCTCAAGGTGTGCAAGGTGGGTCCTGGAAGCCCTACAGACATCGACAACTTCTCAGTTCCACTAGTGGAGTACCAGAATGCGTGCAGTGAGTCTGGCCAGCATCTGACTCCCCCAAGAGAAATGGCAAACTCCGTGTGTGCCAAGGAGAACGGAGGTCTGCGGTTCTGTACGAAATGTATAGGCTGGAAACCGGACCGTTCGCATCACTGCTCAAACTACAAGCGCTGTGTGCTCAAGTTTGACCACTACTGCCCCTGGTTCGCCACGGCCATCGGGTTCCACAACCACAAGTACTTTGTGCTGTTCCTATGGTACGTGACGGTGCTGTGTTTCTTCTGCCTCGGATCCACAGGCTTCGTCTTCTACAACCACATTATGGAGATTGGAGCCAAGAGAGGCCCCAGTGGGAACTCGGACTACGTGGGAGCCATTTCGGTCAACGTCATGATCCTCATGGTGCTCGCACTCGTGTTTGCTATTGCAGTAGGCACCTTTGCCTCGTTCACACTATACCTGGTGCTCAATAACCAGAGCACAGTCGAGTTCCTGGAAAGCACTCAGTACCGGTCTGCTGTGCCTACCTCGGCCTACAGATACACGTTTGCTCCGACGTCCAAGACGGTGGGCAACGTGTTTGATATGGGCTGGAAAAAGAACTTCCAGCTCGTCATGGGCGAGAAATGGTGGATGTGGCTGCTTCCCATCCAGCCCAGTGAGGCCTTTCGAGGCAACGGAACGCAGTTTCCACTCAACAAGGAGGTGCTCCAGAAGATCAGAGACAGTGCGGCCAAAGAGGTCCAGATCAGAGACCAGAACCAGGCGTACATCAAGCAGCAGCGTTTGCAGCAGCAGAAACGCACCCAGTACGATCTTCCTCAACATCTCCAGCCTCAGGAACCGTATGAGTACGACGATGAGGCTCAGGATTCAGGCGACGATATTCCCCTGATCAACATGGTCAACAAGACCCAGAAATGAGAGTGAGAGGTGGCATGAGGGAGGTCAACGCTTCCATTGTAGCTATCTTAACGGTCGGATGACCAGAACAGCATATAGACATTGCATTATGATAACATGAACGGATGAGAGGGTATGAAAAAGAAACTGTGAAATGGCAAATGTATCATTTGCTGACTTCTCAGAAGGGATCTACAGTACTTGTAGTAGTATCTTACTGTAGTCTCAAACAAAAAATTGAGCCTTCCTACTTCCACAACTAGTTATAGGATGTGAATACGGATACACACTGGTACCTCCCCAAAGAAGACAATTGAGCCGTATGGTCCTCAAACGAGGGACTTGAGACAATACTCTGTACTAGATACGGCATAACACTCGTATTACTCATGTAATCATCTCAAAGTAAGCAATTGAGCCGTGGTCAACATAGAGACAATAGGTTGTACTTCTTGAAACATATTGCCACTCTACAACCTACAATCACACTTCTTATCTTAATACTCGTTAACATACACAATTCTCTACTCAGCTCGGTGCTTGATGGCGTTAGACCCTCGGGCCTTGATGGCAATCACGCAGGCGGCGGTGAAGAGAAAGACGAAAAAGCAGCTGGCGTTGTGCTTTTCCCGGTCGTAGACAGCCTGTGTCCGCGTCCGCAGGTTATCGTAGAGCTCCTGGGCCTTCTTTTTGGAGCCATGTAGTCAGAGCTCGTCCTTGTCGGCCTTGCCCTTGGCGGCCTCCTTCTTGGGGGCGGCCTTCTCCTTGGTCTCCTCCTTGGCGGCAGCAGGCTCGGCCTCCTTCTTCTCCACGGGGATCTCGCCGGCGTCGGCAATGGTGATGGGCACCTTGGGGTTGGATCGGGCGCCGGTGGGGGCGTTCTCGATGGCGTCAACCACGTCCTGGCCCTCCAGCACCTCTCCGAAGACGACGTGCTTGCCGTCGAGCCAGCCAGTGACAACGGTGGTGATGAAGAACTGCGATCCGTTGGTGTCTCGGCCGGCGTTGGCCATGGACAGCTTGTAGGGCTTGGTGTGCTTGAGCTGGAAGTTCTCGTCGGGGAACTTTCGGCCGTAGATGGACTCTCCTCCAGTTCCGTCGCCTCGGGTGAAGTCACCACCCTGGATCATGAAGTTCTTGATGACCCGGTGGAACTTGGAGCCCTTGTAGCCCTTGCCGGTCTCGCCGGTGCACAGAGCTCGGAAGTTCTCGACGGTCTTGGGCACGACATCGCCGTAGAGACCCATGACAATCTTGCCGAGAGACTCGTCGCCCTGCTTGATGTCAAAGAAGACCTTGTGGGTGATTTCGGCGTCGGGTTCGGCCTGAGCGGGACGCACAAACAGCGCCAGCATGGCCAGGAGCAGAACTCCAATGGTGGTGAGCAGTTTCATGTCGATAATTGTGTTCTGTGGGATGGTGCAGGACAGGTGGCCAAGGTGGAAATCGGTGCGTTTAAGTATTGGGACTATGAATACGTGTGCAAAGGAGATGACAGAGTGTAATGTTAATAGGTGGAGGTGAAAGAAGAGGAGAGAGTATTGTAGTATGATGACTGTCTAAGAAAGCTGCTGGTACGCAATTGGTACATCCATTTGTCAGCTACATCTACTGATACAGCACATTCGCTGATCGTTCATTGAGCGATTACATAATACGGCATTGCGGTGTCTACAGTATAGTCCGTGTTTTTGCAGTAGCAGGCACAAATCTCGAGATTTTTTCCCAAACCCTCGACGAACAACACTGTAGCTACCACATCCCACCTCTATTTCTCCAATTGACCCAATATCACCCACTTTACACCGTCCTCTTCTCCCCACCTCCTCTCGTCATAACCTGAACCCTATGCATCAACATCTAACTCTATCATCTCTGATGAAATCTTGAGTGCACTACAACCGTTGTCACCACCACTAACATGGAATCAGGAGACCTGCCAAACACCGCGACGCCGCGAGACGTGCGGCTGCTGCATCTGATTCTCGCGTCCATGGGCGTCACGTCGTACCAGGAGCGCGTGCCTCTACAGCTCATGGACTTTGCCTACAGATACACCCAGGGCGTGCTCCACGACGCTCTGTTGTACTCAGACCACGCTGCTGCTGCCAACAACTCTCACAACGACAAGACCGGCCCCGTGTCGGGCGGTAGCGGTGGAAACGCCAACGCAGCAGCTGCAGCAGTGTCCACATCTGCGCTGACAGTGGAAGACGTGCGACTGGCGATTGCTGCTCGAGTCAACTACCAGTTCAAACCTGCGCCTCCAAAGGAGCTGCTGTTGGAGATGGCGCAGGAACGAAACCGACGAGCACTGCCACAGGTCCAGCCGGGCTACGGACTCAGATTGCCACCGGAGAAGTACTGTCTGACGGCCAAGGAGTGGGACGTGGATGAAGAGGAGGAGGTCGAAGGAGAAGGAGAGCTTAACAGTAATAACGAGGATAAGGAGATGAAGGATGCGAATTAGAGAGGAGGGAGGAAAGGATGGTGTATTATAGTTGAATATATATTGGTTTATGAGAAGGAGGGAGGGAAGAGGGTGGTATTGGGATTATAGGGAGTTCTGTGCAATGAGGGACTACGAAGCAATGTCGATATCGTTATAACCAGCTATGCTATCGCAAAATTGGACTCTTCACTTCGATATAGTGATTCGCTGTAGTGTCAAGGGCATTCACTATGCTCTGCTAGGGCATGGAAAGTGAATGAATACTTCAACCTGCAAATAGTGTACTGTACTTGCACTAGTAACGACTTGTAATGACTTGTAACGATTAAAAAGGAGAAGCAGATCTCAAATCTGAACACCAGCATCTATCTGGATCAAACATTTTCATTTCAGTCATAATGCTGTATCGATGCGGTTAAGAAGACGAGGTCAAGCTATAACTAAACCGAGATGTTATTCTATCTTGTATACCTCTGTCTATCATCATCTTGTGAACCTCTCTATCTATCAACACCAACAGTGACTGATAACCAGAGTCCCTCAAACAAGTCTGATAGGATACAAGACGTCATGAAAGACCTTCAAAATCAACAAAAAGTCTTAATCTCCATCACGTCTTCAGTCTCTTCTCACAGCTACACTATACCAACCTCCTCAACATGATCTACACCATGTCTTCTACAACCCTTACTACTCCCCCTCCCTTAACATCAATAATACATATAAATACACTGAGCTACAGCTCTGATTCGTTCAGATTTCGGAAAAGTTCTGGACGAGCTTTCCGACGGGCTTGACGTTGGACTCCTTGGCAATGAGCTCCACAAACTTGCCCACGTGCTTGACCACGACCTGCTTGTCCTTCTCGTTGAGTGGCGCCTTGCTGACGTGAGAGGCATCGCTAGCCAACACCACAATGCCGGTTTCCGGGTCCAGTTGCCGCTTGAAGTCGGAAGCGCTTCGTTTTTGGGTGATGCCGTTAGGAGACTCGACCTGGGCAACTGCTCCGACGTCAATGAGATTCGAGCCCGTGCTCGTCACAATCTGGTGCAGATTGGACATGCGTTTCTGGCGATCTGAGGGGTCCACGGCGTTTTCATCGGTGGTGTCGATGGTGTTGTTTCCCAGAAGAGGTTCATTTTCAGAGATCTGTGTTAGAAAAGGGAAGTTAAACGACAAAATGAATGTCAGAAATCGTGTTTAGGACTCACCCCAGGAGGATCCTCCTCAACGGGTCCTCTTAAGCAAGAAAGCAAGACACCCATAGTGTGTGTTAGTAAGATGAGATGGAGATGTGGAGATGCATATCGAACTTTAGTGACATCATAACACTAGGGGGTGTGGTTATTGTTGGGGAATAGAAGAGGATTATGAGAGGAAATTTTGTGAAACCGAGTAACTAAGACACTGGTGACTTGATTGTGGTACTTTTTTCTCAATTTATAGGGCTTTTCCCCATATCCTCATATTTTGTTAAGATTACTTACTTTGCCAAGTAGTTTAGACTAGAAAAAGGGGGGTAGATTAAAAGACGTACAGCAGAGATTGAGTGATGAAAACAGAAAAAAACATCAAAAAAGACGCCCATAGGCTTAATACTATCTTCTCTCCCTCACTTCCCCACTACTTCCCTTTTTATCCACTTGTTAAAGATTACTTAGCATACCAAGTAATCCCAACTACCGTCCCCATTCAACCCTAACCCCGAAACAAGGTTCTGGCCAACCAAACGCTGGGTAAAATGTCAAGCTTGGTACAAGTAATAGCGTCAAGATCACGGTTCAGCAGACGGAGGCTCACAACACTACCCGAAAATGCGATACACACAGCTGCTGCGAAACGTCTCCAAGGGCGTCCAGAAGAGTGGCCAGAGCGTCCTGGTCCAGATGCGAGAAGGAAGTGAGTGAAAATTTGGTCCACGGCTTTTCTCGAATTGCATACCGTGACACATGAGATACCTACAACCACTCAACCCATATACTAACACAGCTCCTATCGGTCTGACCGGAATCTACCAGCACCCTAACCCCCGACCGGCTCTCATTGCCCTGTACGAGGCTACCCTCAAGGAGCTGCAAGACAAGCACCCCAAGGACTCTGTCTACCGACAGTCGATCGAGAACCTGACTTCTCACCGAAAGCAGATTGTGGAGGACAACGAGGTCAGCGAGGTGATCGAGTCCAAGATTGGCGCTGGCCTGATCGAGGAGATCGTCATCCAGGCCCACGAGGAGCTCGAGCTCGCCAAGAAGATGAGCGAGTGGAAGCCCTGGGAGGAGCTCCAGGAGAAGCCCCTCGAGGACCAGTGGGTTTACTTCAACAAGAAGGGTGTTGAATAGGTATTATAGCATAGATGGATATTGACTCTAGAGAATTGTGGAGTGAGTGGAGAAGGGAAGAGAGGTCTGAGTGGACTTGACTGAGTATGGTCTGGACTGTAGGTGTAGTGGAGGATTGCCTGATATTGGGTAGACTTCAAAGAGTGAACTGTTGGTCATTGAACCGTTGGAGCTCACGTTAAACTCTCAGAAAGCATTGTAACGCGTAGACATGGTATGTACTTGTAGATGATCAACTGTAGATGTCAATTGAAGGCTTGAGAGGTTATCCAATTGTAGTTCAACAGGGAGAAGGAAATGGGATCTTTCAAGTGTTCTTAAGCACTATTGCTTTTCTCTGATACGAGTGGACTGCTCATTTCCATTGTCTTTTCATCACCGGCATGTCATTGTGACATTCTCTCAACATTGAATAGTGAGGAAACCTATAAACAGTCGAAGATACTATTGGACACCAAGGGAGCTATGTCTTCCTCAGAAAAACAATGACGCTGTATTCATTTACAATCCAAACTCTTCAAATGACCGTTTTGTCAATGAATACAGTCCTGAAGTAAATTCTCTACTATTTAAAGGTGTACACAGCATCACGATCGGAAGGTGAGTCCATACTCAAGAGAATGATTGTTGCACCATTGGAATGCTCGAATTACAATATCAACAATTTCGATCGAGTGAGACTCATTTGCAGTTCCCGAAGCTCTGGGCTATCTACACAACAACTTGTCGTGTTTTCCACTTCATCATCCTATGACATCATAACCAATAACCGGATAACCTATTCCGGGAGATGATGCCCCTAGATACTGATAAGACCATGGGAGGAGTTGTAACCACTTAGATGAATTCGAATGAACGAAATCAGCTATATCAATGCTTTATAAAAACAGTCTCACTACTTTTTTCTCTCCTACCCGTACAACTCCACAAGCAATAGACGTTCAATGTGATGCTGTGATCGACTGATTATCATCGGTGGGTACATGAAGAAGTATACATGGACCTTCAGATGAACAAGAGAAGACGAGAGCTCACTACAAGTGCTTGTATCGATTGATTCATTTGACTTGAGATTCATTGTAGTACCCCAACTTGTACATTCCATAACACCATAGTCAACAACTGATAGCTATTCCAGCAACATCATAACAGAGATCTATACGGCTGATAAGACTACTTGTAGAGTATGAATACGATAGAGCAGTATCGTAAGGATAGCTGCTGTACTTTCAGCTCTATTACTGTAACTTCGAACAAACAAAACCACTTGCTTTGCTCGTGGTTCCAGTTTGTTCTTGTATTTTGTAACTACACCGAAACAAACAAAATCGCTTGCTTTGCTCGCGATTCCAGATTGTTTCTTACAAGTTGTAATATCGAAACAAACAAAATCACTCGCAAGCTCGTGATTCCAGTTTGTTTCTCGACGCTCTCGTATCATGACGCAATTAATATACTATATACCCTCTTCAGTTAACAGCACTTGGAAGCCGAGTTTTCCTCGCCCTCGGCAATGTTGACGCCGCCCGAGCCCGCCTCGTTGCCCTTGGTCTTGGCCACGGTGTCCTTGATTCGGGTGGCGACCGAGTAGAAGCACTCCTCGACGTTGATGTTGTTCTTGGACGACGCCTCCAGGAATGGAATGCCAAACTTGTCTGCCAGCGCCTGGCCCTGCTCTGTGGAAATGACCCGCTTGTCCTCGAGGTCGCACTTGTTGCCGACCAGAATCAGCTCCACGCCCTCGTTGGCGTAGCTCTGCACGTTCTGGTACCAGTTTTCAATGTTGTTGAACGACTTTTCGTCCGTCACGTCGTACACCAGCAGAATGCCCATGGCGCCCCGGTAGTAGGCCGTGGTGATGGTTCGGAACCGCTCCTGGCCGGCCGTGTCCCACACCTGCAGCTTGACCCGCTTGCCGCCAATGTCAATCGTTCGGATTTTGAAGTCGATACCAATGGTGGTGATGAAGGAGGGGGTGAACTGGTCTTCGCAGAACCGCAGCAGCAGACACGACTTGCCCACGCCGGAGTCGCCTATCAGCAGCAGCTTGATCAGCAGGTCGTATGTTCTCTGGGAGTGCGACATCTGGGGAGAGTGGATGGGAAGAAGGGGGTTTTGTCGACAGATGGGAGCACTTTGTCTCTCTCGTGGTGTGCAAGGGGAGATAGTCCTGTGATTGTAACTTTATTATAGGGAGTGTAGAATGGGGTGTCAAGGAATGTGGAAGAAAACATGATTGGGGGGATTTAAAAGCCGCAAACGGTCATAACCTATTAGAAATGTTGCTGTAACATGTTCTATGCCTCATAATCTCTTCACAGCCACCCCCTCCACTCCAATAACCACCCCCCCTACTCATCTTAACACCGCACTCAACCTCTCTTGTCCCAACTGGGCCATCATGCACTCTTTTGCTACGTCACGGGTCCTAAGGTGGCAAGATGCTAAGTTAGTCTTACGGCCGTTTAGTCCGTCTTAATGAATACGTTGGACAAGAGAGAGTGGAACGAGTATTGAGGATCGAGTTATGTCTTCATACTAGTGGAGCTAAACCTCATAACCCCTGCAGCTACACCGGTGCACTGTACGAGATTGTATGATGAGATGATGCAGTTTAAGATCATTTCTCCGAACGACTCGTACGGAAACATCTTCCTTACTCGTACACCCTTACTCTTCTCTATCACCTTAATGTAAACGTTTCTCGGCTCGGACATAATCTTCTTAGGGTTGTTATTAAGCTAAGCTCGCTTCTCTTAGTCAGCGCGCTTACTAAGCTGCTTCCGGCAACGTGCTTTTGAGTTTATTGCTCTCTTTCGCCTCCGCCTCAGCCACGCCACTAGCCACTTCCGGGTAACACATTGAAACTTTATCGCTGCAATTAACATGAGAGACCTAAAGTATTGCCCTGATCTTCTTCAACTCTCAACACCACACAATGCTGCGAACATTGACGCGATTACGACTGCAACCGCTGCGAACGGCCGCTCTCGTCCGACCGGCCACACAGCCTCTCCTTCAGAAGCGATGGAACTCCACACAGCCGCCCAAGAAGGACGAGCAACCGCCTGCCACTGAGGGAGAGAAGCCCAAGCGAAAGCCCCTTTCTCGAATCTCAGTGTCCAAGGGCGCTTCTCCCGGTGAAATGCACCGACGACAGTACAAGGGAATCTTTGATTTCAAGGTCTTTGCCCTGTTTGTGGTCTCTGGAGTGGGAATCTACTGGTTCTTCCAGAGTGAAAAGGCCAAGGTGACTGCTCGACGAGAGGCTGAGGCCAACCGAGGTTACGGAAAGCCCCTCGTTGGAGGCCCCTTTGTGCTCCAGGACCACAAGGGCGGTATTTTCAGCAGCGAGGATCTCAAGGGCAAGTTCTCTCTGCTGTACTTTGGATTCTCCATGTGCCCCGATATCTGTCCCGATGAGCTCGACAAGATGGCCATTATGATCGACGAGGTCAACAAGAGCAACCCCGGCCAGCTGCAGCCTCTGTTCATCACCTGTGATCCTGCACGAGACTCTCCCGAGGTTCTGGAGGAGTACCTGTCCGAGTTCCACCCTCAGATTGTCGGTCTGACTGGAACCTACGACGAGATCAAGCAGACCTGCAAGGCCTACCGAGTGTACTTTTCCACTCCCCCTAACGTCAAGCCTGGCCAGGACTACCTTGTTGACCACTCCATCTTCTTCTACCTCATGGACCCCGAGGGACAGTTCCTGGACGTTCTGGGCCGAAACCTGACTGCCGAGGAGGCTGTTGCCAAGATCCGAGAGGACATCAAGACCTGGGAGCCCAAGGCTGTTCGAGACCGAAAGAGCAAGGGCTGGTTCGGATCCTTCTTTTACTAGACTAGTGTGTATATAGCTGAACTAGCAGCATCACTGAATGACGAACGAAGTCGCGAGCGAAGCGAGTGACTGAGTAGCAAGCAAGTGTATAGCGAGTGACTGACCGTAGTGAGGGGGAAACTAATTGCGTAGCTCATCTATTTTAGGACCTCTCGTAGTATGTTTGGTAGATTCTGATTATGCAGTGATAAGGTGCGTAGAGTGGATACGAAGTAGATCAAGTCAAGTATCCTGTTACAAGTGATTGAACAAAGGCTGAGGTTCACATAATGATGAGTTGTAGAAATCAATCAATTTAACAAAGGGAGAGAACAGAACATCTCTGGGAGCCTTGGGGCGATGCTATGTTCTGACAGCTTGTAGTTTGTACTTGAATGAACACAATGTCATATCGAACAAGGGAGACTGCAAATCATCTTCCAACCAGTGCTTTCGTAGATATGTACTGAGATACACAACAGCAAGATACAGCATGGGCTACAGCATGGGCTCCATAAACACTTCTTTTACACATACTTCCATCTAGGATGAGGGCATATCTTGACTGGACTTGTTCCAGACTTGGATAAGAGACATACAGAAGAACTACAGGAAACCGCTTTTGTATCAAAAGTCACCCGATTGAGCGTTCTGCCTTCAAACCGTCTCTATTGTTACTTGTACCATATACCCGCTTTCTCCCCACTATCTCTTTGTGCTGGTCACGAGGTCTTGCACTAGCTGCAAGTGGACATGAGAATCAAGGCGTGAAGAGTCCAGCTAAATAACCATACCTTTCCATCATCCGTTAAATAACCATCCATTCACCTCACCTTATTCACTCCACCTTATTGAGTGTATACAATGCCCCCCTCTATAAGCTATCCCTCATCTAGCTACACACAGATGAAGATAACAACAAAAGCTATACGAGCTTTACAGCTGCTGGTGCTATCTTCGACAGCTTTAGCATGGAACTCACCTTCGCCTGGGGATATCATTCTCGGAATGGACCAGGTTTCCATGTTTGGTTCTGACGATAAAGACGACTCTCATCCGTTCTACAAGATCTTACCTCAAGCCATGACAGCCGATACTTTTGCTTCCATCTCCCAAGAGTTGAGTCAAGACTGCCGAAAACTTGATCTGGACGGACGCAAGGTCGATATTCCCGTCAACACTACGCTCTTGTTCGTCTTCAACAGCACCCAGTATCTTTCTGCTGGATGTGTAGATGGAGACATTTCCCAGTTTATGCAGACTTCTGTGCCCTTTGGACTTCCTCAATACCACGCTCTGGTCGACTACTTCCTTCTGGTACCTGCAAACTACACGAAACCGTTCACTTTTTCTCCTGATCTCGTCATCAAAGAGATCAACGCCAGAAAATGCAGACTGCCTCTGTTTCTAGACATGATAGGCACCTCAGATCCGCTACTGGCGCTCATTTTCAAGTCAGTACACGAACCTCCGCCTGAAGTACTTGAACCCGCTTCTCCTAGACATCCAGGAGCTGCTCAGCAGTGCAAACAGCGTCTCAAAGAGGTGTGTAGCAGTCCAGACACTTCAGGAATAGCTAGAGCCGCTCTGGTTCAATCAGCACCGTTTTTCGACGAGTTTGCGCACCTGTGGGTCAGTGCTCTGGGCCTCGAGAGTCTCTACAGCTCTGTTTTCTGCCAGATGAACGAGGTGGTCACCGAACAGAGCTTTTGTCTCCAGATCACCACGACAGAAAGCAGAGTCAGTGTGATTGATCCAGTCACTCATGGAAGACAAGGGACAGACGATGAAGTGAATCCGAACGGACATGGTATTAGGTTGGCCAAGAGGGGTGAAGGGGCTACACGAGAGGTCAGGATATCCACGAAAAACCAATTTGGTCAACTGAAGACGGTGAGAAACAAGATCATGGTTTCTCCGTGGGAGAGGGGTGACAAGAATGACACTAAGAGTGGCTCTGGGAAACACCTGGAAATCTCGCCGTGGGAGCGGAGATCACGTGACGTGGAAGATGAATTACGTGACCGCACCCCACGTGACCTCCCACACCCTCGCACTCCGTGGGCCTCTGTTTTCGACACCCAGGTTTTCGAGTGACGCCATCCTGCATCCTGCACGCAGCACACGACCGATCGGCGTGTCGGTGATAAGAAGGGGAGACGAAAAGGGGAGGAATAAACGGCTCAAAAAAGGGGTATGTAAGTAATGCGAGTGATTAGTCAGCGTAAAAAAGGGGTTTCAGCAACTGTATCTTACTCGCAACCTGTAATTTGCACCTTTTCCATCTCCTACATTCTCCACGTTGTCTTAGCGGTTTAGGTTTGAAGGTTCCTTTTTCAAGCTACACTTTGTCGCTGGTGGCACGCGCAAAAGACAGCGTTCAACAGCGTTTGAGTGTCCTGAAGCCTTCTCCCAACAACTGAGGTTAGATATGGGCGAGGGGAAGAGGGGGTATATATAGACGAAGGAAAAGGGAGTCACGACGGGGAGAATGTGACGTGTAGAACGGGGTCACGTGATGGCGCGAGTACACGCTGTTTACTTGACCGAGTTGTTGCCCCAATACCTCCCCCCTAACCCACCCCTATCAAGTGCGGCTGCCAGATAGACTCTTAGGTAGACGTCCAAACCGTGTGTGGTGTGTGCGCACACGCAAGTCACAACACAAAAAAGCAGTGCGTTTCAAACACTCTTGTATACAGACACACCACACTCCACCACACCACGACCGGGTAGATATTTGGCTAGTCACACCTGAGGGAGAGAATATTGCCCCTCACACACCGCGCACACACACAAGAAAACCCATACACACCCCCTACACACGCCCAAGATGCCAGCACAGCCCGCCGATTTGCGACGAAAGCTCGTCATTGTGGGAGACGGAGCCTGCGGAAAAACATGTCTGCTGATTGTCTTTGCCAAGGGCACGTTCCCCGAGGTGTACGTGCCGACCGTGTTCGACAACTACGTGACCGACGTGGAGATTGACGGCCGACGAGTGGAGCTGGCTCTGTGGGATACCGCCGGCCAGGAGGATTACGACCGTCTGCGACCCCTGTCGTACCCCGACTCCAACGTGATCATCATCTGCTTCGCCATCGACTCGCCCGACTCGCTGGACAACGTGCAGGAGAAGTGGATCTCCGAGGTGCTGCACTTTTGCCAGGGCGTGCCCATTCTGCTGGTGGGCTGCAAGGTGGACCTGCGAAACGACCCCAAGACCATCGAGGAGCTGAGAAGAACGTCCCAGCGACCGGTCACCACCGAGGAGGGCAACGCCGTGGCCCAGAAGATTGGTGCGCTCAAGTACCTCGAGTGTTCTGCTCGAACCCACGACGGAGTCCGGGAGATCTTTGAGCACGCTACCCGGGCCGCTCTCATTGGACCCAAGGGCCGAGAGCCCACCTCGGGCAAGAAGAAGAAGAAGTGCGTCATTCTCTAGGCGAAAAACGAGACGGATATATAACTGAGAAACGCCCCCCTTAAACTAGTTTTTTATAACAATTGGATGGTATGAGTAAGATACGGTAGTTGAGAATTAGTTGAACAATGTAAGTACATTTCACAAATCTAATCCCACACGCTAATGAACCAAGGAGAAAAAGGGGTTACGCCACACAGGAGAATGTTACCATGGTGGGGGGAAAGGTGAAAATATTTGATTCGTCGTGTGTCACGTGACCTATAGAATACGTGTCACTACTGTAAACACCCCGGATCAGCTCGTATGGCACGAGTACACTTGTCAGTGTGATACGTCTCACGGTTATAAATAAACTGTTTACACTCGCGATTGACAGAGAGTTTGAAGGTATACGGTGATAGATGAGGTGGTTAAAAGGTGGAAGGGGGTAGTATTTTGGAAAAATGACAGTTATATTACATAATATAAAGTCTCAAGAGTAGTCAATCCGATTTTCACCCCTTTCACCCACTCACAACACCTTTTCTAGCACATGCCCTTTTCTCCAGTCTAGCTCACTTCAGTCTAAAACTAACTCCGATGAATGCACTGTCAGATGAAGAGTATGCTTAGTCAGCAGGAAAAATATGTGGAATACGAACCAGCAGAGTCAGAATATTATTTTGGTCAACTCAGAATGTGTATTTTACTTCTCTAACCTCATTTACAGCCTTTTTACGTATTTTTCAAATTCCACCTTCATCTTCACCTGCCACTTCCGGGTAACGAAAAATTAGGAGTCATTTGGGTTGTGCGTTTGAACCTCAGATCAAGGTATATCGCCTACGTTCGAAACACCAGACTTCACCATGCCTACCATCTCCGTGGACAAAGAGGACCTGTACAAGGCCATTGGAAAGACCTACACCACCGAAGAGTTCGACGAGCTCTGTTTCGAGTTTGGCATTGAGCTGGACGAAGACACCACCGACGAGTGTGTTGGAGATGAGCGTCCCCAGCTCAAGATTGAGATTCCTGCCAACCGGTACGACATGCTGTGCATCGAGGGCATTGCACAGGCTCTCAATGTCTTCCTGGGCCGGTCCGAGGTCCCCGAGATCAAGCTGACTAAGCCCTCCAAGCTGCTGGAGCTCACCATCCACCCCGAGACCGCTGAGGTGCGACCCTACGCTGCTGCTGCGATTCTGCGAAACGTGACTCTGGACAAGCGAAAGTACGAGTCTTTCATTTCTCTGCAGGAGAAGCTGCACTCCAACATTTGCCGAGGCCGACAGCTCGTGGCTATTGGAACCCATGACTTTGACAAGATGGTCCAGGACGGCCCCTACTCGTACAAGGCCTTCAAGCCCAACGATCCCAAGATGTCCTTTGTTCCTCTGAACCAGACCAAGGAGCTCACCGGCGAGGGCGTCATGGAGTTCTACGAGAAGGACAAGAACCTCGGCAAGTTCCTGTACATCATCAAGGACGCTCCCGTCTACCCTTACATTGTCATGGGCGACGACGACACCGTCTGCTCTCTGCCTCCCATCATCAACTCCGATAAGACCAAGGTTTCTCCCGAGACCAAGAACATCTTTATCGAGGTGACTGGAACCGACAAGACTCGACTTGAGATTGTGCTGTCTCAGATTGTCGCTGCCTTCTCCGAGTACTGCGCTGAGCCCTTCACCGTGGAGCCTCTCAAGGTTGTTTCCGAGCACAACGGCGAGTCTCGAATCACCCCCGAGATGGCTCCCCGAGTCATGCAGGCCGAGATCCCCTACATCAAGTCGTGTCTGGGTCTGGACCTGTCTGCCGACGATATCATCAAGCTGCTGGCCAAGATGTCGCTTCAGGCCTCCAAGACCGAGAACCCTGACGTTCTTGACGTCGCTATCCCCCCTACCCGATCGGACATTCTGCATCAGTGCGATATCATGGAGGACGCTGCCATTGGCTACGGCTTCAACTCGCTGCCCAAGACCCTGCCCATGAAGTCTGCCACCGTCGGAAAGCCCCAGCTCATCAACAAGGTGTCTGACATTGTGCGACGAGAGGTGGCCATGAGCGGCTGGGCCGAGGTCATGCCCCTGACTCTGTGCTCGCACGACGAGAACTTTGCCTTCCTCAACCGAAAGGACGAGGGCCAGGCCGTCCACCTTGCCAACCCCAAGACACAGGAGTACCAGGTCATCCGAACCTCGCTTCTCCCCGGAATCCTCAAGACCATCCGAGAGAACAAGAAGCACTCGCTGCCCATCAAGGTCTTTGAGACCGGCGATGTCGTCTTCAAGGACGAGTCCCTGGAGCGAAAGTCGTACAACCAGCGAAACTTTGGAGCCGTCTACTCCGGTAAGACCTCCGGTTTCGAGACCGTCCACGGTCTGCTGGGCCGACTGATGCAGATGCTGCGAGTCTCGTGGATCGAGAACCCCAAGGAGTCCACCTCTCGAGGCTACTGGATCGAGGAGTCCCACTCCGAGACCTTCTTCCCCGGCCGAGGAGCTACTATTCACCTGCGAACCCAGGACGGAGCTGACGCCAAGGTGATTGGAGAGATGGGCATTCTGCATCCCAATGTCCTGGCCAAGTTTGAGATTCCTTATGCTTCTTCCAGCATCGAGTTCAACATTGAGCCTTTTATGTAGGTGATAGAGTAATAGATTATGATTGACGAACCAACGAGCGAAGCGTGTTGGTTGTGACTAAGGAAGACGAGTTAAGCGAGTCTTCCGATGAGCACGAACCATAGCTACTAGTCTTGTTAACAGAGCATATCAAGGTCTACAAGGAGTGAAATAACAGTACTAATGAATACTTTGAGAGTTACTTGTGAAGAGCTGAGTGGTATGTATTTCCGTGACAGGTGTTAGGAGAGGTACAAGTAACAACTGTTTGAGATACAGGAGTTTGTAGCTGGTTTCATTTCAAAAACAGTCTTGAGCCCCCGGAATCAGCATGGTAGTTTACTTTGATACACCAACTCATCCATCTCACTCTATAAAGCGAATACAGTAATAGACTAAACAAGAACTAAGTAGATGTCTCTGTATACTACAAAGCAAGTGTCCCTGTGGACATCGATGATCACTTCTATAGAATCAAGTTCCTAAGACAATGTCATTCTACACTCACTCCAGCCTCTCCGGTATTATAGAGATGTATTAAATAGCTATGTTACATTTTAAGAGACCTGTTCCATGGACTCGTCCTGTTGTCCCCCCCTTAGTTCTTCTTCATCTTCATCCAGGCCTCGAATCCGATTCCGCCAAAGACAGCGGCCACACCAGCCCACTGGCCGAGAGTCAGCCGGTGGTTGAACCAGACGACGGAGAGGAGCATGGAGAACATCTTTCGGGTGACGTTGACGGTCACCAGGACAACGGATCCAAACTTCTCGAGCGTCTGGAAGATGAACACCTGTCCGACAGCTCCACAGAGTCCGAAAAGGACAATGTCTCGCAGAATTTCAGGATGGACTCGAATGAAGGCCAGGGCAGTATCGAGCTGGGGTCTGGAGAAGGTCAGCAGCGAGACAGTGGTGAACACTCCAGTGAGCAGATTGAGACCGCACATGACATGGGGACCGGTGATGTCAGCGTTTTTTCTGAAAATCTGGTCCTGGGTAGAGTTGGTCAGACCGTCAAGAAGCATACTGACGCCCAGGAGACCCAGGCCGTACAGCTGGTGCTCAGAAGCAGCTCCAGAGGCCTTCTTGGGTGCAGAGTGGAAGATTGTGAACATGGAAACACCAATTGTGACAAGAACCACGACAGCGTACTTGTAGGCCGGGAACTTGCGTCTGTAGAGAGTCACCTGAAGAGCCATGAGCGGGATCAGCTTGCAACTCTTGGCCAGAATGGAAGTCAAATAGTCCACGTACTTGAGAGCAGTATAGGACAAAGGAGAGGCCAGGGACTGACTGAGAGCCACCAGCGACAGCTGCTTGAGCGTATAGAGGCTGTCGAACACGGTGGTGTTCTTTTTGAGACCCTTGGCAGCCCGTCTGCTCTGTTTATACTGCAGATAGGCGTATCCTACTGCTGCTGCCAGAAACGACTGAACTGTGTTGATAACGAGAGATGCTCGGAAGATTTTGTTGTCTGGTCCATAAGGAGTCGTGGCGATTCGTTCCTGGAGCACAGCCCATGTCAGAAACGACGCGTAGATGCCAGACACACAGATGATCAGATCGATGATGTGTCCCTTGGTGGACTTGGCGGGAGGCGTTTGAGAGGGCTCAGTTTTCTCCACAACATTTGTATGGTCAAGCTTCTCATTGAGAGCCGCCTCGGGCTTCTGTCTCTGTCTCAACTCGGTCATTGTGTCTCGTTGTGTGAAGATAGGAAGATCTATAACATGGCTACGTGTTCTGCATGAAGATGCAGGTGGAGCATAGACCTAAAGGGGAATGAGCACGTGATGGTGGAGTTGCTAAAGAGGGAGAAATGAGCGGATACGGGGGTTACAGTGGGAAGAAGTGATTATGTAATATTGGAGACTGGGTGTTTAGTCATCAGTGTGAATGGTTAGACTGATTTGGGAGTTGCATGGATTGAGATAAGAATAAGGACGTGAAATTTCACCAAGGGAAGAGGTGAAAAGTGGGGCTTGATTTTGGCCAAAAAAAGACAGAAAAATTAATGTAGCTACTTAATCTGAGTATGATGGCTCTGCTGACCATTTCCTTACATTCCTCTTCCCTCTACCACCACTACAATGCTTTCAAACATTGACCCTCTGTTGCTCTCATCGACCTCACATTCATTGGGAGTTTTGAACAGTGTTTGACATTGTTCGGTGTGGAAGCGTCTGTCAAGTATGAAAGAGACAATTGGAGATTGAGTCTTTTAGGCCAGTGTAAAGACGAATATTTGACATCTTCCCCCCCCTCAAAAGTATATAAAGAGAGCGCCTCCCCCTCATGCAGCTCCGTTGACTCTGACATTGTCCACATTTGCCACAGCTGCCATAATCCAGCCCTTCTCTACCCGGTTTGACTTTTTTGCCTGCATATTTTCTGTACTGAGCTTGCAAGTAGCACCCTCATAACCATCGCCATCACCACCCTTCCCTCTTGCACACCGCACCACACCCACCATGGTCTTCACGCAAGAGCCGTTTGACCCCATCACGGTCAAGCCCAACGAGAAAAAACGGGTGGCGTACTTCTACGACTCGGATGTCGGCAACTACGCCTATGGCGCCGGCCACCCCATGAAGCCTCACAGAATACGAATGGCCCACTCGCTCATCATGAACTACGGCCTGTACAAGCACATGGAGATCTACCGGGCCAAGCCCGCCACCAAGCAGGAAATGTGCCAGTTCCACACGGACGAATACGTTGATTTCCTGTCACGAGTCACCCCCGACAACATGGAGCACTTTGCCAAGGAGCAGGCGAAATTCAACGTCGGAGACGACTGTCCCGTTTTCGACGGACTGTTTGAATTTTGCGGCATTTCCGGCGGAGGATCCATGGAGGGAGCCGCCCGGCTCAACCGAGGCAAGTGTGATATTGCCATCAACTGGGCCGGAGGTCTCCATCACGCCAAAAAGTCGGAAGCCTCGGGATTCTGCTACCTCAACGATATCGTTCTGGGAATCATCGAGCTGCTGCGATACCACCCCCGAGTGCTGTACATTGACATCGATGTGCACCACGGCGACGGAGTCGAGGAGGCGTTCTACACGACCGACCGAGTCATGACGTGCTCGTTCCACAAGTACGGAGAGTTTTTCCCCGGAACCGGCGAGCTGCGGGACATTGGAGCCGGCAAGGGCAAAAACTACGCCGTCAACTTCCCGCTGCGAGACGGAATCGACGACACCAACTACAAGAACGTGTTCCAGCCCGTCATCAAGGCCATCATGGAGTGGTACCAGCCCACAGTCGTGGTTCTGCAGTGTGGAGGTGACTCGCTGTCCGGCGATCGTCTCGGATGCTTCAACCTGTCCATGCAGGGCCACGCCAACTGCGTCAACTACGTCAAGTCCTTTGGTCTGCCCGTTCTCGTGGTCGGCGGAGGAGGCTACACAATGCGAAACGTGTCAAGGACGTGGACCTTTGAGACAGGCCTGCTTCTCAACAAGATGGTCGGCCCGGATATCCCCTACAACGACTACTACGAGTACTACGGTCCCGACTACAAGCTCGAAGTGCGGCCTTCTAACATGCAGAACGCAAACTCGCCCGAGTACCTGGACAAGATTCTCACCCAGGTGCTGGTCAACCTTGGCCGAACCAAGTTTGCTCCCTCTGTGCAGATGACCGACGTGCCTCGAGACGCTCCTGATGACGGAGACGAGGAAGAGGACACCGCCAAGGCAAAGGACACCAAGGGTGGTTCTCAGATGGCCATTGACGAGCAGATTGAGCACCCCAACGAGTTTTACGATGATGAAAATCTGGAGGGTGGAGACGCCAAGGATATCAACAACTACAAGGATAAGGATGTCGCCATGGAGGACTAATTGTATTATATTAGATGAATTTATTGTGTAACGGACAGGAGGAGATGTGAAGGAGGAGATATGAAGGCGTAGCCTTAATGTCTCCGACCAAAAACGTAGAGCTTCGTGACTACAGTAGTTTTTATGAGTATTTGGAGAGGATATGCTTACAGATGCATCCAACTTCTCTCAGAAGAAGACAAGTGAATATGGCTTCAGTGGCTCTACAGTACCTCAGCTGTTTCCATTGACTTGAAGGTGTGTCTTAGACTCGTACAGATCAATGAGACACTTGGAGGTGAGGACACACTCTTTATGGTGCTCTTCTAGCTTGAAGAAGAAAGACACTTGGTAGAAATCGTGTGACAGTGAGACTTATTACAAGGGGCTTCGGGGTCTGAATGAAGTCCATTAGACCCGTTTCGTAGTCTGTAGTATATCATCTGATCGAAATGCTTCATTCTAGTATTAATGTTCTAGAGTCTTCTACACCCCTGAGAAGCTACTCTATGGGGATACTGTTAAAAGGGGACTCACATAATCTGTTATATGCTGATAATGGAGAAAGCAAGAGTGTCTAGATCTACTCCATTGTATACCTAAAGCCATTGCCACTGTAGCTACGTATTGTTTTTTCTTGATTATGACATTTATTGGAGATGTTGTATCCCAAAGACTAGCTAATACAATAAGAGAATGCAATGTGACTATCAAAGTCGACTCTATCAGATGCCAATCAGACCCGTTCCCACCCTGTTTCTGTAGTCTTCGTACTCCTTTCCAAAGAAAGACACCAGAAACTGTTCCTCAAAGTCGATTCTCTCACGGAAGAACGACCACAGGACCACGAAGAAGGCTGCAAAGCCAACCGAGTTGAACAGCAGCATCTGAGTTCCAAGAGCCCAGTAGAAGAAGCCAAAGTACGAGGGGTGTCTCAGCAGCGAGTAGATGCCTGTGGTGACCAGAGTATGCGACTGGGTCTTTCTCTGGACGATTCTGTGGGAGAAGTTTGTGGCTCCGTGGATCATGGCCAGCGAACGAGCCAGCTGTCCGACAATCATGACCACGATTCCACAGATGCTGATGATTTTCACCTCCTTGCGGTTCTGCAGGTTGGGGAAAAAGTACCACTCGATCAGCGCTTCTGCCAGAGAAACAACATGGGCCACATGGTAGGCCGCTCCGTTTCGGAACAGGTAGCTCTCGTACGACACCTTGGGGGTATTGTATCGAGCGGTAATGTAGTATTCCAGAAAGTGGAAGAGGGCGAGAGAGCCGAGGTAAAAGGGGAGTTGGTAAAAGTCGACGAAAAAGGCCATGAGAAAGCATGATCCCATGACGATACCCAGAAGTAGAGCTGAGAGAGCCACCCAGTCCAATGGGTTGTCTGTGGGAAAGTAATCGGGCATGTTGTCTGGTCTCAGGGTTTCTCTGTGGATCTTGAATCTGTCCGTGACAACAATGGGCTTGCCCTCAGAGTCCAGAGGAGGATCATAGACGAGATCGGGGCATTCATCATTGGAGGTGAGATCGGACTTTGACGATTTCTCGTCGTGAGACTGGACATCGGACGACTGTTCCGACGACTTTTCGCTCTCCTTCTCCATCTCCATGGATCTCTTTTCGGTTTCCTCGATAATCGAGTCCCACACCTCGTCCTGGGCTTTATCATAGACTGCGGAGTCGATAGCAGGCTGGTCTTTTGGGGGAATCATCTGGTCTAGTAGTTGGCTTGGCGTAGCTGTTTTGGCTGGTGCGCTGCCAGTCGGGGCTCGGGCAGGTTCCATTATATATTGCTTGTGGGCATGCTCCCCGTGAACGCCGATTTGTGCGAATTTCCAGTCGTTTTCTGAAAAATTGATCCGAGATGGGACAGGTCAATAAGATATTAACCACCCAAAGTTTCAGTTATGCACACCTCCCAACCTTGTGAGGGTGTACAGTAATATTGACGTTGCCTAATCTAGATACACGAAACACTCTCCACACAACTCCACACTACACACACAATGGCTACACCTAGACAGTCATTATCTGCCGATGAGGGCATGGTTTCCAGCACGGCATTGGAGCTGCTGCTTGCAGAGGTCGTGCCTGCGGCCCTGAGAGTGTCACAGGAGATGCAGGAGCCGGAGGAGGGCTCGAAAATGGCTCCGTTTGGATACATGGTGGATTCGGAAAGTCACCTGGACAACGTGTACTTTCGCGTGGAGGGATACGGGTACCGAGTGGGCCGAGGCATAGCCGAGTCGTTTTCCAACGAACGGCCGCATTTCGCAGACACGCTGGACATGATGAAGTTCATCTGCAAGGACGTGTGGCTGCTGCTGTACAACAAGCAGGTGGACCATCTCAAGACCAACCACAGAGGCACGTTTGTGTTTGTGGAGAACCAGTTTCGGGGCTGCCAACGCATGAGCGCCAAGGGAGGCCAGGTCGAGACCATGAAGGGAGCCACGCCGTACCTGTGGTTTCCCGTGGGCGTGATTCGAGGCGTGCTGGCTGCGCTGGGCGTCCAGGCCGACGTCACGTTCGAAACGACACAGTTGCCGGTCGTTTACTTCAACATTCACGTGGTGCAGTAGAGAAGAGAGTGGGGAGGATAGGGTAGCATGGGAAGGATTGGTATATACACGAATGGAAGGTACATTTTTGAGGAGGATGGTACTTGTAAGAGGACTACAGTAGCACTTCCATGTTGATTTTGTCCTCTTACCATGAGATCGACGTTGGAGATACTGGGAGCGGTGAAGATTGCATGAAGGGAAGTAGAATGAAAGAACATTGATTAAGACGAGAAGACATCAACTGATTCACGGAGTCAACGGAAGAGGTCTTTGATTAGTTGATTACAAGTATTTGAACTTTCAAGAGCACTCTTTGGACTTGAATGAAAAGTATGGTGTACTTCGGTGCTTCGAATAGTCGGAGCTCTGTAGTGTATGGAAGATCCACAGAGTAAATGGGTTCACAGCTCAAGCACAAGGAACTGAAATGGCATTGATAAAAGAATTGAATTGCTTTGAATGGCACGACGATGACAATTGCACTAGTGCCAGTCCCTGGAGTGTCTTGTCATGCTCAGTTCCGGTACAATGATCGCACACCGATAACGATTGGGTCATCAAATGGAACTGACACGACGATATACGATACTTGTATGTTACTGTGAATTAAGTGGTAATTACTGTATACTACCACTCTAGTTTCAGACACTCCTTGAAAAAACAATATACATTGAAGAACAGCTATAAGTTATAGACAGAAAGCACGATAAATAAGTGGAGACTGCGGTCGTCCCTCAACCTCTTCTCACGAAGAACACCACTCAGGGGCGCTTTCTGGATACACAATGATGCGCGACGTGTCAAACGCCTCAATGTGTAGTTCGATCAGAGCTCGGCCTCCTCGAGATCCCGCGTATCGACGGTACTCTTCACTGACGCTGGCGAGATTCCAGCCCTGAAGCCGTCTTAGGCAGCCCACAATCGTGCCTGTTCGGTGTCGGCCCATTCCGCAGCACACCAGCAGCGGGTACGAGTCTCTGTCCATGATGATCTGGAGGGCAGCGACGATGGACGACTCTGTCAGCTGATCCCAGGGGTTTGTGCCCTCGGTGACCAGACCCAGGTGGTGCACGACAATCTCGTGGTCGTCTGCGAACGCCAGAAAGTTGTCACTGGGGTCCTCGACTGCCAGCCACAGAATTGTCTTGAGACGCAGTTTTTCCAGGAACGGAAAAGAGATGGGTTCGGGTTGGCCTGATCGGTACAGATTTCGTTCCACCGGTCCAAAATTGAGCGGAGGCACGACCTTGATGGGAGGCGGCTTGACAATGGTCTTCATGCGTGGGCTAGGGGGAGTGGTATCGTCCGAAACCTCAGTTGTCTCGTTATTGACGTTGATCGAGGGATTCGAAGGGTTGCTATCTGCTGTATTTTGGTTCTGTCCGCTCGAGACGTCCTCCTTGACTCCCGATTCGGTGTTTTCGTCGTTATTTCCTTCATTTTGGCCCTCCTCCTGGTCCTTCTGATGACGCTCCAGCTCCTCCACAATGCTGGTTCGGTGCATATGTTGGGGGTTTCGCATGAGCCCTGGAACCGCCAGGGGAATGTTGCTGTCAAAGGGCGGGGCGGCTAGCACGGCATTTTGTTGTATGGGGGACGAAAACGGCGTGGATGGCATTAGTTGGGGGCTGCTGAGTAGTGTGCTGGTGAGATATGCTCCATACAGATGACTGTTATCCACTTAAGGTTGGAGGTCTGGTGTAGGTGCATGAGCCTGAAGAGTTGGATGTGAGTGTAGTATTGGGATGAGGTGTATGAAGGGGGTTTGGAGACTCTTATATAGACGTTTGATCGTCACATTTGCGATGTAACAAAACTACACATTGGTCAGCATCTTGTGTTGGCACTTTTTCACCCCTCATCTAAACCCTTGCACTCCTCCACCTGCAAGCCCACGTTGTTGTTTCTTGTTACTGTTCACGTTTTGCTTGGCGCTTTCATATTAGCTCAGCCTGATTACATAAGCCGCCTTTAGCGGGCGTGGTGGCGCTGGGGTGGTGGCAAATATCGAGTGTGTAGCGTCTTCTTGTCTGATTGTCTGAAAAACGCTCCAAAAATAGCTCCTTTTTCTTGCAGCATCTTATCGACTGGAGATAATTAGAGATTGAGCAAGTTGGCGTGGGTCGAGAAGCAGCTAGATAATGGAAGTCTTGAAGGACCTAAAAGCTCAAATCAGGTAAACCGGCTCTTGCGAGAAAAATGCACTTTTCAGATTTCATTTCGCAGCTCCACATCGCTTATAATACCCCCTCAAACAGTGTAACCTTGGGTTGCCTTGGGATGCTGTAGCAAGAAACTGGGACATGAACAATACTACAAGTAGAGAAGGTGATAGGTGAGGAGGAAACGAAGAATGTAAGGCTATGAAGCAAATACGACATATACACTGCCATATATACTAGCCGTCATTCACCCCCTCTCTAATACCTCATAATATGTTTTCACTAGAGCCACTCCCAATGCACCCAACCTGTGTCCCTCCTGCATAGCCCCAACCCACAGTCATAACAGCTCATCAACTACGTTGGTGGTAATAAGCACACTTTACCGGCTCTGCCTCCAACCCCCCACGACACAGCAGACGTCCAGGCCGAGCGCGCAATTGCACCCGGTGCACCCACACTCCCCGAACGACGACACCCGCTCCGCAGCCATGACTCACAAAGAGGCTCCGCCGGGAGCGTATCCTCCAGGCACCCAGCTCACGGTGGGATCGCATGCCGTGACCATCAAGAAATACATCAGCGAGGGCGGTTTTGCGCATGTGTACACGTGCGACATTTCGCCCGAGTTCCGCGGCTCCAGCGTCGCCTGTCTCAAGCGAGTGGCTGTTCCCGACAAGCCCAGTCTAAATCTCCTCAGATGTGAGGTCGATGCCATGGTGAGTAAGAGAGAAGGAGGGAGGAAGAAACGTCTTTATATATTGATGGGTCTCACGACGACAGTGGTGTGACGATACATGGTGAATAATGCTTGTTATACACCTCCTCTGTCTGAGTGATATTGTCACGATCTTGAGTGATATGAAAAATGTCACTTTAAACGGTATCAAGACGGACCATGAATAAAGAGAATCTTTGAAGGATGATGGATAACACTCTTTTTGTATCACATCTCTCTCACCCCTCATTCGCTAACACAGAAACGACTGGCTGGAAACGAATACATTGTGCAGTACATTGACTCGCACGCGGCGAGAAACGCCAACGGACCAGGCTACGAGGTGTTCCTGCTCATGGAATACTGCTCGCGAAACGGCCTCATCGACTTTATGAACGAGCGGCTCCGCGAACGGCTATCGGAGCCCGAGGTGCTCACCATCGGCAGCAACATTGCCGAGGCCGTCTTCTGCATGCACTACCTGGACCAGCCGCTGCTGCATCGAGATCTCAAGATTGAAAACGTGCTCATTTCGGGCGATGGCAAGTTCAAGCTGTGCGATTTTGGCTCGGTTTCCCCGGTGCTGCGACCGCCACGAAACCAGATGGAGTTCCGCATTCTGGACGACGACATCCAGCGCCACACCACGGTGCAGTACCGGGCGCCCGAGATGATTGACATCATGCGAGGGTTTCCCATTGACGAAAAGTCGGACATTTGGGCGCTGGGCGTGTTTTTCTACAAGCTGTGCTACTACATTACGCCGTTTGAGCAGCAGGGCCAGCTGGCGGTGCTCAACGCGCAGTTTTCCTTCCCCCAGCAGCCACACTACTCGGACGGGCTCAAACACCTCATCAGCGTGCTGCTGCGAGAAGACCCCCGAAACAGACCAAACGTCTACCAGACCATCCAGGAGCTGTGTAGACTGCGCAACGTGCCTGTCCCGGATCACATCACCCAGACGTACTACAAGCGCAAGGAGGAGCGAAGGCTGGCGTTGGAGCAGTGCCAGCCCATGGGAGGACAGCCCGTGGCTCCGGGAGCGGTCCAGCAGCCGTCTTCGTCGGTCATTCCGTCTCCCCCCGTTCAGCCGTCTCCCCCTCTGCTGCCCCAACAGGCTGCAGCTGTAGTTGGAGCTGGAGCAGGAGCTGTGCCTGTCCAGGCGTCTTCGCAGCTGGAGGTGCCCAAGGGCCACTCGCGAAACGCCAGCCAGAGCAGCTTGGAGGCGTTTGATCCGGACGAAGCGGCTGCCCGGTACCCCACAGTGGAGGAAATCACACGGTCGCTGGAAAGCAACAATCTGTGGGACGTGCCGCCATCACGAGGAGTGTCTGAACATGCGTCTGCGCGAGCGACTCGAGACAACTCGTACGACATTTCCCGCAACTCGGTGCCTCCCTCCGCAGCACCCATTCCCTCCATGCCTGCCCCCCAGACCCAGGCCACCCCCCAGCTGTCGCCCCAAACGGCCCCTGCTTCCCTCTCCCTCAACAACAACAGCAGCAACAATAACATCAGCAGCACCACCAATAATACCGCCAGTGCGCCGGTGAACATTCCCGCGGCGTTCAAGGCCAAGAGCGCCTCGCCGCCCGTGCAGTCCTACAAGTCCAACAATCCGTACCTGGAGGAGGCCACGGCCAAGTACTCGGCTGCAGCCTCGGCTGAGTCGTCTACACACCTGGCAGGAGCTACTGCGTCCTCAGAGTCGTCCGACGATGGAGGATACTACCAGCCCAAGGTGGACCGAAGCTACAGAGACGAGTTCAGTGCCCCTGTGACCTCTTCTGCTCCCATTGGAGTCCCCTCGGCCACTGCCTCTGCAGCTGCTGGAAAACCCCCCAAGCCTCTGCCCCAGATCCCCGTCCAGGCGTCTCCCAACAACACCATGCCTCCTCCTCGAAAACCTGCTCGACCAAACTCGCTCTACATGCGTCAAAACTCGTCGCGAGCGTCCATTGTGTCTGAGCATGGAGAAGACGTGCCCCAGTTCCAGTACACCGACTACTCCGGTACTGCTCCCACTGTGGCCACTGGCAAGCCGCTCAACGACCACGACGAGCTGCAGGCTATTCTGACGGGTCTTTCTGAGCATGAGACGACCGTGGTGCTGGACGACCGAACACACCACCACATTGACTCGTCGGTGGACTTTTTGCAGGACCAGCAGCACCGCGAGGGCAGCAGCAGCTGGAAGCTGTTCAGATCGCTGAGCAGCGGCTCCAAGCAGGACCTGTCGTCGCCCCAAGGCTCGTCCCACGACCACAGACGACGGCCCAGTATCCACAAGATGCTGCATCGACACCGACACCGACGAGAGAGCCAGGACTACGGCGGAAACACGGACACGGACGAGGACAGCGCCGACGAACACATGCCCACAATGGAGAAGACGCTGAATCTCAACGTGCCCAAGCGCAACAACCGATGGAGCAAGTCGTTCGAGTCGCTGAGCAAGCAGGAGGGTGTTTCTGACGACGAGGACGCCCAGCCCGAGCGACGGTCTCGCCGGTCCATGGACGAACGTCATTCGCGACATGACACTCACATCTCAGCCACGTCGAGGAGCAGAGACGGCGGACGCAAGTCGCTGGACGCCCAGCGGTTTGAGATGAGACAGGAGGAGCTGCGAGCCCACGCCAAGGCCAATGCTGCTAATAACTCTGTTGGCGGAGGCTCGTCTTCCTCTGCGTCTGCGGCCCAGGCTGCGGCCCAGGCCGCGGCGTCCAAGGCGTCCACTTCGCCTCCAGTGACTCGAAAGAGTCTCGATCTGAGCCGAGTGGAGTCTCGGGTGGACGACGACAGCGGCAGTCGATCACGTGAGCGAGAACATCACAAGCACAAGCGGTTCTCGCGAAGTGGCTCGATCCAGGGCCGAATCCACGCCCTCATCAACCGGCGGCCCTCGCCTCCCCGAAAAACAGCCTCTGGATACGGCAAGTACACCGAGAGTGAGTCTGACGGAGGAGGAGACGACAGCAGTGGACTAGCACCAACCAAATCCGTGCCTGCTCGAGTCAACACTGCTCCTGCTCGTTCAGCGCCTCCCATTCGAGTGTCGACTGACGAGCGGGCTCCTCCTCCCCGACCCTCGCCCAAACCGGTGCACCTGCAGTCGCCCAAGCTGTCCACCGCGCCCGACAAGCCCGATCTGCCGCCCCGAAAGCCCGCTCGAGTCATGACCGAGGACGATGACTGGAAGGCCAGTTTTAATGAGAAGTACCCTTCGTTAGGATGATGAGATTGAGGACGACACGAAACAATCATATAGAGCATAAACCGATTTTAATGAGCGAGTGTAGAGAGTTAGAGACGGAATATAGAGACGTTAACTAAAGGTGTTCGTGGTACCAGCCATCTTAACAACTGCATGACCAGCACTGTAGAAAACGGGGTACTTGAAGCACCAAACAAATGTTCCAGCCCTTTTCACGGTCTCATAGTCTTCAACACTTGATAATTACGATAAATAATACATTACATGTTATACATAGTAGTCCTGACAGCTTCACATGTCGTTCATAATAGACTGGGAGCCGTCTTCCTGTTCTTCAACCACCTCTTCAACCTCTTCAACCTCTTCCTGTGAAGTCACTTGGACACCATGGACACCCACCTGGTACACACAGGTGAACTTTTCCAGACCCCAGTTCTCCGTGAACTCGAAGATTGCCTCTTCAGTCTCAACTTCGAGTTTCTGCAGGTTCTGAGGAACAGGGTACCAAGCGTTGGGGTTCTCAGCAGGGTCAAACTCGTACTGACCGACCAGAATGAAGTTTCCAGGGATATTGTGCGGTCTGTATGCTTCAGAAGCAGTGTTGATCTGGTCTCTCAGCTTTGAGTCGTCCACCTTGATCCAGATGTTGAAGAATCGAGGAGCTGATCCTAGGAACGAGTCGTCAGCAGCTACTGCATGTTTGAGAGAAAACGATGTGGGAATCATCTTGGCAGCTAGCTTGACGGCCAGTTGACCTCTTCGGCCGTTAAAGGGCCAGCAGCTTCCTCCAGACATGTCAGCAATAAGAGCGACCCAAGGTCGTCTAACTAGAGGTTTTCCAATACCCACAGTAGACAGAGTGTTTCTAAAGGCCCAATAGACTGAGTTGCTGTCTCTCCAGGGATCGTACAGACCAGTTGTGTACTCTGTGTCGATTCGAGCTCCGTTGATGAGAGAAGCAAAGTTGATAATCTTCTCTGCAACTCCTCCATCTTCTCTTGGGATTTGAGAAACAGCAGTCTTGTTGGCTTCCACTTGAGCCACTTCAGTTTGGACGTTTCTGATATCGCTCTGTATCTTGACAACGTCCGACTTGACCTCCTTGATCTCCGTTTCCACCTTGGCCACCTTTGTATCGACGTGGTTCTTAACTTGGCCAATTTCCTCATCCAGAGCAGTCTTCAGTTCCTCAGGAGCAACAAACAGACTGTCGAGGTCCAGTTCATCGACCTTTTGAGCGACAGCGTTGGAAATGAGAGCCGAAAAGTCGACAGTATCGTTAGTAGCCTGGTTGGGAATGGAGGACACGATTTCCAGAACCTCAGCCTTGATTTCCGGAACCACAGAGGCAATGTACTCCTCCAGTTTGTCTTTCGCCTCCTCGAAGAAGTCCGGCTGGTGATCCGGGACAGCTCGTTTGACAGCATCCTTTACCAATTGGGTGATATGTGTCGAATCAAACTTCTGTCTCTTCTCCAAGTCAGCTGTCAATCGTGTCAGATCGCCGTCGATTCGTTCAACGGTGCCTCCCAGAATAGCCAGAGCCGGGGTGGTGTCCATCTCGTTGGTTTTGATGGCATTAATTGCTTCTCTTTGTCGGATGAGCTGTCGTTTGAGCGAATCAACTTCATTGATCCACTTGTTCTGAGCATTAGAGAGGGCATTGTTATCGTCCTGGAGAAGCTGTGTATCCTTGAAAATCTTCTCGATCGCTTTACTTAGCTTCTCAGTCTCAGCATCAATCCCTCCTAGCGCTTCTTCCACCGACTTCATCTTAGAGGGCAGTTCTTTGATTAGAGCCTTGTTCAGGGAGATCCATTCAGCAGTGTCGTCTGAATCAGAACCGACTCGAAACAGCTCAGACTCGAGTTTCTGAAGTCGACTCGAAAGCTCTGAAATATCCTGTGGTGGTTGAGCAGGAGGCTCATAACCTGGACCCTTGACGATTCCAATGGACGGTAAGGAAACATGAGTAGCGATATAATAGCACACAGCAGCAGCCAAAGCGACCTTGACGGCCGGGGTCATACCCTTACGCAACGCGTTTCCCGTGTATTCAGCACCCTTGAGCGTCAATTCCTGAATTTGGTCCAGAATCGACACTTGCTCTCCCTCCTCCTGTTCCCTCAACTCCCTAGTTTCCTCGTCTGAAATATCCATCTCCATGAGCATCTGAGTCACTTTTTCGGGCTCAGATTGCAGCAGATCAAACATCTTCTGCTCATCGCTGTAGTCATAAAAGTCCTGGTGTCTTTTAGATCCGTCTATCGAGTGTTCTTCAGGCTTTTCAACAGCAGGGGCCTTTCCCTCAATGGAAAGTCGTCTCTGGGTATCTCGTTCGTGGTCCGACTGCCACTGCACGTTTTTGCGCACCTTGGTGTGTCGGTCTCTACTTTTCGATCGTAACGGCGTGTGGGAGAACATGTCCAAAGGGCATAATCGTGATGTGTGTGCTGGAGAAATATATTTCAGAGACGCGTTTGACATCTCGCGTATGCATGATATGTAGGAGTTAATTAGAGGGGTGGGAGAAGTGGAGAAGGGGTTTACAGAGGTGGTAAATAAGAGGAAAGGAGGTAAAAGAACCAGAGCGACTCTTCTACATGGTTTATTCGAATATCTCGATTTTCAAGCCTGTATCTCTTGGGGCTGTCTTAACTGAGGTAGTTGGAGTTGTCCAAGTAAGTACTTGACATGAACGAAATCTTGAGAGGCCTGTAGAAGAGTAGAGTAAAGATTCTTGAAATTGAAGAAGTGAAGCGCATTGATACAGCCCCAAGGACCTCTCTGACGCGTTTAAGAACTGTTGTTATGATCTGATATGTCTCTGTCTGATCTGTCTCTATCTGATCTGTCTATTGAACGATAAGATAACTTGCTCGACTAAGCTTGAAGAGGTTATCTCATGGAGAAGACAAATGCATCAACTCTTCACGGTGTGTCTTAAAAGGCATGTTGCGACATATTGACGCCCGTGGTATGTGCAGTATTATAGCACCATCACTTCGCCTAGCGTTTCACTCCCCCACGCTTACTAAGCAACCCATGTCACTGGCCTTCAGCTCATTTCTTAAAGTTTGGTGCAATCCGACTGTTTATATACCTATTGTAAGCGTCTAAAAGTGTGGGGACACGTTTGTGCGGTGGTCTGGACGCGTGGTCTTTGTTAGCGGCGGCATGGAAACTGCTTTGCGGTCTTATCGCGTGGGTAGTTCGCCTCGGAGCCCCTTTTCAGGCTTGTCAGACCTGTGTCTTTTCTCTGCATTCCCAGGCTGAGAGGTTAACTTGAGGCGACAGTGGAGATTGGAGTGTATCAAGTGATCAAGCCACAGCAATCGAGGGCAGGAGGCGGAGATGAGATCGAGGCAGAGAGGGTTATTTATATACGTTTACCAAGATGTTACACGGGTTTTGTCACCTCAAGGAACATATATAGGACGCCTTTTGCTCCACTTCTTCACATGCACGGCACTGAAATTTCATCTCCACGATGTCCACTTTACATGCAGGCCACCCGGGTAAACCTGAGTCATGTCTGCTACACTCGGATACACTGGTGGTTTTGACAAGGTTTGTTGGCTTGTTATTAGAATGTCATCATTGGGAAAATAAGCCACAAGGAAGGGGCAAAGGGGGTGGTGGAGATAATAACAGGAGGTGGACGGTCGTGTTTCCATGGAAACTGGGCGGTTCAACGGGCTGATTGCAGCTCTTGCACTGACAGACACCCGCTACGCTTCTCCTCTTGGACTTACCCAGGACGCATGTCTTGCTCAAGTTTGTCAAGGTAACTTTTTTAGCCCTGCATTGTTTGAGGTAACGTGACCTAACATCATCTCGTTTTACCCGAATAGGAAGCCAAAATTTTAGGGGAAAGATAAGTGGTTGATAAGGGTGAGAGCTCCCACATTGAGAGTCTGCTGCAAAAACCTGCAAATGACACAGTGAAAGAAGACCGCTCTCTTTCTCCCTCCCCATCCACACTCTTCAAATGCTACACGAGACCCACCCTTCGCCCGACTACACCAGTATGGGCTCTCAAAGTCGCCGCCAGTCTCATAATGGAGGATCGGTTCTGGAGTTGAGACCCACTCTTTCGGGGTCTTCGGGAATTTTGGACGAATTCGACGTGTCGGTGAAAAAATCGAGCGCGAAAAAGAGCCGTGCACTACGACGCAGACGGTGGCGAGTGGGACTCATTCTGCTGGGTCTGGTGGTTTTATTGTGGGTGGCCTCTGGTTTTCTGGTCAACTCCATTTTCTCCACAGGCGAGTACCCCAAGCCTTATTTTCTCACATATATGAACACTGCCGTTTTCAGTGTCTACCTGATTCCCACCGTGTTCCGAAAAGTGCGCGGAAAGAAAAATGCCACTCCGGAATACTCCGTCCTCGGAGAAGACGACGCGATTGCTACAGACGAGTCTCCCAAACTGACTCCGTTCAAGTCCGTGGAACAGCTCACCGGACAGGACGAGGATGAACTACTGAGTACTAAGCAGACTGCCATTCTGTCGCTGCAATTTTGCATTCTCTGGTTCTTTTCCAACTTTCTCACAAACGCCTCTCTCAAATACACCAGCGTCAGCAGTCAAACTATCTTGTCCTGCACTTCAAGCTTTTTCACCCTGGTGATTGGATCTGCATTTGGCGTCGAGGCCTTCACAGCAACCAAGCTTCTGGCTCTGGTGTTCAGCATGTGCGGCGTGTTTCTGGTCTCCAAGGCCGACTCGGTGGCCACCCAGACCAGCATGGGCGTGCAGACCAGCGATATCGTCTTTGGCGATCTCCTGGCGCTCGCAGGAGCAGTCGTCTACGGCTTCTACATGACCCTGCTCAAGGTCAAGGTCGGCGACGAGTCCCGAATCAACACAAAGATGTTTCTGGGCTTTGTGGGCCTCTTCAACATTCTCCTGTTGTGGCCCACCATCCCGCTCCTGGACTATCTCGGGGTGGAGAAGTTTGGCCTGCCCCAGACGGAAAAGGTGTGGCTCATTGTGCTGGCCAACGCGGCTGCCACTCTGGTGTCCGACTTTTTCTGGGTGCTGGCCATGCTCATGACCTCGCCGCTGGTGGTCACGGTCGGCCTGGGAGCCACCGTGCCTCTGGCCATGGCAGGCGACCTGTTCATCAAACGGTCGCTGCCCTCACTAACATACGTTTTTGGCGCGATTATTCTGTGTCTGTCCTTTGTCGTCATCAATAGACAGGACGAAGACGAGTCGATGGACGACGACGAGTAGCGTGCTAGCATGATTGCATTTATTTATTTTAACGACTAAACAATGAGACACACTTCTAGAGGTGACTGTCTGTAGAGGTGACTGTCCGTAGATATCTGTACCCTCCTTCCAATCTTACAGTTAGGTTAGCTCCTTAGTTTGAGCTAGATGACGATTGAGATAAGATATGAAGTGTATCGAGCTGAGAGTCTTGCCAAGATTTTGTGCTGAAGCGAGATCCATCTGCCTTGATAGTGTATACTGTGCATTGAAGCAGGAACGATGTTGAAACTACAATAAATTTCGAGCAATCTGTCGATCAAGTAACATCCTGTCTATAGACACTCGGCCTTCCAAGAAACACTTTGTCTATAAGACACACCCTTTCTACGTCAAGAGTCAAGCCCCTCATACCTGCTACCTACAAGTGTGCACTGTTCATTTCATCATTGGTATATAGTCTACAGTACCTATCTAAACCTACCACAAAGGAGTAAGACCCTCCCAGTTGCCCTGCTTTCGTCGGTTCCAGTAGTTGTTGGCACCCTTGGTAAGCAGGTAAAGATCGCCCTGCTCGTTGACTCCGTCCAGTCCCGACGACTTCTCGAAGAAAGTGGGCTTGTACGTCTTGCCCGAGTCCTGCAGCACCTTTCGTCGCTCTCGCTGCTTCTCTTCCAGCTCCAGCTTGCCAGCCTCGGCCTTGTCGGTTTGTCCAGCCTCGTACTCTCGCTGATCGGGTCGGAATCGAGAGTCGTAAGGAGAAGCGTGTCCCTTCTCGATGGGAGTGACCTCGTTAAGACCGGCAGTGAACTCGGTGAAACCCCACTTCTTGGTGTGGTTGTTGACGAGGTTGCCGACCTTCCAGATGGTCTTCTTCTGGCCCTTGGCGTTGTTGAGGGTGATCTGCTCGGTCCACTTGCCGGAGGCGAAACAGGGCAGGTTGGAGCCGTTGGCAGAGACAGCCTTGATGTTGAGCTCTTCACTTCGACCAGAGAACATACCTCCAGCCTTGAACTCAACAATGGCCTTCTCTCCGGTGGAAGAGAAGATGGTCATGTCACCAACAGGCTCCGTGTACTTCTCACCAGCCATGATGTTTCGCAGGTAGGTGGTGGGGTTGCTCCAGTGGAAGACCTCGCCGGTCTTTCGGAACTTGACGACAATGGGACCCAGGTAGTTGATTTCCATCGACTTACCCCAGAACTTTTGCACGGGCTCCGAGGAGTGAGCCACAGACCAGCCGTTCTCAGAGTCCACATGCAGAGCCATGACAGGAGGGTGATGGCACACCTTCTCGGAGATGAGTCGGTAGCCCAGATCGGGCCGCACCAGCTCGTAGGTCTCTCCCAGCAGAGGGTTGAAGGGCTTTCGCAGAGCTCGCTCCTTGGCTCGCATGGAGGCGAGGTACGAGACGGCCCAGGTGGCCACGTAGATGATTCGCTCACCGTCGCTGGAAGGCACGTTCTCCGCCTCGTCCAGCAGCTGGGGGTACTCGAACATCTCGGCGAATCGCTGCAGGGCAGAGATGGGCTCGTTGGTGGTGATGGGCACGGCCATGGAGCCCATATCCTTACCGACGGACTTCTTGAGGATACCCAGCATGGAAGGAGGGGTAGAAGCGGCATCGGGGAGGGTGACTCGGTGCTTGACGGGCTGAACGTCATGCAGAGGGTACAGATCATCGGCGTCGTCGGCGTCGTGAACAACGGGAGCCACATGGTGTCCCTCATCTTCCTCATCGGTAGAGTCGTGCTCAGCTCCATCGTCGTCGTCGTCAACAGCGTCGTCGTCCAGGAACACAACTCCGTCCTTATCGGGGTTCTCCTCGGCGTCGTAGAAGGTGTCGTGCTCGGACATGATGGAGCCGTTGAAGGAGGCTCGCTTGGCCATGGGCTGGGAGTACATGGCGGACTCGTGGGCAGCATGGGACACCACGTCGGTGAACTCGAGATACAGAGCTCCCAGACGGGCATTGAGGTCCTTGGTCACGTCAGAGGCGCCAGGCTCCTGGGCAGCCACGTCGGAAATGTCCTTGGTTTCCCGCAGCTTGGCCACCAGCTGGGCAAACTTCTCCTGGTCGGGGGCAGGAACGGCAGCCACGGCAGGCGTGCCCTCGTCAGCAGGAGCTCCTCCGCTCTTGCCCTTTCTGATCTTCTCAAAGGTGTCGACCCAGGTCTGCCAGTCGGCGTCGTTGAGGGCCTTGAGGTTCCAGACCTCCATACCGGAATCGACAAAGATGAGTCTCTGGGCCTTGGAGGCCGAAATGGCACACAGGGTGAGAGGCAGAGAGCCTCGCAACGAGTTGGATTTGGGGTCTGTGTAGTAATTGAGGATCGCCAGCTTGAGATCCAGCACAAAGTACCGTCGGGTGTATCCCTGGAGCTTCTTTCGTCGCTTTTTCAGCAGGATACCACTGACGGCGGTCTCGGACACCAGGGTGTGGGGGGCATTGTTAGCAGCATGGCCCTCTTCCATGGCCTGGACGGTGAAATGGACGGTTTTGGGGGTCGTTTTGGAAAAGGTGTTGTCGAACACAAGGGCGTAGATGCCTCCCTTGCCCTTGGGCACCTTGTAGACTCCCTCGGACTGTTCGTTGGCGTTGCACTTCTTGAGAGGCAGAACGGGCGAAAGACCGCTTGATTCGAGCCGTTTTTCAATGGTGCCCGAGTGCGGGGCCGAGATGGACGCTCGTCGGCCGGCATTGTGTCCCTCGGCCTCGATTTCGACCTGCAAGTTGTTGCTTCGCTCCTTCTCGAAGATGCCCACGTTGATGGACTTTTTCAGGGGGTGGACTTTGAAGGTGATGGTGGAGCCCTCGGGGGCGGTGACCCACTTGATGACGAAGGACCGCGAGGCGACTTCGATGGTTTCCATTGTGGCGAGAGAATTGGCGACGTTTACGCTACTGGTTTGGAATTGGCGGAGCAGCAGAGCGATTATGTCCTCGACATTATATTGCGGGTTTCAAAGTCTATTTGGTTGGTCTGCATGGCACATGCTGTTTGCAGGTGATAAACTGGGGACATGGTGGGGTGTTGAGGAGGAGGGGAGGTGGGTTGGAGGGTGGAAGAGGCGTATTATTAGAGGTGGGGAAATGGCCAGACCACGACAATACCAATGTCGTGCTAAATTACAAACTGGGAGTGTGGACACCAAAAATACGTCGACATTTCTCCTTACACCAATACGGGCCTCGTGTTCGGGCTTGTCAGGCTCGGTAACCCAACAAAGCAACTCTATTTGGCGGGGGTCTTCAAAGAGGCTCTTTTTGGCTTTGTCTCTGAATGTGAATATCAGGAACGGTGACGTAGCTGGGCTTCTATGATAGCTGACACCCACCGAGACATGGACAGGGTACGAGCACCGTGTCTCACCCGGTGGGTCTTCTCCACACCCCGATGCGGGCGGTAAAGCGACTGGCAAAAATAAAATAATAGCAATAATAAATTATGGGGCTTTTATCCGGAAGAATGCCTACTCGGGGCAAACTTGTGGCATGCAACAGATCGACCAGCGGCAGCGCACATAATGTTGGATCTAAGAATAATGTGTCCACACACAGCCATGTCCCATAATCCTCTTGGCCCAAAGCATATATTCGGGGAATGGCTTGTGGCTCTTTTCCCCGCAGACAGGGCATGTGACGTGGGTGAAACTGATTCAGACCATGGCGTTGATGCGGGCTAGACGAGACTCGACGATTGCGAGTGTTTTGTTCACGTTTTCCAGACGAGCTTCTGCGTCGCGAATTTGGGCGCTTATGCTCGAAACGGCTACCAGGTCTTTAGTGGTTTCCTGGTAGTGTTTGAGGGCTGTGTTAGATCACGGTGTTCCGAAATGAGAGGGCTAAATCCGATGCCACAAGACAGCAATATACGGCTGACAAGGAAAGCAAAGAGACAGATCTGTAGCAAGACAGCCATCAGGGTGTCACTCTTTTGTGTCTTATTCAAAAACTCCCTTTTGAATACCTCCAAATCAAGCCTCTCTTCATCTCCTCCTACTCACATATACTCAAGCTGTGAAGAACGGTGTTGAGAACCACCTGGGACTCGTGGATCGCTCGGATTTTCCAGGCGGTTGTGTCGATGGCCGGATTCAGCGTGTTCTGGACGACCGTGTCCATGTCGCTGCGCAACGACGCGAGCGCCTCTTCGTTTTCCACCGACATGTTTAGGTGAGAGTGTAGTTTGGTGTCTGAAACGCGTCCAAATTAATCCAAGTAATTATGCACAGTACAGTAATTATCCCTTACCCATGGCGTGCGTTATCGGACAAGGAGCAAAACAAGAGCTGAGATAACGGTTTTTTAGCCAGCGAGACTATTTTTGGTGATTCAAAGGGGTAATTGTTAGTGCCAATGGTGACTATTGTTTCAATCGGGTTTTATAGGCTACCATTGTGTTGTGTTGTGTTGAGGCTCTTTACTTTCATCTACTTGACCTTACTTAGGATTACTTGGGACAAACTGAGCAACTACTTGTACTCACTCAAATCACTTTCCTGATCTTCAATTACTATATACATGTTACTCGGGAACCTCCAGCTCCTTGATGGACTCTTCTCTATAGTAGTCCTCCAGAGCCTCCAACACCGAATCCAGCTTTCGGCCAGACATGACCACGTCCAGATTACCACTGTATCCACATCGATGGTCTGTCACCCGGTTCTGGTGGAAGTTGTAGGTTCGAATCTTGTCCGACCGGTCCGTGGCAGCCACCTGGCTCGTTCGCACACTCTTGCTCTTGGCAGCCTGTTCTCTTCGTTTCTGTTCAGCCAGACGACCTCGCAGAATCATAAAGGCCATCTCCTTGTTCTGACGCTGCGAACGCGAGTTTTGCATCACCACCATGGTCTTGGTGGGAATGTGGACAAGACGAACAGCAGACTCCGTCTTGTTAACGTGCTGTCCTCCAGCTCCCTGGGCTCTCATGACATCGATTCGAACCTCGCCAGGCGCAAACTGAATGTCTTCAGCAGCCACAGACGTCTCTGAAATCTGAGGAAGAACAATAACAGCCGCTGCAGAAGTGTGGACTCGTCCAGAAGACTCGGTGGCAGGCACTCGCTGAACTCGATGAACACCTCCCTCATGCTGAAGCATGTTATAACTGCCTTCTCCATCAACAGACATGATCACCTCAGTGATACCGCCCTTGTCGTTACGAGAAATGGTGGTGATCTGGTGCGGCCAGCCCATCTCCTGAGCGTAGCCAGTGTACATATTCAGCAGGTCGTCGGTAAACAGACAGGCCTCGTCTCCTCCAATACCAGGACGCATCTCAATGATACACCCAATATCTCCGTAGGGATGTGTGGGAAGCAGGAGAGTTTCGAGCTTCTTAATGGCCTGCTCGGCCTCGGCCTCGACGGTGGGAATCTCGTCTTCAGCGTCCTTTTTGAGCTCGGGATCATCGCACATGCTCATGAGCTCATCGTACTGCACGATTGAGCTTTTGTACTGTTCCAGCTGATGTGTGACTTGGCCAAGATGGTTGATTTTCGCAATCAGCTTCTTGTCCTTGAACTGGTCCTCGTTAGGACTCGCCTGAAGAGCCTCGTACTCTTTATTCATGTTCTCTGCCTTACCGAGAAGAATCGGATGCAGTTTTCGGACCGATGCTGAGTTAGAAGGGTGAAAGAGAGGGAACAAAGGCGCTAGAAGCGGAATACTCACCGGTAGCCGAGCTGTGAAACATTCGGAGTGACCTCTGGGCCATCCATGGCGTTTTGAAAGCCCATCGCAGTTGCATGGTGGATGGTGATGTTTCGAGATGAAATTTATGAACTTTAACGAGGTGGAAAAGGTAGGTTATACAAGGTGGTGTCAAAAGAAGTATTACTGAAAAGTAAAATATTCAGCATGCAGCTGAGTGATATCTGATCAGATTCAGCTTTTCAGCTCATCAATAGCTTCATTATTGCGTGAGTTAGAGAGTGTGTTATTGCTCAAGTAGAATGTCAGTAAAATTGCACTGTAGTAAGTAAATGCTAACTAATAAGGGGAGACTTGAGGTACCTCCAACTCGGTGGAAAAAGAAGATATCTGAACCAATGAAGCAGGAGGTAAGTCGAATGGTCTCAATTTATTCATTTCTTTTGCTCGAATTTCTTCACCCTCATTTCCACCTCCTTTCGAAGTACCCCCACATTCCTCTGTTTAACTCCTGAGACTGCATAATCATGCACCTCAATACTTCGTCTCCTCCACAACATCATGAACAGCTGGGAAGAAGCGCTTTCTGTGGCTCTCGATAAACGAGATGAGGGCGATAACTCAATGGCAGAGGTCTACCGAGCGTGTGAGTATCACCCACAAAGACAATTTTTCACTATCTTACTAACACAGTCCACACAGCAGCTACCAGAGCGGTAGCCAATACTTCTTCAGAGTGAGTAACACGACACCTATCCCACGACTTGTGCTAACACAGACACGACGGAAGCTCACACGACGACATGAACCCACGATTGAGCAATCTCATGCAGCTGAACGTGACTCATCGAACGAATGCTGAGAGATTGGAGAAACATAACCAGGAGCTGGAAAAGGCACTGGCCAAGAAGACTGAGGAACATAAAGAGCAGGCAAAGGCGCTGTTGTTGTTGCAGGACGATATGCTGGCCAATCAGATCCAGCTCAATGTGCTTGAACAGAAAACCGAGGCGTTGCAACAGGAAAATGAGACTCTTGTTCAGAGACTGGTAGCCAAAGCTGCTGCTGACGCTGACAAAATGAACGATGCCAATGCGTTCCTAGAGAGGTGAGTAGGGGGAGGTGACGGATAACACGCTCAAATGAGGAGTGCTGTTGTGTCGTTGCTTTGGCATTCAATATGATATGTTGACTATGGAGATGGCTGAGGACTATGATACCCCTTGAATTGATACCAAATAAGTTGATACTTCTTCACTTTGACACGACTTCTATCTTGGCACTACAAAGCCGGCCCTTTCTTTATCAATCTTTTACTCTACTTAACGTCTCAACTAATGTCTCACTACACATATCGACCACTCACTCATGGCCGCCGCTTTGCTTGCTAAAAATACACTCTATATACTGACCCAGCCTTAATATCCACCCTTCGAAAGGAACGCCTTGATAGCACTTCTATCAACGGTCGAAATGTAATATGTTCCTCCGGCAGCCGTCCAGGAGACGGAGCCCGAGTAAAAGTCCAACTTTTGCACCTTCAAAATGTTGACCGGCGACTCAATGTTATGTTCAGAAATGACGTGGCCCACGGGCACAAACGACTTGAGCGACACAATCTTGCATCCCTCCTTGAGATCCAGAAACATGTCCAGAAGATGCGCGTTCAGAGTCCCGTCAAATGCATAGTTATTTACCAGCAATACATCTGCGCGAGTGATGGCCGAATGGACCTCATCGTTATGCACAAAGCTGCTAGCCACCAGGTGGATGTCTCCCGTGGTGATGCCAAACATCTTGGCCCGGCTGTACAGCTCCTTCTTTTGCTTTTCCGCCAGGCTCGAGGCATTGGTCATGACCTCACATCCCCAGCTCTCACAGCCCACCTCCAGGGCTGCCTGTAATGTACAATTTCCCACTCCCGATCCCAGATCCACAAACACCGAGTTTGGCTGTAGATCCGTCTTCTGGAACACTGTGGACATGAACGGAGGCATAAGTTCACCGTAGACGTTGTTGGAAAACGCCTTGTAGTCCCGTAGCGACTTGGATTCCGGCGAAACGATTCGGCTGTAGACCTGGTTCAGAAGAAAGTATGCTAGATCCTGAGGCACAGCTGTGAGTTGCTTGAGGTTCTTGAGAATAGCTCCCTCACCTCTCTGTTTCTTGACCACCTCGTCAAACTCCTTGATAGACGTCTTCATTCCCTCCAGATCGCCTCCTTCGTACGATCTTCGGAACCGTCTCATGATGCAGTCATCCATGACCGGATGTTTGATTTCCTCCGACGCGCTCTTGTCCACGAAATGCAGCGCCGTCATTTCCATGATGCTGAGAATCTCCCGCACGGGCTCAAACTCGCCGGGGACCTTGGGTTTGATCAGACTGTACTCCTCTGCAAAGTCACACGACAGTGCCCCTAGCTTGACCCTGTCACTAAGGGTCGTATCAGATGACACCGGCTCGTAAATGTCCGTCATGCTGAGGTTGCCCGACTCGGAGGCGTTTGTGATAGTGATAGAAGGCACCAGAGTCTCCGATCCGAAATCCGGAGTCACAATATCTCGGGGGACAAGCTCATAGAGACCCGGAGTAGATAGAGAAGACGATACTTCTCGCTCACTTTCCTCGGTATCGACTTCGGAAAGCGAGCTCTTGGACAGCTGGTAGATGTTTGGCGTTTTTCGGCGGCTTTTTCTCGGCGTCGAGGGCTTGGAGACCCCCTGAGGTGGTGCTGTTGAGGTGGCGTGTGACGCCGTTTTGGAGGCCGTTTTGCTAGGAGAAGGCGATTTGGAAACCGAAGAAGCAACCACGGGCTTGCGGGTTTTGACCTTGGTCACCTTGCGCTTGACATCGGAGGACTTTGTGGTTGGGCCGCCGTTCTTCTTTCCGAGATGCGAGAAGAACATGATGCAAAAAGTCGATGGCGGTTTTAGCGAGATGAATCGAGAAAGATATAATTATACAATGCGATAGATCATGGTTCCGGTTTCACTTTGGGAGACAAGTCAAAAAGCTTAACCTAAAATTAAGAGAAAGCGATTTTAGACACACTCCACACGGGACTCGAACCCGCAGTCTTCCGCTTAGGAGGCGGACGCCTTACCATTTGGCCAGTGGAGCCGGTTTCGCTCCTCCGAAAAGCGGACTTTTGTTAATATCTGAGGTGAGGATCACGTGACCTGCGAGTTTTTGAAACGCCTTTGGAGGACTGAGGAGAGATGTTATTGAGATGGAAGTGGTGGATTGGGGGTATGAGAGGTTGAGAAAATTGGAAGAAACTTTCATCTTTTCTTCCGGTTGCCTCTCTGGGATGATATACGTCGTTGTTGTTTTTGACGTTTTCATGAAGATCTCGGAAGTGTCAAAAAGTGGGAAAAAGTGGGTGTGAAAAGAGAGGCGGTGTGGGTGATAGAGGGCGTGAAAAAAGAAGTGGAGGTAGCGGATGAGAAAATATTACACTGAAATATGATATGATGAAATTTTGAATTAAACTGGTCAGAATAGGGGCTTGAAATCATCTTCTCAAATGGGCTCTTTCAGACAGTTGATTGTTTACTGCCCTCGAGAGAACGTCAACTGTGAGTGTGTGAAACCAGAAAGACAGCAGGTAAAGTGTCAGGTAACGAGTTGGAACCCCTCCAAACATTCCTACTTGACGAATTTGTCTCCCTCTACTTTTCTACTGCTTATAATACCCATGATATTTCACCCTCTGATTAGGTTGTAGCTCATCCCATGATACAGTGCATGGGTAGGCTAAAACAGGAATAATTGGGTGTGTACTATAGGGAATGGCATAAGAAGATCAGATTTTGATAAAATACACCTCATTTCATCCATAATACCATTCCCCACTCATTTGCCACATTCCTACACCCTCTCCTTGATGTCATGTCCATTTGTTTACGTTTACCTGTATCAGGTCTAAAGTGTCATACAGTGCCTTATTCCTGCAGTCCTGTCAAAACTACTGTATTATACTTGAAGGTCTCGAAGTCATCATCAGTGGATCCACAACAAGAGCACCCAGTCGTCAACATGGGTGTTGGAGAGTGAGTAACATGGAATACACACTACTATTCAAGTCTAACACAGCTTTTGGCAAGAAATTGATGACTGTAGGGGCACCTATGAGACCCCTGAGTCTGGAGGAATTAGTTTGGAAGGATTTGGCAAGAAATTCTACGAACTTCATGGCAGAGAACCAGTTTTGGCAGTCGACCTTTATCTCACCCATTTTCAGAACAAGGAAGCCATTGGACCTCGAGCAGCTGTTCCTGCGACTATGAACCATGCCGAGAATCAAAGGATCCAGAAGGCATCTTTTTTCAACGTCGTTTCCAACTTCCTGGAAGCCGGTATCAAGATTGTCCTTGTTTGTGATGGACAAGACAAGCCTTCAGTCAAGCGGCTGAAAGCTCGGATGAATTACACCAAGGAAAGAGCTGAAATCACAGCTTTCAAGGAAATCGCAGAGTCTATGAACATTCCTGTGGTAGATGCTGCTGGAGAAGGAGAGGCTCAGTGTGCTCATATGCAGAGACACGGTTTGGCTGATTTTGCTTTCACCGAAGATTCAGATGTGATCATCTTTGGAGCTCGTAAAATCGTCCGAAAGCTCAGAAAGCAGAATAAGGATAAGGCGAAGGATAAGGAGAAGGATAAGGCTAAGGGGAAGGATAAGGAGAAAGATACGGAGAAGGATAAGGGAAGTGACTCCAATGAGAATGACTCCAATGAGAGTGACCAGGGTAAAGCCAAGTCGAAGCAACACGTGGAAGGAAGATATGCGATTTATGATATCCCTGACGACCACAAATGGGCTTCTCCTCAGAAACTGCTCTGTTACGCTATTCTTCGAGGTGGAGACTACAGCACTGGAGGCAGGTTCATTTCTGACACTTATGCCAGCGCTATTGCTCAAGGAGGAGACTGGGCCGACAGGTTATACGAGATATCCAAGCTCGATCCAAGAAGCAATGTGGTTTTCGAGAGACCTAAGAAGGAGAAACAGCTGCGACAATGGGCGAAAGAACTGCAGGCAGAAATCGTACAGAAACCCGTTCCCGTCATGTCAAAGAATGGAAAGAAGGTGCTCAAAAGAGTCGTTGTCCCAAGAAGTGAGCTATTCAAGGACTGCGAAAGAAATATTGGCTCCAATGCAGAGGTTGTGACTCCAGAACTGGCCAACATTGAGTCGTATGCCACTCCAAATGTCATCAAGAGGTACAGCATCACCGAGGTTCCCGAATTTGTGCTGGACATTGACTTCTTCAAAGAGTATGCCAAACCCCTGGGTTGGATCAACAAGGAGGGAGACGATACTCTGATGTACAAACGGCTGGCTCGTCCTCAGATGGTCCGTTTTCTTAAAGACACCAACCATGGAGAATTCTTCACCTTCAAGAAAACGCGCGACAAGTCCACTGACAAAGAGATCTACTCCATCTTTTACTGCCCCTACTACGTTGTGGAGTATCCTCATCACAAGTGCCGTTGTGAGGGAGAAGATGCCTGCACTCGGATGAGCAGTACTGTGTCCGCTAGCATCCTCAAGCAGAGTCAGTTCGATTACATGAGCCTGTTTGTCGAAACTGTGACTACCAAGACCAAAAGGCCACCCAGAAAGAAGAAGGTGACTACGCCTCCCACTGCTAACATCTCTTCGTTCTACTCGGTCACAAAGCCGAAGGAGTCTGCTTCTCCCGTCAAATCACCTGTTGCTATTTATTCTTCTCAACCAAAGGCAGCAGTCGATTCTGACTCTGATATCATCATCGAAGACGAACAGTTTGCACCTGAAACCGTTTCCAGTCCTGAAGAGATTATCATCACTGACGAGAAACCTGCGGCTTACGACGGAAAGTTTGGATATGGAGACGACTTTGATTGGGATATGGCTATGGGCAAGACTACGAAGCCTGCTGTAAACAGGAAACCTGCTAAACAGTCCACTCTGCCAGGACTGTCGAGACCTGCGTTGTCTAGAAAGCCTATGAACAGAGTCAGCAAGAAGAAATCTACCGGTACAAGTCCTACCAAGGCCTCCAAGGGTAAGAAGCAGTCAACTCTGAGCTTCCTGTCGTCAAAGTCCTCAGACATCGAGAGGGAAGAAGCCCCTAATACCTACAGGAGTGCCACAATCGTGCTTTCAGACACTGAGGAGTCGACTGAAGAAGATGTTCCTGGAACTGTTAATCTTGATAGCTCGCCTCTCAAGATCCAGCCAGCTACTCGAATCGGTACCCGAGACTCAGTCAATCGCTTCTCCCAGAACCTCAAGACGTTTGCATCTTCTACTGAAGACTTCACTCAGCCTATTGGCTCGTTTGCTTCTCCTCCTGAACCTGAGCTGATTGAGTTGTCTGATTAAAGATGAAGCGTCCACTTGTAACATATATACTAACTAATGATACCATGACATAATGGAGAGCTGTAGCGGGACGTAGATGTAGCTTTGGTCACACAGATATAGATTGTTACAGGTCTATAGTTGTGAGCAATTGTAGGGGTACAGTAGTTGATTTCGTGAGAATAATGAGAGAGATCCTACCTTGTTGGTCAGCTGCTTACAACAGATGTAAAAGCTCTGTCCCTATGCCTTAGAAGCCGGTGCTTGAACTGTGAAATATGACTCTCTTACATGCCAATGGACCAGTCTCAATACACTTGATGTATTCGGCTTCTTTAGACTGGGCATTCTTTCTTCAGAAGGTCAGAAATGACAGCCAGTGCCATTTCTTTACGTAGAGAATAGCAGATGGTTTGTGAGCGTACCCACAGCTCAACTTGCATTAGATTGAGTAGCTTATGCTCTTCCTGACCCTTATACTTGTAGCTCAATTGACCTACAAGTACAGATACTCCAGCTAAGGAAGATAATATAAGAAACATGAAACATCCATCTCCACCAGTTGAGCATTCCTGCATCTTTCGCAGCAATGGCTATACTGCATCTTTAACGGTCTTAAACGTCATGTTGTCAATCTTGCTGTCTATCATACCCCACTGTGACTTGCTCTCTATCCCGTAACCAGAAGGTCCTATCCTACAAGACATGGGACAAAGACGAAACAATCACAATGAGCTCATCTTTCACACTGGCGCCAAGACCCGGTCTAGACTCCTATCCTGTCGCCCACCAAAGATACATGTTTGATGTCGATCAGATACGCTCTCTGACACAAGCCATGACGTCATTGCTTCCCATAGTCTCTCTTTCATCATGCATCTTCTACGCTGTCACTTTCCACATACAGTTCAATAATATTGGTTATTTGAACTCAATCTGGGCGTACGTGGCGAGCCCAGGTTTCACTACAAACAGCTCAATTGCTGTTCTACAGGCTCCTTCTTGACAGCATCATGTTAGTCTACAAACTGGTCTTCACCTAATAAAAAAGGGTAGTAGCGCTGCTATAATTTAGCATCCGTTTCAAATCTTAACTAGTGTTAGTAGGTGGGTAAGGGGGAGGTGTCGTTAGTCTTGTCGGTGAATACTCACGAGGAGCCCTTGGTAACAGGCCACTGGTACAGCTCGGTGCCGTTTCGCACGTAGCCTCGGTCTCGCAGCCACTGCTTGAGTCGCTCGGGGCCTCGAGAGCCGTAGGCGTACTTCTCGGGCACAATGCTCTTGTCCTCGTCGATCTTGTGCAGCAGATCGGTGAAAATCTTCCAGGAAATGTCCAGCTCGTCGTTTCGGACAAAGTTGGTGTGGTCGCCCTTGAGGCAGTCCAGAATCAGCGACTCGTAGGCCTCGGGGATTCGCACGTCCGAGTACCGTCGGTTGTAGGTCAGGTCCAGGTCGGTGACAATGTTCTTGGCGGTCAGGCCGGGCAGCTTGGAGTTCATCTTCATGTAGATGGACTCGGAGGGCTGGATTCGGATAACCAGCTCGTTTCGAGGCAGGTGGTCGACGACACCCTTGGTCACGTCTCGGAACTGCACTCGGATCTCGACCTTGCCCTCGTCCAGAGCCTTACCGGCTCGCAGAATGAAGGGCACACCCTCCCATCGATCGTTGTGGATCTGGAGATGGAGAGCGGCAAAGGTCACGGCTCGAGAGTCATCGGGAACACCATCATCATCGGTGTAGCCGGGCTTCTTTCCGTCCTCAGAGGGGCCGTACTGGCCCAGGATGACGTCGTCAATGTTGAGAATGTCGACACATCGCAGAACCTTGACCTTTTCGTCTCGAATGTCTTCAGCGCCAAAGGTAACGGGTCGCTCCATGGCCAGAATGGACAGCACCTGCAGCAGATGGTTCTGGATCACGTCTCGAATGATACCAATGTCGTTGAAGTAGCCGCCTCGGCCCTCGGTGCCAAAGGGCTCCTTGAAGGAGATCTGCACGTTGGAGATGGTGTTCTTGTCCCACACGGCCGACAGAAACTGGTTGCCGAACCGCAGAATGTTCAGGTTCTTGACCATCTCCTTTCCGAGGTAGTGGTCGATTCGGAAGATCTCCGACTCCTTCCACAGAGGAGCCAGGCCGTCCTGCAGCTCTCGTGACGAGGCCAGGTCGTGGCCAAAGGGCTTCTCGATGATGATTCGAGCCTTGCCCTCGCCGGGGTAGACGTACTTCTTGAGACCCTCGGCGGCCTCGAGGAAGACGGAAGGAGGCAGAGCGAGGTAGAAGAGCCGGTTGTGGGGCTCGGGCTTGTTCTTCTCAAACTCCTCAATCTTCTCGTTGAGCCGCTGGTAGCCCTCGGCGCCGTCGTAGGGGCCCTGGACGTAGCAGGTGTTCTCGAGGAACTTCTTGGCCTGCTCCTTGGACTGGTCGTCGGGGGTCTTGAAGTAGTGGCTGATTCGCTCGTGGTACTCGTCCTGAGTCATTTTCGACCGCGCGTAGCCAATGATCTCGACATTTTTGGGCAGCAGGCCGTTTCGGTAGAGGCCGAACAGAGCGGGGAACTGTGTTAGCTATTGTTATCATGTCATGGTGGTCTTCTATCGCCTTCCTCGGATTGAGTTTGTTGGCACTTGCTAGACGCCTTATTCGGAAGCAGAAGTCTGTTGGGACTTGCTGCTGTTTTTCCGTCTTTATTGCTCAGATAGAGTGGGAGAGCGTAAAGGACACTCTGGAGGATAGCTAGCTCTTAAGAATAACCCTCATGCCGTGGAAACCGGGCTCAATTGCCATCACACTAAGCTTGTCAATTGCTTGGTGGCAAAACCCAACACTCAACAAGTGCCAAGTGGACGGGTCCTACTCAACGAGCAATTGAGCGATGCGATTGAGGTCTGGCATCAATTGAGGGTCAATTGGAGGTCAATTGACCAGTTTCCGGTCTCTAGATGTCAATACTCACAGTCTTCTTCTTGGCAAGATCGCCGGAGGCTCCAAGAACCACAATGGTGGTGCCGTCACCAAACTTGGGTAAAGTGCCAGTCATGATGGATGTGTGTGATGTGAAGGGGAAGTGTTGTTGTTGTGGGTGTTTGGGGGGTGAGATGGAAGAGGTGGCGAAGGATGAAGAGTCGCTCTGGACAAAAAAAAGATGGGTGATATATCGGCCCTTGGGGGTGCAGCAACCTTGGATATATATGCAGAGAATGGTAAAAAACGCTTTCCTTTGTTAGCACGTCAGGGTAGTTTGGCAACGTTGGCTGGGAGAAACTCTAAGCGGTGTGAAAGAGAAGCTGAGGTCGTTAGCACGTTGGGGTTACATTGGAGTGGAGGGGAAACCGGGGATCGGACGGGTCATGGTTGCCGAGTTGATTCATCTATAATTCAAGCCGCCATCCTTGTTTTCCCAGCTACTTGTAGTACTCTTCCACTCATCTCCTTCTCCCCTCACCTAGGTTTCAAACCATTAAACTCGGCTCTGTTGCTGTGCTATGAAATAATGTAGCGGTCCAGACGTAGGGCATATGCACGGGGCTGACTCACGTCGCACAACAGAGGGCGACTATCTCACGCTGAAGAGGGGTTGGAGGGCGATGAGTCAATGGCGGGCGAGACCGGCGTTTGACGAAAACGGCCGGAACGATCCGCGCCCAGATAAACATGAAATAAAAACACACTACCCCACAAAAGCAATTAGCCGAGGACATACAAGAGCAACACCACGAGCCTTAGTCAGTCGCTACTTACGCCCCTCCTGCTTGTTCAACCATTACAAACCCCCACCGCCTTAGTAATCGTCTCGATAAGCTCATACATTAGTTCTCTGTAGTGTTACCCACCGAGGCCAGAGCAGGTGTCACGACTGAGAGAGAGCCGACTGCCACACGGAGACGACTGCCAGACGCCCAATTCTCGTCCCCCGGGCTCTGTTTCACATTTCTTCTCTTCCCCGGCATCCCAAAAAGCCCCTTTTGGCAGATTAACACGCATCCCCACAACCGAGGCTCCAGCCGCATGAACCTAGTCATACTTGCCACCTCTAATCGGCCAGCATGAAAGTTGGCGCTACTGAGATGCGACGGTGGGTAGAACTGGAGATTGCGTCATGCCTAGGGCAAATGACAAGCCACAGTCAAGCCACACGCGCCAGGAACAGCCCAATTGGGCCATAATAAGCCTCATTGCGCCACCCCAGGGGGGCGATCCCACATTCTGTTGAGCCTCATTAGCCACCCACCCTACTTTAGTCTCTGTTGAGCGTGGCAGTTTTCGTTATCAGATCTGACTAAGCAGCGATCGGCACAACGGACCTACGTCGGTCGCCACGTTGAATAATATCACAGCCGAGTCGCCATACACGTGTGCGTATACACAAGTGCGGCAAGTGTACATCCTTGTACTTGTACGGTTCCTGACGTCATATATACAAGGGTATGAAAGATGGTCCATACTTCGGTTGTAAGGCACGTGTACCTCTGTGGGGAATCTAGAGATGGATAATGCACACTCTTCAAGTAGTTGGGATATATAAGAGTGGGTGGTAAGAAGTGCCTTCTTTCTTTTTCCTGATACAGTGTGGGTATACCCGTTACTCGCACTCGTACGACCCATCCATAACCCCTATCTCGGATCATCCATTATGATTAGAGTGAGCGTACCTAATTTGAAGGAGACGGTTGTTGGAGGAGCTCATGTTCGGGCAAAGGCCGGTCGCTTAAGACGAGCGAAATACCCCGCTTTATTCTCCTGAGGTTTGCGACCCATCGGTGGTTTTATTTTCCGCACATCCCAACCACAGCCCGTTCTAGACCCCATAATCAGGGCTCCCCACATGCCCAAATTCCAGACTCAACTTAAGACAAAACAAGACCTCCACGGCTAATAATTTCAACCTCAAAATTATCCGCGTAACATTCCATAGAACAGACCTAAAGAGCTTGTAGTCTCAACAAGAACCGTACATCTCTTCCAGTCGGCCGAGATCTCGCTCTTCTCTCAATCTCCGCATTTTCACCGTGCAGCCGTGCATTCTACACACATCATAATACCGGTAGGTCCACACGGTCCAAACCTCTCAACAGGAGACTTTAGGAGCGCCCAAAATGCCGTCGATTCTCATCATCAACCCGAATTCCTCGCAATCGGTGACCGAGGGCCTCAAGGATATTCTTGATCCTCCCCACGACTTCAACTTCAAGTTTTTCACCTGCCCTTCTAACGGACCAGACTCTATCAACGACTACACTACAGGCACTCTTTCCGCAGCAGCATGTCTTCCAGCACTGCTTCCGGTGCTCGAGCAGCATGACGGCTTCCTGGTGGCGTGTTTTTCGGACCATGCTCTCGTCAACATTCTCAGAGAACACACAGATCGGCCTGTCATGGGCATCTTTCAGGCCGCCATCTTGCACTCCCTCAGTCTCAACATGAGCGTGGGACTCCCAGATACAGGCAAATTTGCCATTGTGACGACCGGCAGCCAATGGGAACCTGTTCTGGACCAGGCTGTCGCCCGCTACGTGCCTGGAAACAGCTTTGTGGGCACCTACGGCACCGGTCTGGGAGTCCTGGAACTGCATCAGGCTGATCCGTCGCTCGTGAGTGAGAGAATCGCCCAGGCAACGCTAGCAGCTCTCGATAAGGGAGCGACAGTCATCTGTCTGGGATGTGCAGGCATGGCTGGCATGGAGGACATTATCCGGTCAGTAGCTCCCCATGTCAAGGTGGTGGACGGAGTGGTTGCAGGATGCGAGATTCTCGTGGGTCTCGTGAGAACTTACTACAATAGTTAGTGGGAGGCTAGTGACCCGCTCGAGCGTTTAGCGCCAAATCAGTAATAATATTTATGCCAAAGGAACCAGGTGAAACCGCAGGCGGCCAATATATCAGTAATCGATAATACGTATTATCGTTTGAGACAGCTTGAGCCTTAACATGAGATGGAGAAGTTTGAGACACGTTCTCATAAACGTGTTGCGCTAAGGGTGCGTTAGTGTGAAATGAGTGTTCAAGATGCACATGTATCTCTTTTGACAGTCTCTGATGCTACATCTCTTGGGTGTACACATCTTCCATGTCTCCAATTTCTCACTTCTAAAGCCACTACATCTTCACTTCCTCTATCATCATATATCATTAATTAGTTATGCAAGATTCTTTTTGAGCTGGTTCAGCTTGAATAGAGCTCCAATGAGAGTCGATTCGACCTGCTCGATTTCTTTGGCAGACAGACCCTCGAGACCATCCAGATGAGCAATGGCCTGGTCGGTCTGAGACGCCAGATCCTCCAGTTCTCCAACTCGGTCCACGGCTTCTTTGAGCTGAGACTCATCGCTCTTGACAAGTCCCTGGAGTCGGGGAGAGTGTCTTCTGAGAGGCGAAGGCTTGACAGGAGAAACAGACAGTTTTCTGGCCTTGTTTCGTCGAGGAGTGTCTTCGGGCTCCAAGACCTGCTCTGTTCTTCTCTTTGTAGGAGACACGTTGGGGGACACTGAAGGAGAAGTGTCGCTTCTAGTAGACGCCTTTTTGTATGCCCTTGTAGCAGACGGCTTCTCAAGTCTCAAGCCCTGGTAGAAGACTTCCTGACGAACAGACACGTACTTGTGCATGAGCATGTTGACAATGTGGTCATCAAAGTAAACCTCGATGTTGTTTCCGAGCAGATCGTTCCAAAGGTTGACAAGGTGGATCTGGAACTTCTTGAGTTCGTCCTGGTACGCCTCAAACCACCCTCGGAAGATCTGGTTGACGAGAATGTCGAGGTACACGGGTGTAGTCAGCATGGGTCCGTTTCGCAGCTTTCGCACAATGCTGTCACACAGGAACTTTCTGTGGGGTTCCTGGACGGTGATGATGGCCTTCATCACCACAGGAGCAAATCTGTAGATGAAACAGGGCATGGCATGGTCCGGAAGAGTGTTGAGAGTTCGTTCCACGGCACTGATGATCTCAGGGGTGGCTAGTTTCGAACAAACAGCACCGAGAACCGTGAAGTCCTTGGGGACGTCAGCGTTGTGAGATCGGAACATGGGCGAAGAAGTTCCCCGAGGCTTCTTGTCAATCATCTCGATACCAAGAAGACACACCTGGGGCTGTAGAGACTCGTCGATGATCTGAAGAAGAGGCTCAATAAGCACTTCCTGTGTGGATCCCAGAAAGGCGTCCTTTCGAATCATCTCAGTGGCTGACTTGAGAATGGCAAACCACGTATCTGGATAAGCGGGTCTGTTGGGCGATGCAAGAATTGTGTAAATACCCTTGGGAGACAAGTTTGACATTTCGGGACCGTTCATGTCTTCTCCAGTTCGATCCAGAACAATCTTGTACAGCAACTCGTGCCTGTGGGACACCTTGGCGATGCTCTGGGTGAACTGGAAACGTCTGGCAGCAGTGGACAGTTGCGAATAGACATACTGGAGGTACTTTTGGGCCTCAATGGGGGTCTCTTCGGCGTCAACAAGCGTCTCAAGCATGTAAGCTGCGACTGTGGAGCTTCCCATGACCTTGTCGATGCAGTGTGGAAGTCCTGCAACGGCAAAAACAGACTTGTAGAAAGCCTTGTGGTCCAGGGGAGTCTTGGAGGTCATGTATCGATGCAGTTCGCAAGCTGACATGATGAAACCGGAAGTTTCAGGACTAGGATGGATCTCTCGAGAAGCAGAGTGAGACACATTGTTGATGAGAGCGGTCCATACAGCCATGAAGTTGGGTCCTGAGGTATCCAGAGGTATGGTTTTGATCACCTCGATGATCTTGTCGTAGTTGGACCTGACCCATCGAGGAGACAGAGAGGTGACCAGCTGTCTGATACCAGTGCTGAACACAGGTTCTCGATCCTTCTGTACCTTCTGGTCGTATCTCAACAGACAAGCCAGAGAGGCACATGCAACGTTAGCCAGAGAAGAGTTGAGGCTCATGACCGCTAGAGTAGGTCGAATGTACGAGTCCCACAGCAGACCGTTGGCCTTGAGGGTGAGCTGGTTGGTTTCCAGAGGCACCAGAAGCGTGTTGAGAGTCTGGTTGAACAGAGACAAACACTGTTGGTCAACCAGCTGACTTCCAGTCTGACCTAGACTGTGAATGCAGAGTAGCAGGGTGTTGCCTGATCTTGTAGCCAGAGATTGTAGTCCGACAGGGTACTTGACCAGATGTTTTCTAGTGTGTGTGTAAACGACGTATCTGCATGCCTTCAGCAGAGCCACACTGGTAGTTGACGCAGTGGCCGGAACGTTCATCCATTGGGGGAGCATGTTCCAGCTGTGAATCGAGGACTCAGCGTCCATGGGAGCCATCAGCAGAGTGAGACCCCACAGTTCGTAAAAGGGGTCTTCTGCAGGACAATCTGCTGCTGCTTGGAGGATCGTTTCGGAGAAATTACCCTTGGTTTTCAGCCAGGCAGGCAACTGAGCTCCCTCGTTTCGTGCAGTCTCAACGGAGAAGGGAGCAGTGAGAATTTTAGTAGTCTTGGCCGTCAGACTCTTACTGTTGGGTCCAGCAGCAATGATGAAGTCGGAGAGAACAGACAGAGCCTGGCTTCTGAGTCCAGATCGGCAGTCTAGAGACAAACAGAGAACTCTGGGAAGCCAGAGAGATGCATGTTGAAGAGCTCTGGCAGGGTGAACGACAGCGACAGTCTGGTAGATCGACAAAACCTCGCTCGTCAAAGCCGTGGAACTCTTCTTTTCGCTTCGGGCCAGTTCTGTGTACAGCAGAGAAGTCGTTTCCGGGGTGACAACGTTCTTGCAGACTCGGTGGTGGCTCAGAAGATGCAAGTAGCCGCCGAGAACGGATTTGGAGCAGTTGGAGTCGGAAATCTTGGCCAGACCCTGGTTCACCACCCAGTTGACAATCTCAGGATCGACTGTTTCGGCCACATTCTGGTCAACCAACAGGTAAGCGAGGAATCTCACTGCTTGGATGACAACTCGAGTATCCAGAGCGTTTTTGGACTGGTCTGCAGTCATGATATCGTTCCTTGCACACTCAGAAAGAACACGAGAATGAGCTGCGAGGTACTTCATGTCTTCGTGAGAAACATCCACGCGAAGAAAGCTGTTGAGATTGCTGTAGATGGAGAATCGCTGTCCTCCGTCTCCAAATCCAGAATCGTCAGGACCTCCAAGCTGGCTAGTCTGTCTGAGTTTTCTGGACGCCTTGGCCAGTGCGCTTTTGAGATTGTCATTGGTCATGGGAGACTGATCCACGTGTTTCCCGTTTCTCTTGAGAATACCTCCCGTGGAAGTAGGAGTGTTAGGAGTCGATTGGAAGGTAAACGAGACCTTCTTTTTGGGAGTGATGGCTTCTGTGGGAGGATGAAGGGTAGTTCCATTGGTAGTTGGCTTTGGTTTAGCTTCAACTGTCTCTGTAGGTTCCTCCTCTTCAGTTTCAGTGCCTCGAGAACGGTCTGATTCCTCTTCGTTTTCAGTGGAAGGTTCACGTGAAGAGTGTTCGTTTTCGGCCTCGATGTGGTCTTCTTCGACTTCCATTTCCTCTTCAGCTTCAACTTCTTCAGTCTCTTCAGCTTCAACTTCTTCCTCCTCTTCTTCGTCTACCTCCATTTCAGCTTCTTGATCTTCCTCCTCCTCCTCCTGTTCTTCTTCCTCATTTTCTTCCTCTTCCTGCTCCTCCTCTTCTCCCTCCTCTTCCTCCTCCTCCTCCTCTTCCTCTTCTTCTTCTTGAACATCCAGTTCAACTTCAACCTCTTCCTCTTTGACTTGAACCGGTTCTGGATCAATCTCGATTACTTCGGCCGCTTTTTCGGCCTTTGTCTGGCGATGGGCATTTCGACGTCGGGTTCGAATGTTGCCCACTGAGTTAGTCGCCATAGTGAATGAATAGCAGCTCAGAGCTCTTCAGATCGTCCAGATTTCATGTCTCGACATATCCAGATCAGACCTGTCAGATCAAGCCGGTTTTCCTCGATTTCAACCGGGGTTTTTTCCAGTCACGTGCTCTAGATCACGTGATGCCAAATCCGCCATCCTCTCGCCATACTCACCCATACTCAACCAATTACCTAGGGAATTCACTGTGGAAAAACTGACGTGGAGTGTAACAAGGGCTCAAGGCTAAAAAATCAATTAATCTGCATCGCGAAACGCGTCTTAAGGTTCTTAGTCAGATCTGAAGGGGCTGGTAGTGTGAAACTAGTGAACAATAGAGAGGAGAAGGAGATCAGAAATATATGAGTACTTTGTGGTAAAGCTCAGATATATTGATTTATCTCATTTCACCTTCCAAAATCCACTTTTCCCACCATGTTGATGTTATCACACTGCCGTTTTGGGAAGACTGTATTGCATCATGTGCAGCAGTGTTGACATATGTGAAGAGTAGGTGGCATGGTAGGTCGTTTGGACGTGTTTTGGGACTGTACAGTGGAAGGCGGGGTAAAGGGAGTGTTGTTGGTCTGTCGACTTTGTGTTTGTGGGGCTTGTGGGAGTGTATTCTGGTGTTTGTAGTTTGAATGTAATTTTTTACTTGACCATTAGTTGGGATAATTGTCACAGTTAAGGCTTATTACTTAATAATCAGCAAAAGTACTTGGGAATGTGTAAATACAGTGGACACCCCCAACAAATAGCAAATCTCGCCCATTGACTTAGCAAGTTCAAGTCTCGCATTCTCCACATCAACTCCACGGACACCAAGTCAATCTGAGACCTTCACAGAGGCCCGTAAGTTAGTGCTTCTTAGTCAGTGATTATCAAGAATTGAAAATTAGAGTGGTTCGATTTATGAGGTGAGAAAATGTAAGTGAAGTTGATGACATGAGATAACTGAGTGTGTAGAACTGGTCAGTCCAATTTTTTCACTTATTGCAAGCTACCATTCCGCTACTACTATCGCTTCGGCAAAACTTACCCTCAATGTCCATCAGATATACCCACCTCTGAGAGCTTTGAATTATTCGGCAAACTTCTAGAAGATTGCAGAAGCTATTAACAGCGACATCGGGCAGGTCTCACGAGCAAGTTTTTCTTTTCCTCAGTTATAACCGTCTTGCATGCTCCGAAACCCACGGAATTCTGGGTTTGAGTTTGTAAAAGCAGTTTAGTTGACTCGCCTAACGAATCTTAACTATAAATAACTGGGCACATACATGGAAGGGGCAGAGCTCTGCGCTATGGAGGTCTAGCTGGCTTATACTGAGAATCAGGGAGTTGAGCAGGTGATTTCTTTTTCTGCAAATATCTGTTCAACGGGCGTTTTTCTCAATTTGGACTTTCAGAGCGACGAAATTGGTGTGTTGTTGGGCAGTCTGTTATGGGTGTGTATACGGTTGTGAGGGTGGTTTTTGGAGAAAGATTTTGAGATGTCAGAGAAAGGGCTTCAAAGAACGCAATTGCTGTGGATTAGAAGTTTCAGAGCTGTTATTCGAGAAGTGTAGGTGTTTGGTCTACTTGTACTTCTCAAGTGTTTCCTCCTTCTCATGGTTCAACCGTCCTCCCCTTCAGAACATTCCTGACAAGGGTTGGAAGGGACATTTGAAACTAGACTACTTGCAAAGTGATGGGTAGATAGGGAGTCAACAAGTCCCAACTTTCCCTTGTTCGTAACCCTTGGACATAAGAGATAAACAACTCGCCCGACAACCTCAGAGGTTCCCATAGTATAGAGGACCGTTGTATGGAGTGAGAGACCAGGTTGGTTGCCGAGACTTGAGAACCGGGTCAAGTCGGGCTGGTTCAACGCCATCGTAGAGTCACAGACTTTTTCCAGGTCGCCAGCAGTTTCTTCATACGTCTATACGGAGTCCGACAACTATTGCATACCTCTCAATTCTTCCTTCCTACAAAAGCTTTAACGGCTCAACCGTTCCGTTTCAGCATTTCTGGTCGTCTTCCGTATCGGCTTTGACCGATTCTAACACTTGTATGCTCTCTATACACCATAATACACCCCTGTCTTCACTATAGCCAATGACATCTTGGCGAATCGTATAGTCGACCAAAGCTATTGTTTCCTCGGCAAATATACATTTGGTCGGAGAATCTTTACCTCATACACTGCACCAAGCAGCCACTTAGTAACGAGTGGTAATAACCGTTCATACAGAGTTTCCGCTAGAATACGTCAACCCGTTAGTGCGCAGGTCTGACACCCGTTAGCGTGCACCTTATTCTCTACACCTCCGACGATGGTGATAAGTTCCGTTTATGAAGTAAATGGGCCGATTATCATATTCAGCAAATGCCTAGGTACCAGCCTATGCCAAGAATGTTCTCAGAATTTCATAGATCTTCAACTATTGTGAATAGTGGGGTAGTCTACTAAACAGAAAGGCACCCAGCTACTGTGGCCAAAGAGAGCTGGAGAAAAATTCTAGAACCCGTGACATTTGCTTCCAAATTGCGCATGCTCTCTGCAAATGGACATCTCTACTGCAGTCCCTACAGCTGCCAAAGACGGCAAAACGGGTCCTTGTCTGTCAAATGAATGCACAGCTGCGGTTTTTCGCTTTACCGAGAAGTATGCGCCAGATTGCCGAGGTCTGGAGATACGGCGGTCTGGGCACTAGAACCAAGGCACTAGACCTGCTGGAAAAAAGTGCCCAGAAAATTTTAGCGTCGACAATAGTCACAGAGTTGGGTGTCCTGAATCCCCAAGTTTGTCTGGGATAAAGCTCAAGCTTGTTTAAGGCCTTGGCTAGATGACGAAAAGACACAGGTCTTAGGGCAAAAGAGAGTGTTTCATTTCACTTCCGGATGCATTGTCACTTTTATTGCTCTCTGTGAAACAAAGAGTTAGGTGGAGGAAGGCTGTGTAGTGGAGGGGACAAGTTTGACAGGCAAGTTGCCAACTTCATCATACAAGAACTGAGGGCTCTGGATCAGATCTATTCATACCACTTTAAACTCGGCACCCACCAAAATTCTCTCTGCTTACTCATCCACAAGACTCTCAACCGTCTCTGCTATGATCCCCGGATCTACCGCCCATCTTTCCGCGGCTACACGACGGCCCGATAAAGTATATTGTCCTTGTCCGCGCTCCTCCAACCACAGTCTCCCGCTGCATTCTCGATTCTGCACTTGCTGTCTCGGCTCGAGTGTCTTGTTCTCTCCCTGCAGACGGCTGGCATGCGTCCCGAGCTACCTGCTTTTAGCAGCCAAATGAATTTGCGCACACAAAGAGCTGAGACAGGGGCGCGGCGTCATCAATGCTACGATGGATTCCAAGCCCTAAAAAGCTCTACCCTAGTGGTTTTGTGTTGTGTTGAGGAGGACTTTGGATCTAGCCGAGGAACAAGAAAAGCTATAGCTATACGTCTCTACAAATTACCTATAGCTAACGCAAGCAGCCACGAGCCTATACGAGCCAACCACCTGGATATACGCTAGCATCGCAGACTACATACCTGAGCTTTAGACCAGGTAAACACAGTTGTCTCTTTGCATGGTGAGACATTGAGCGCAGAATGACGACGGTGTTTGTGGGAAAGTGCCTGTCTCAAGCACCGCTGAGTCGTCTCCCGTACCATTTGCCCGTGTAATATTGCCAAATGCAGACCCTGATATATATACGAGCTTCAAGCACTCCTTCCACCACACAACAGAGACGATCGAACATCTACACTACAGCTGTCAAAACCCGCTATATCTCTCAAAGAACTTGTTCAGCGCCAACAAGCTCTCAGAAATGATCCGATTTTTTTCCTTGTACCCTTGACAGCATTTTATCCGCTGCCGAAGTCGCCAATAGTGCCGTATTGCTTTGAGTTCCAACGGGCAGTTGCTTTTTGCAAGCAGCAGCAGCATATTGCTGAGGGTAAAACACCTATAGAAACCGTTTATTGGTTTTCCAACTACCCGAATATGCGCACTTCTGAGGCCCTAGCAACGGTTTATTGGAGTCTCCACTATTTGCAGAGGTTTCTTTTTCCTGGCGGGCCGTCTCTAGTTGAGTGGTCTGTGTTTGGGTCTGTCTCAAGATTGACAAGGGTGGAAGCCACCAGTGCCGATCACGGCTTCTAGGTCGCATTCTGCGTCCAAAACAGTGCACTTGGTACCCCGGATCAGCAGATCAGCGAGATACCCTTGAGGATCCACTTGAATATCGATAAGCGAGGAAACGCCGTACACCTCGTCGAACAAGAAATTTGTATATGTACATATGTGAGCGGAAGTCCCGACATTGGCTGGTCAATAAAGGAGCTCAATAGAAGAGTTTCCACTGGTTGAGAGTTAGAAGAAAGGAGTTTTCAGTCGTTTCTTTTGATCGTTGTCCTATAGCAACGATACGACGGTGGAGTTCTTGCTGTTTGAGGGAAAAAAGGGAAAAAATCTCAGAGATGAATTTTCGACAAAAAGACGACAAATTTCTCACCACCCCAGAAGTCACCAGTTGACACGCCACTTTGCCGTTTCCACTTGCTCATCTTGCCAAACACCAGCCACAGCCTATTTTTAAACATTGTCCTTGTATATAGGCAGCATGATAGAGTACATATAGGGCTGAGTTTATTTAACGTTGAATGAGAGAAGAGCAGACAACGCAGGTATGAAGGTATTTTTGTATGGCAATTAGGAACGGTTTTTTGCTTGATCAATTTTTCACCTCGACAAAAGCCTCCCATTCAACTCTCAAATCCCTACCTCCTCTTTCATCCTACCACTTTGCTAACCCTATGTTGCTTCGGTGCGCGGATGCTTCAACCTTATACGCCACTATGGGCTTTGTTATTTTTTAATATTTGCTTTTGCACTTTTCTAAGACACTCCACGGGAGAAATGAAACACCCACAATGGGATTGATTCGAGCCGAGGCGACTCTAAACGAGATACCCATAACACACCTTGCGATAATCAGCCCACAAACGTGGCAGAAACCTACTGTACCCCCGTTGTATTGGTGCGTTAGCCTGGAGCTGGAGCTTGAGCACTATTACTTTGACTTGTGGTACAAAGCCCAGGTCTCTCTGCTATTTGCTTTTTCGTTCGCCTAGAGTCTGCCTTTGTGTTCTTTCCTCCGATGATGCACGTCTCAGACGCTTCTCTCCAACTCTGGGTCGGTGAATGATCAAAAAGGAAGTTGAGGCGTTCGGGGATTGACACTGTGAGGGAGATCATGGAGATCTGTGGAGATGAGAAGATGATGGTGAGGTTGGTAGAGTGCTATGGAAGACGTTTTCGAAGTATTTGGGCTCTTCACAGCTCTGAAAGCTTGCCAATTGGCCTTCTAGCCAAACTTATAGCACTTTCTCTTTGACCTCGAGTTTGAGTTACACAGCGGTGATTGCACTCTTTGAAGACCATCTGAACTGCATCCCCCGCCGCTTCATGGATGTTTAAAAGCTCCAGCGTGCCCTCTCTGGAGCGGTATGCACCAATTACTCATTTTCATTCTGCTAGCTGCTGTGGCACTAGCCAAGCAAGTCCCCAGTCCTCTGGGCTCTCTGTCCGTCACCAGAGCTTCCGACGGCACCAAACAGGGAACCACCAATGACATCTGGAACATGGACTTCACCTTTGCTCTCCAGCCCTATGCCCAGGGTATCCAGCCTGGCGACTACTTCAAGTTCACAGTTGACGACAAGCTCACGTTCGGTCTCAACACCTTCAACTTTGACGTCAAGGACGGTGATGGAAACGTCATCCTGAAGATCACCAACTCGGGAAAAACTTTCACTGGTACCTATACCGACTACGTGGCTACCAAGAACGACGCCATTTCCGGTGCTGTTAACATCCAGACACTTTTCGATGCAAACAAGATCAAGACTACAGGTCCCACAACTGTCACTGTCACTCCCCAGAACGGCGGAAAGACCCTCAAGGACACTGTCACGCTTCTGGGCACCACCAACCCCGACGCTGCTCTCAAGTACGGAGAGAAGAACGGATGTTGTCTGATTCTGTGGCATCTTCGAGTCCCCACTTCGCCCTACAACCGAGCTGAGGTTACCGACTCGCGTTCGGACGGATACACCGAGTTCTTCGACAAGGGTTCGCACATGGCCAACACTCGTCTGCTGTTCAAGTACAACCTCAACGACGTGGGAGGCTACACTAAGCAGGAGTTCATCCAGGGAGCTGGAGTGGCCAAGTATCTGACCTACACTTCGGTTTCGCCCTCCAAGTTCACTGCTCGACTGGAAAACATTCCCGACAACGTGTCTGTTGAGATTCAGTACTACTCGCGAATCGCAAAGGAGTCCCCCACCTACAGAAACTCGTTCTCGTACGTTCTGTGGGACGCTCCTCCTACTGGAGGAGACAAGTGGAGCGATGGATGGTCGCGACGAGGAAACGGAGGAGGTTCTGCCAGCAACTCTCCTCTTGGACCTAACAACCCCGACCTCAACGGAGGTGGAGATGGAGATGGATCCGGAAGACGTGAGTATGATAAGAGAGAGAGAGAGAGAGAGAGAGAAATTCGAGAATTAAAACTAACACAGCCACCCCTACTACCAAGACTACTTCTACTGCTGCTGCTACTACTTCCAGCGCTACCACGAGTACTACTCCTACCACGAGTTCTACTCCTACCACAAGTACTACTCCTACAACGAGTTCTGCTCCTACCACGAGTACTACTCCTACAACGAGTACTACTCCTACCACGAGTTCTACTCCTACTACCAGCACTGCTCCTACTACCAGCACGACTCCTACTACCAGCACGACTCCCACAACTAGTTCGACTCCTACCACAAGTACGACTCCTTCTACCAGTGAGACCCCTACTACTAGTGCCACTCCCACCACCAGTTCAGTCGAGTCTAGCTCTGCAGCTCCCACCACCAGCTCTGAGCCTACCTCTTCTACCGTGGAGTCCAGCACTGAGCCTACCTCTTCTACTGTGGAGTCTAGCACCGAGCCTGTCACCTCTTCTGAGCCTGTGACTTCCTCGTCTGCTACATCTACTCCTGAGAGCACTTCTGTGGAGCCCTCGTTTTCTGCTACGCCTTCTTCGGAGTCTTCTACTGAGCCTGTTCCTGAGACCACCTCTTCAGTCGAGCCTTCTTCTTCGGTTGAGCCTACTACCTCTTCTGAAGTCAGCTCTACTCCTGAAGTGAGCTCCACTTCCGAGCCTACTCCTGAGCCAACGTCTGAGGCACCTTCTTCAGTCGAGACTTCTTCTGAGCCTGAGTCGACCACCGTGGCTGAGTCTTCTACCGAGTCTTCTGTTGAGCCTTCCTCTACTGTCGGGTCCTCTACTGAGTCGGTTCCCGAGTCAACCACTGAGCCTGCTCCTGAGACTACTTCCAGTGACCCCGAGACTGCTATGGGTAACTCTACCACAGTTGACCCTTCTACTTCCATGGAGTCTTCGATCGAGCCTACTCCTGTGTCTACCACTGAGTCCTCTGTGGAGCCTGAATCTACCTCTGAGTCGACTACTGAGGAGCCTTCGACTACTGCCGAGCCTTCGACTACCGAAGAGTCTTCTGTTGAGCCCTCTACTACTGCTGAGCCCTCTACCACTGGATTTGCCAACTCCACCACGGAGGCTTCTACCACTGAGATGTCTACTACTGAGATGCCCAGCTCTGTTGAGTCCTCTACTGAGCCTACTCCTGAGTCCAGCTCTGTCGAGTCTTCTGCTGAGCCTACTCCTGAGTCTTCTACTGAGTCTGAGCCTCTTACCACTGCTGAGTCCACCTCTGAGCTTCCCACTCCCCTGCCTGTTCCCTCGTCTGAGACTGGTTTCGCCAACTCGACTACCAGTGACGTGTCCACCACAGAGTCTCCCTCTACTACCGAGTCTCCCGTGACCACCGATCCTCCTTCGACAACCAGCAGCGGGTCTGCGTCTCTTGACGGTTCTCTCACCTCTCTTGGTTTCAACAGCACCACTACTGAGGAGTCTTCCAGTGCTTCTGAGACTTCTACTGACTCTGAGACTCCTCAGTCCGCCACTGTTACTGACCCAGTGTCGACTGGTTTTGCAAACTCCACTACTGAGGCTTCCACAACCGAAGCGTCTACTACTGAGGTTTCCAGTACTCCTGAGGTTTCCAGCACTCCTGAGGTGACTTCTAGTTTTGCCAACTCTACTACTTCGGAGGCTTCTACTACTGATGTGTCTTCTACTGAGGTTTCTAGCACCCCTGAGGTTACTACAAGTTTTGCCAACTCTACTAGTGTGGAGCCTTCTTCTACTGAGGCTTCGACTGAGGTGTCTAGTACCCCTGAGATCACTTCTAGTTTTGCCAACACTACTAGTGTGGAGCCYTCTTCTACTGAGCCTTCCACTACTGAGGTGTCTAGCACTCCTGAGATTACTTCTAGCTTTGTCAACTCTACCAGTTCTGAGCCTTCTACTACTGAGGTCTCCAGTACTCCTGAGGTTACTTCCAGTTTCGCCAACTCGACCACTGAGGCTTCTTCTACTGAGCCCTCTACTACCGAAGTGTCCTCAACCGAGGTTTATAGCACTCCTGAAGTGTCTACGGGTTTTGCGAACTCGACCACCGAGGCTTCCACTACCGAGGTGTCTACTACTTCTGAGACCACTGAGGTTACCAGCACTCCCGAGGTGTCTACTGGTTTCTCCAACTCGACTACTCTTGAGCCTTCTACTACAGAGGAGTCTACTACGGAGGTCTCTAGCACTCCCGAAGTCACTTCGAGCTTTGCGAACTCGACTGCCGAGGCTTCGTCGACTGAGCCTTCTACTACTGAGGTCTCTGGCACCCCTGAAGTTACAAGCGGCTTTGCTAACTCGACTACTGTGGAGCCTTCTACCACTTCTGAGTTGTCTACTGAAGTTTCCAGCACTCCTGAAGTCACTTCGAGCTTTGCAAACTCCACTAGTTCGGAGCCTTCTACGACCTCTGAGGCCTCTACTACTGAAGCCACTTCTGGATTTTCCAACTCGACTACTCTGGACCCCTCTACCACCTCTGAGGCTTCTACCACTGAAGTGTCTAGCACCCCTGAAGTTACAACCGGTTTTGCAAACTCCACTACTTCTGAGGTGACTTCTGAGGTGCCCACCACTACTGAGGTTACCTCTGAGGCTTCCTCCACCCCAGAGATTTCTACTGGTTTCGCCAACTCCACCACCGCTGAGGTTCCCGAGGCTTCTACCACTTCCGAGTCGTCTTCTACTCCCGAGGTGTCTTCCACTGAGGTCTCTTCTACTCCTGAGGTTACCAGTGGTTTTGCCAACTCTACCACTTCTGAGATCTCTTCCACACCTGAGGCTTCTACCACTTCGGATGTCTCTACCACGTCTGACGTCACTTCTGGATTTACCAACTCTACCGAGGTGTCTACTACCGAAGTGTCTACCTCTTCTGAGCCCTCTACCACCTCTGAGGTCACCTCTGGTTTCTCCAACTCCACCACCTCAGCCCTGGCTTCTGAGACCACCTCTGAGACTCCTGCCAACTCGACTATGGCTAGCACCACTCCTTCTGTGACTTCTCAGGACGAGTCCTCGACTGTCTCCTCTGCTGATCCCACTACTACCACTGGTCCTGTGTACTGCAAGCGAGACGGTGAGGGTGAGGACTGTATTCCTCTTCCTGTTTCCACCGAGGCTTCTGAGTCTTCGTCTGATCCTGAGTCTTCCACTGAGTCTGCTACCTCTTCTGACCCAGTCTCCACGACTGAGTCTGTCGAGTCTGCTGAGTCCTCTCAGTCGTCTACTGAGACTCCTTCTTCTGTGGAGACTTCAACTGAGGCTTCTTCTACCGAGACCTCTGCTGATCCCACTTCTGACACTTCTGAAGGTGCCCAGTCTGCCACTGTCACCGAGTCCACTTCCTCTGAGTCCACGGGCGTCTCCACTACTCCTAACGTGAACAACTCCACCGTTTCCGCTACCGATTCGACCGAGTCTGCCACTGCCTCTGAGCCTACCTCTACTGTCATTGTGGTTACCACTGGTTCTGCCTCTGAGTCTGCTCCTACTTCTACCGTTGCATCTCAGTCTGCTGGTTTCAACTCCACTTCCATGTCTGTTGATCCCACCACTTCAGCTTCGGTTTCGGAGTCTCTCACCGAGTCTCAGGCCTCTGCTTCTCAGTCTTCCGACTCTCAGCATTTCTCCAACTCGACAGTTGCTGCCACTTCTACAATTGGGTCTGTTTCGGTGACTGCTTCTGAGTCTGCTGTTGGTTCTAGCACTGTCTCTGGCTCTGACCCTGCTACCACTTCTGGATCTGACTCTGCTTCTGGCTCTAGCACTGTTTCTGGCAACGTCTCTGGCTCAAGCGTTGCTACTGGAACTGCTTCTGGCTCTGTCTCTGGTTCTTCCACTGCTTCTGGCTCAGCTTCGGACTCCGTTTCCAGCACTGTCTCCGGTTCTGTCTCTGCCTCTTCTGGTGCTATTTCGGGAACTGCTTCTGACTCCGCTGCTGTCTCGTCTGCTGTCTCAGAGTCTGGTTCTGCCTCGGTCACCCAGCCCGCTCCCATTGTCACCACTGTGACTCAGACTGTGACTGCTTGCAGCAACAACCGGTGCTCTCAGACGACTGTCACTCTGACTACCGCTGTGCCCACCAACCACGCCACCACCACCAAGCAGACTGTCATTGACGGCCATACCATGACCGTGACTGTCCCTTGTGAGACCTCGGCTGTTGAGACTGGTTCTCAGAGTGCTCACGTGACTGGTTCCGGTTCTGGTGCCGATGAGACTGAGTCTGTGGATGGCTCTTCTGCAGTGAGTGGTTCTGCAGTGAGTGGCTCTGCTTCTGCCACTGCCTCTCCTGTTCCCTCTCACACTACCACTGTCACCCAGCACGTGACTGCCTGTGATAAGGACAGCTGCACTGAGATTCCTGTGACCATCACTACCGTTGTTCCCACCAACGCTGCCACGACCACCATTCAGACAGTCGTCGAGGGACACACTGTGACTGTCGTCGTTCCTTGCGAGCCTGAGGCTACGGAGGTTGGCTACACTTCCAGAGCTACAGTCCAGCCTTCTCAGTCTGTCGAGTCTGAGTCTTCTGAGCACTCTACTGAGGGAGTTGCTCCTTCTGCTTCCGGATCTGCTCCTGCTGGATCTTCTCCTTCTGGCTCTTCCCCATCTGCCCAGCCCTCTGCTTCGCAGTACACCTCTCAAAAGGTCGAGTCTCAGACTCCCACCGTGTCTTTCACCCAATCCCCGTCTCAGACCCGGGTTCCGCCTCCCAACCAGGCCAACTCGGCTTCGGGCACAAAACTAGCTGCATCTCTTCTTCTCCTTCCTTTGTTGGCTTTTATTTAACATTCCTTGCATATAGAATTAATGGTATTTATGATTTAGAAAAGACTTGTAATACTCAATTGTAGAAAGTATTACCGTAGTGAATAGCTTTTACTGTTTGGCGTTGTCTTCTTGACTATTTACAGAAATTTTTACTCCACATTCTACTGTCACCTGCTTTGCTTGCAGTGGCTGCTTTCTAAGTAAGACATGAGCGTAGCCGTTAAAAATAACCTGAAACCCCCGCCTCTCATCTCCATGTCGGACATTCAGAAGACACTGTAGACTTAATTAAACAGTGTGTTATTGGGTTAAGGTGTGGAAATATGGGAGTGCTAAAGAGTCTGTGATTTGCCAAAAGAGTCTCCGATTAGCATTCCGAGGTGTAAGATTATCAAAATGTTCCGTATTGAAAACCAATAGCAAGAGTGGAATCAAGGTATGAGATGGTGTCATTGATATTGGCTAGTTTCTTTTTCTCGATACTAATGAGATGCACAAAAGCAAGAAGGGATTTGCAGTATTAGCACTATCAGCTCTGGAATGGCTGCTTATGACTGTTAGACGGCTCAGAAGAGCAGCTCCTGTAGGCACAATGACGTTGAGACAACTGAACAAGTAGCCTGATTTTCTCAATTGTTCTCGATCCGCATCTCAAAGTTGCGGGCTGTATAATAATCAGCTAGCCGAGCAAGTCCACATTGTCGGCTTGCTTCCACGCAGAACAATAAAGAAGTTTTTCTTTTTCTCGTCGGTGATACTATTGAATCTGGTTGTGAAGGTTGACAAGGTGTAGAGGTAACTGCCAATACCTCGGTATAGCAGTGTACGGAGGTGTTGCTGTCTAGCTGCTTCTAAACTACTAAACTGCTTCTAAACTGCTTGGTCGCTCTTCCTCTTTCTTCGCCGCATCTCTCTCTATAATCAGACCAGGCAACACCAGACAACCAACTTAGCGGTGCACGATGCGGTTTGTGCAGAACCTAGAGGCGTAGGGGGTTTGCTCCAGCCTGCTTCCGCAGTGCCATACTTTCCCTGCAGCCTTCCGCCATGAGACAGGAGAATAATATCGTGTTATTGAAGAGTCCATCTTTGAGTGTGAGAGCAGGGGTGCTTCGTGGCGAAAGTACCCTTTCAACAATCACCTGAAGTCGTGTTCATCAGATCTACACCCATCGAAGATCATCTATACCTCCCAGCGATCATAGCAGGAGTGCAGAGTCTAGGCACTCGGCCCGCCTAAAAAAGGGGGTTTGGCCGGGATCGTATTAATTCTATCCTACCTTGAGTTCGACCCTTCACCAATAATTTCTGCACTACAAGGGTCTGTGCATGGAACCCAACCTAGTTTGCGTGAAACGAGCCAAAGGAGGGTCAATTAGAGAAGGCAAAAGAGCGTGGAAAGAGCGCGAATAGACACAAAAAGGAATTGAATCACATCGTGGCTGGTTTGGACCCGCTTTGGCAACTTTTGGACATTTTCTCGATATACCATCCTCGTATCCGGCTCATCTTGCAAATCCGCTAATCTCCCACCGATGATCCTTGCATAGACGAAATTCTAAATTCCTAAGCCGCTTGAAGAGGACATTTTCAATAGATATGAGTGGTATGGGATAGATAGAGACAAAAGAGTAGCTGTGTCTTATTTGTTGAATTTTTTGGAGTCGAATGGGGAACTCCCTGTGTCTCTAGCACAGAAACTCGGCCAGAAATAGCCTACCCTTAAACTTCACCAGGTCTCACACACTATTCTTCCATTTTGGTTCCGCGATCTCGCGGCTGCTGGCTGGCTGCTTACTCTAAAGCAACATTCCGTTCATTGGGTTTCCACGGCTTCTCCAGTATCTCATCTGATGAAGTTTCACAGCAATCTCATACCGTGTATATATAGCTTGGGTGGTTGTAGAGATGTAGACACTAACCAACTACCTCAAGATGCTTTTCTTTACGACGTTATTGACCGTCTTGATGGCCACCTTGGCTCTTGCCAAACAGGTGCCCTCACCTCTCAAGACTTTCCATCTCCACAGATCTGGTGATCCCAACAACAAGGAAGGTCACTACTGGGATCGATGGGATCTGGACTTCACTTTTGCCCTTCAGCCCATGCAAGACAATGTTCAGCCCGGTGACTTCTTCCAGTTTACTCTTGACAAGCGTTTCTGGCTGGGTGACAAGCCCTATGATTTCGATGTTGTTGATCCTAATGGTAACCCCATCTACCACGTGAAGAACGATGGCTTTGTGTTCACAGCTACGTACACGGACTATGTTGCTGAGAAGAACTGGGAAATCAACGGTACCATGCGTCTGACTGCAACCGCGGAGCTGAACGAGATGAAGGAGTCTGGATGGAACTCTTTCCATGTTGATACTGGCAACGGAACGGGTTTCGACGACTCCATTTACATTGTTCCTGAGGTTGATGTCAACAACGGTCGAAAGTGGGGAGGACGGTTTGGAGACGACGAGTACGTCTGGTACATTCAGCTTCCCAAGTCTCCCTACGACACTCTCAAGCTCGTTGATACTCTTAGAGACGACTCTCTAGTGTTCCCTGATAAGGACACCTTCTGGGACGGTATGCGAGTCAACCTGGGCTACGGTATGGACGAGTTCTGGCACACTAGCAAGTGGGTTGAGGTTCCTAAGGACGAGCGATCCAAGTACGTGACCATTGACAGTGTTGACGACCAGTCTTTCTCTGCCACTTTGCACAACATCCCTGACGATGTCAACGTCCAGCTCGTCTTCACCACCAAGATTGTCAAGCCCCAGACCCGGTACTGGAACCATCTTGGCTGGGAGATGTTCATGGGAACTACTGGAGGCGAGGGAACTGGAGAGTCCAAGAAGGGTGACGTCTGGGGAGCTGGAAACCATAACCAGGACGGTAGTGACTTTGATGGAGACGGTGAGGGAGACGGAAAGGGTACTACTCTGACCACCTCCACTCCTTTCACCAACACCTCGACTCCCAGCACCACCATCACCTTCTCCACTGAGCCTACCTCTGAGGTCGTCACTACCTCCGAGACTGCTCCTCTGACCGAGTCTGTTGTTCCTTCTACCGAGTCCGGTCTCACCACCGTCTCCACGACTTGGCCTGCTACCAACACTTCTACAGTCGAGTCCACCACTTCTCCCGAGACGACTTCGACTCCTATCACCTCAGTGTTCAACTCCACTACCGAGCCTACTCCTGAACCTACCATGACCAACTCCTCTTCCATTCCTGAGACCAGCAGCGTCCCGGAGACTACTTCTCTGGTCAACTCCACCACCAGTGAGCCTACCAGCTCTGTTCCCCAGACTACTGTTGAGCCTGTCAACTCCACCACTGCTGAGACTACCCCCAGCTCTACCCCTGAGATCCCCGAGTTCACTCAGCTCAACTCCACTGTGACTTCTGAGCCCAGCACTTCGGCTGAGCCCAGCACTTCTGCTGAGCCTAGCACTTCTGCTGAGACTCCCTCTTCTGTGGTTTCAAGCACTCCTGGTTTCAACACTACTGAGCCTGTCTCTGAGTCCACACCGGTTACTGAGTCGACACCAGTTACTGAGTCCCCTGCTCCTTCCACTACTCCCGCTCCTTCCACTCCCTGTGTGTCCACCGTCACTGTCACCATCACCAACCCTAGTGGAGAGCCTGAGACTACCGTCACCACCATCACTGTCGAGTCGTGCACTCCTGAGCCTTCTACCTCCCCCGTCACTGACTGTATCTCTACCGTCACCACTACCACCACCAACTCTGACGGAAAGCCCGAAACTGTGACCACCACTGTCACCAAGGACCACTGCGAGACCGTCCCTGTTCCAGTGACTACCGTGACTGTCCCCACCAAGATCACCACCACCGTCACCCAGACTGTCTCTGTCTGTGAAGACAACAAGTGCTCCGAGACTCCCGTCACCATCACCACCGTGGTTCCCCCCAACCCTGCCACTACAGTCATCACCACCGAGATTGACCACAAGACCGTGACCATCACCGTCCCTTGTGATACTGAGACTGTTGAGTCGAAGACAGAGCCTGCTTCCAAGCCTGCTTCTGGAACTCCCTCTGAGCACACCTCCAACATTCCCCAGACTGAGGCTCCTCAGACTGAGTCTCCTCAGACTTCTTCTCCTGCTGTCTCTACCGCTTCTCCTACTCCCTCCACCCAGTCTTTCACTTCGGATCAGCCTCTGTGGCCCTCTGAGCTTGTCACCAAGACTTCTGGAACCGTGGTTATTGTTGTCCCTGGCCATCCCTCTTCCATGCCTGCTGAGTCTATCACCACAACTGTCACCCAGACCGTGTCCTACTGCGATGACTCTCACTGTACTGAGACTCCTGTTACTCTGACCACCGTGGTTCCCACTAATCCTGCTTCCACCACCATTCAGACCGTCATCGACAACAAGACTCTGACCGTGGTTGTTCCTTGTGAGACTCCTGCTCCGGGTCCTCAGTCTAAGCCTGAGACTCCTACTACTCCTGGCCCTCAGACCAAGCCTGAGGCTCCAACTCCTCAGACTCCTGTGCCCCAGCCTTCTGACAAGCCTACCTCCATCCCTGAAGCTCCTGGCAAGCCTCTTCCTTCTCCTGAGTCTCCCTCTAAGCCTCAGCCTACTCCTGAGACCCCTGAGACCCCTGAGACTCCTTCCAAGCCCTCTCCTGAGGTTCCTGGAAAGCCCCAGGCTACTCCCGAGACCTCAGAGCAGCCCAAGCCTTCCCCTGAGACTCCCCAGCAGCCTTCTGAGCCTGCTCCTGGTACTGGACCTCACCCTGAACCTCACACTTCTGTCCAGTCTGTCCCTCAGCCTGGTCAGTCTGGCTCTGTTCCTGAGACTCCTGGACAGCCTGAGACTCCTGGACAGCCTGAGACCCCTGGAAAGCCCGAGACTCCCGCTCAGCCTACTCCTGGTCAGCCTGAAGCTCCCGCTTCTACTCTGATCCCTGCTCCTCAGCCTGAGGGTTCCCAGCCTGCTCAGTCTCAACCCCAGCAGCCCCAGCAGCCCGAGGCTACTACCCCCGTCCAGGCTTCTTCCGGCTCGTCTAACAAGCTTGCCGTGTCTGCCCTAGCCCTTCCTCTTCTTGCCATGCTTCTTTAGCTTGGTTTCTAGTTATTAATGAAATTTTATGATTTAGTTTAGTGTTGTGGGATGTGTCAAGTAGAGACCGTGGAAACTGTAGAGAAAATATCACGTTGATCTAACATACTTGATAATTGGGGTCATAGATAAGATCACTCGAGTAATACCTATCTCGCTGAATAATGTAGCTAGTCTACAGTTAAGCACACCATTCACTTTTTCCAGAAGTTTCTGTAAGTATCCCACACAAAAATCTACTTTATAGCTTTTATTGCAACCTCCAGAGCCCGTTTTTCATCGCAAGATTACGTAATCTCTCCTCTGATTTGCTAGTCAGAAAACGTCGAAAAATAACTCCTGGGCGTCTGGTGTAGTTGGTTATCACATGCGCTTAGCATGCGCGAGGTCCCCGGTTCGATTCCGGTGTCGTCCAAATTTTTGAAAATTTTTTTTGCTGGGAAAAGTTTGGCCACACATGAAAACACCTGAAACGTTGGCGTGTTTCGACCAGTTTTCCTTATACATTTTATGCGGCTAAAAATACCCCGTCAAGTGCAGCATCGAAGCTGGTTTCAACCAGGATCGAAGGCCAAGCTGAAGCAGACAGCTGGCAAGTACAATGACGAAGGACTCGACTTCTTCTGCACAAACACGTTCGCCATTATGATTCTCCATATAATAACTGTCTTTTTTTGGCCATAAATGACGTTATTACGCCATGCTCAAGTCGTATCTTGAACTAGCATGGCAGTCTTTGTGAGGCCGAATTGGGCTAAATTAGTGCCATTTCCCAAGATAGAGCGAACTTCCTTTGTTGAAGTGTCTCTCTTTGTTGAAAGTCGACAGGTAGCTCGGCATCTATGCACGGCACTTTTCTACTGTTCGGCCAAATATTCGGCGTCTGGACGATCAATGGTCTCGTGAAGCGGGTATGTGAACGACAATGGGTCCACTCACCGGCTTTTCATCTTATGGGGCGGTTAATCTGACAAACTTCAAGCCACAGTGGCTACAAGTTTTTCACCTGGCTAGTTTAGGCACTTTGAACAATGAACCGTAAATGAAAGAATATCGTCTCTTTCTTGAAGGACGTGATGTATGCGGTTTTCGAGACTCAAACTCGAAAGATTTTGCGTGTGCTGCGATCTCAGACCCTCCAGCTTGCTCTGAATGTCGCAAGACCTCGCTTTACCCCTCCGCAAACTACGCTTTTAAGCTGTATGCTTCGTCGTCGTGTAGGATGTACCCGATGAGAAGCAGCCAATTCTAAGTGGCTGACACAGTCTCATATAGCGAAAAGCAAGCTTAGATTTTTCAAAAGCAGAGTTTAGCGTCCATTTAAAAAGCATGATAGAGCAAGATAGCGAGGCACTGAAAAGACGAGCTGGAGTCCGATGGCGAAAATTAAAAACGCATTCGCTTCGCCATTGCGTGTAGAATACAGAAATGTCGTCAGAATTCTAATCGCAGCTCTGCTCGTGGAGCTGTGGCTGGAAATACGCCAAATTTATGGCTAAACAAGAGCCAAAGCCACCGAGGCTAGACACTAACAGCTATAGAGCCCCTGGACACCCGGAAGAAGGCACGGGGGGTATTTTGCCAGCTCTTGGCGTCACGTGACTTGCTCTTTGTTCTCCGTTTTGCCTCTTTCTGGCCATCTGCACTTCGCTTACTACGCCCTGCATGAAGCTCAGCAACCGCGATGAGTGTGGGGTATGGGCTGTGTTCGAGCCCGATTTCCGCGGTTTTTTCTGCTCCAGGCTGTAGATCGGAGCCGTCTCGTTCGATTCCTGTTTTCAGGTTCCCCGCAGCTGTCTTTATCGGCGCGGCATTTGGTGTTTCGGTTTTTTCAAACAGAGTTGGCAAAATCCTCAGACCGATGAACCATAAACAAGTCTGTAACGGCTTCTATGGGCGGGAAGTGTTTGTAGTAGAGCTTTAACGGTCGTCAATAATCGATTCATCAAGTCCCCCGCAGTTTTTCGCCCATTTTGACGTATTTCATGTGCCATTTATGACGTGCAAAACACCCCGCCAGGATAAGCTCCCGGTGATAATAACGGATAGCATTTCATGATACCGTATTAGGCTGTGTGGATATAGGCTTTTTGCAAGCCACAATCTGTGGCGACAGAGAGAGACGCAGTCAGTACAAGAGGGGCGTCTTCTGCCTCCCTCTTCCTCTTCTCACCAGCCTCCACCGCCCAATGACTTCCCACGACACTGAATTTCTGGAGAAAGACCCCAACGTGGGCACCTATAGCCCTCCCACGGACGGATCTTCTCTGGAGGCCTCGGATCGGCCATTGTGGGATCATGAGGTGAAGCAGGAGGAAGAAAACGAGTTCAAGTACCGATCGTGCTCGTGGCAGAAGACGGCCTCCTTGCTGTTTGCCGAGTACATTGTTTTGGCCATCATGTCCTTTCCTTGGTCCTATTCGGTTCTGGGTCTAGTGCCCGGAATCATCATTACTGTTGCTATGGCCCTCATGGTCTACTATACTGGTCTCACACTGATGGAATATGTTATTCGGAACCCCGATCTCAAGGATATCTGCGAGATCGGTCAGCATCTGTTTGGCACTCGATGGGCCTGGTGGCTGACTCTGTGTGGTTTCCTGCTCAATAACACCTTCATCCAGGGTCTCCATGTGCTCGTTGGAGCTGAGTGGCTCAACACCATCTCGGACCACGCTACCTGTACCATTGTGTGGGCCGTGATCATTGCTGTTGTGTCTGCGATCCTGACCCTGCCTCGAACGCTGGCAGGTTTCACCTACTTTGCCATCTTTTCGGCTGTGACCATGTTCGCTTCTGTGGTCATGACCATGGCTTTTGCAGGCACCCAGGCTCACCCCAACAAGTTTGTCGAGTCCCAGCCCGTCACCTGGTCCGTTTGGCCCAAGGCTGGAACCACCTACGTGGAGGCCATGACTGCGTTCCTCAACATTGCTTTCACCTTCATCGGCCAGGTTTGCTACCCCTCTTTCATGGCTGAGATGAAGGACCCTCGAGAGTTCAAGAAGGTGCTTACTGCCGTCACCTTCTGCGAGATCTTGCTCTACACCATCACGGGATGTATCATGTACGTGTACATTGGCAACGAGTACATGACTGCTCCTGCCTACGGCTCGCTCACTGAGCCCTACAAGAAGATCGCCTTCACTTTCTGTGTGCCCACCATTCTGTTTGCCGGAGTTCTCTACTCTGCTGTGACCTCCCGAATGGTGTTTGACAAGATCTTCCCCAAAGACAGTATCCACCGAACCCACAACACCGTCAAGGGCTGGGCCACGTGGATCGGTGTCATCTCCACCACGTGGGTGATTGCCTTCATCATCGCCGAAGTCATCCCCTTCTTCTCCTCTCTTCTGTCGCTCATGTCCTCCATGTTTGGAGCCTGGTTCGGCTTCATCTTCTGGGGAGTGGCCTATCTGCGAATGAAGTCGGAAGGAAAGGGCAAGGGATGGTTCAAGGTCCTGAGTCCATGGGAGAAGTTCAAGGTGATCATCAACGTTGCACTCATTGGAATCGGACTGTACATCTTTGGACCTGGAATCTACGTCACCATCCAGGGTATTATTGATTCCTACGCCGCCGGAACCGTTGGAGGTGTCTTCACCTGTGCCGACACTGGTTTGTAATTTATTTATTGGGCCGTATTGTTCTTTTGACTTATGACCATATCAAAATATTTATATAGCAGAAGATAGCATTGATTAGTGGAAAAATGGAGTTAATGGGAGTAATATACGGATCGAGACGGTTCGTTTGATACCATGAAGATGTGGTATGGGGCAAGAAGGGGGTTTTTCAGTGATAGCTCCTGATTCCCTAGATTGCAAGATGCGCTAATAAAATGATCATTTTTGCACCTCAAGCGATCAGTGGTATACCAAAAGAATCTCTGGCTTGCGCTGACTACAGTGGTAAACTCCACTAGTCCGTAAAATGTCTTGATTTTCTTTTTCCTATAGTTCTCGTACCTCGCATCACCTCGATAAACTTCGATGATGCAAAACAGAGTTGCCATGAGAAGATGACCGAAGAAGGACAATTGAATACGATACGAGCGAAAAAGTGCCTGGGGTGGCACGGCTGGTATTTTTCGGAGTCACGTGACCCACCGGAAAGTGCGCACGCATGACGCAATTCTGCCCACATACATGACGCCAGCAGTTGCATGGATTGTGAGATGTCACGTGATATGGGGAGATGTGGGGGGTACAGAGAAGAGTGATATCGCGTTTGTATTGTGTCATATTGTGTTTCGTGTCTCTGATTGGTTCATTCTTAGCACTACTATGATGACTAATACTGAGCCATTATTGAAGGACTAGTAGGAAGAGAGGATAAGGTTGAGTATGACGTTTAGCGAGGTTTGAGTGGAAGAAAGAAGAAACGTATTTCCGAGGATTGAGACATGGTAGAGCGAATCTGAGTAGATCAATATGCTCGCCCAACGACGCTGATGCGATTTTTCCAAGCTGACTCATTTCTGGGCACTCCAAAGTGTGGCTTGAGAGGTGCTTCATATCGCTGATAACATTGAACCTAATAAATACCGTTGGTAACATACAAGGGTCTCTGATCTGTCATATTACAACACAATCTGAAACTTCTTACACTACAACACACAATCATCATGAAGCTTGCCATTCTGGAAACCGACACTCCTGTTCCCGCTGCTTTTGCCAAGTACGGTTCGTATGGCGATATCTTCCGGGCTCTTCTTGAGCGTGGAGGGATCCCTTCTGATGTGGAGATGAGCTACTACGATGTAGTCAAGGACCAGGATTACCCTCCCATCACAGACGTGGACGCGATTCTCATCACGGGATCCAAGTTTGACGCCCACAGCGACATTCCCTGGATCCTCAAGCTCACAGAGTACACCAAGCAGGCTCTGGATCACAACAAGAAGATCATCGGTATCTGTTTCGGCCACCAGATTCTTGCACGAGCTCTGGGAGTCAATGGAGAGCGAAACCCCAAGGGCTGGGAGGTGGCCAGCACCGAGATTGAGCTGACAGACGTCGGAAAGAAGGTCTTTTCGAAACTGAGCAAGGAGCACGACGGAACTCTGCGAATCATGCAGATGCATCAGGACATTGTTCCTCGAGTTCCCGAGGGTGCAGAGCTGCTGGCCTCCTCGCCAGTGTGCAAGGTCCAGGGTCTGTACAAGAAGGAGTCGTACATTTCGCTGCAGGGCCACCCGGAGTTTGTGCCTGGCATTGTGGACAAGATTCTGGACGTGCGAGAGCAGGCTGGCGTGTTCTCCGAGGAGAAGATGAAGGAGTACCGAAAGCTGGCTGAGAAGCGACAGGACGGAGACGCCATTGCCAAGGTGCTGGTAGACTTCCTCTATGTCTAAGGCATTGGCTGGATACTATAGATTAATGAATAGACGAATCATGGCCTCTGGCAGTAGGTGTTGGGTACCGGTGGGCTATCGATATCACACTACTTGTAGAGTGATCTCAGTGTCTGAATGATATCACTATGATACCAATGCAATGTTGATACCAAGGATGCAATGTTGAAACCAATACTTAATACCACCTGATACCAATGCAAAGTTGAAACCAATACCGATTACCGCACAGGTACAAGTTCCGACTTTTGTCGCAAAAGCGGAATTAAACGGTTTCTAGGCCTCTCACTTACCACACCCGGCTACCATTCGGCAGCTAACCCGTTTAGTACACGCTAGAGACACGTAATGCGGGGTTGGTCAACAGATCGTGTATGGGGTATGTAATGGTCGTGGGGGGCTTTTTTTGAGATGACAAAATGAAATTCTGGACGATTTTGACGGCTTTGGTTTCCTTGACAACTGCTGATTATACTCCTATTCGGGTACAATGTCCCGAAACTAATCTCACTCGTCCTGCTGTTGGACTTCATCCTGAAGAAGCTGCTTACGTTGAACATCGACATGCTCAGACTACAGAGAGTCTCAAGACGTTTCTGAAGAGTCTTGACATTTCTTCTTTCGATGTTGATTCTTTCCTGAACGAGTCTTCTCCGAAAATTGCAGTTGCTATTGCTGGAGGAGGAGTGAGAGCTTCTCTTTTTGGAGCTGGAGTTCTAGCTGGTCTTGATGGAAGAGTTAACGAAGGCGGTACTGGAGGTCTTCTCCAAGCCACTGACTACATTGCTGGTCTTTCTGGAGGTTCCTGGCTTGTAGGTCTGCTCTGTTTGTCTGACTGGATACCTGCAGACCAGCTAGTTGAGATGAGTGAAAAGATGAAGTTTCCAGGCATGTTTGAGACTTATGGCATGAGTCTCAAGATTCTCACAGACACAATGGCCAAGAAAAGAGCCGGATTCCAGACTTCAGCTGTTGATCAATGGGGCAGACTGTTCCATTATGTGACTGCCGAGGCTGGTCTCGACTACTCAGACCCGACCTGGAGCGGTATTCGCAACCTGAGCTCTTTCCAGGACTTCTCCATGCCTTTCCCTATCATCACATCTACTTCTCTGTTTCCTGGTACCTCATTTGACGTCACAAATATCGACTATATCAACCCCATGGTCGAAATGACGCCTTTCGAGGTCGGAAGCTGGGACAGAAACTTCCGGTATTTCGCTGAAACCGAGTTCATCGGCACCGAATTTGAAGACTCTCAACCCCAGGGCCAGTGTGTACGCAACTACGACAACCACGGTCTGTTTCTGGGCTCTTCGGGAGGCATCTTTAATGCAGACGTGGTAGCTGGCTTTGAAATGAAAGGTCTACATGCTACATTCCTCGAAGGGGTTCTGAACTACCTGGACTTGCTCAACGAGGGAGAATTCCGAGTCGGACTACTTCAGAATCCCTTCTACAAGATTTCTGACATTCCTTCCAACCAGACCATCTCCAAGATGCTGTACCTGTGTGACGGAGGTTTTGAGAAGCAACAAAACATTCCCATTCTTCCATTTCTTCAACCAGAGCGTGAAATCGATCTTCTTATTGCCACTGACCCTTCTACGGATACTCTCGACGGTCACGGATGGCCTAACGGACAGTCTCTGAGACACACTAAAGAGAAGGCTGATTTGGAGTTTGGTAAAGGAATCTACCCTGAGATTCCAGATGAAGAACACTACCTGCATGCCAATCTCACAATGCAGCCCATCTTCTTTGGATGTGATATCAACTCTCTGAAACAGTACAACAACACTGAACGGTATGCTCCAGTGATTGTCAATGTTCCAATGGGTAACTTGACTTACGCTTCCAACTTCTCTACCGGAAAGTTCTTCTACACTCACGAAGAAACCCAGGGGACGTATTTGAACGCCTACAATATGGTCACTCGAACGAACTTGACCGAGGACGAAAACTGGAACGTGTGTTTGGGATGTGCTACTCTTTTGCGCGAGTTTCAGAGACGTTCCAGTAGTATTCCTGGTCAGTGTCAGACCTGTTATGACCGATACTGCTTTAATTAGACCCCGTCTGGGAGCAACCGTCAAGCCCCCTGGTCCAAATAGCTCATTGATGCATCAATATTGGTGCTATCCCACTGGGGTGCTTGTACTGTATTTGTAGATGAGTGTGAGAGAAGATATGGACGTTATAGAAATGAAAAGGGTTAAATTGAAGAAAATCCTTGTAATTTGTAACATGAGATATGGTGTAGATTAACAGCTTCCACCCTATGAGCTTCGTATACGTGTTACTACCGTTTATCGACACCCCCGTACCTGCACCCTGTTCAAAGACCTACTTAGTTCAAACTAGCGGTGCAACCAGCCGTTGAACCCCACATTTAGATAATGCACATAAACACGTGTACTTGCATTCTGAGAGGGCTCCGTAGAACACCTCAATGCGATTCTCATACCTTACCTTTGCTTTTCTGGCCCTCAAAACCTCAGCTTCGCTCGTTGACGATGTGTACTCCGTTTTGGACTATGCAGGCGATCTTCTGGGGCCTGGAAAAGCCCAGTTTTCGGCTGCTATTGCTGAGATCATGAGGAATCCGCTTGTGATTCGGGTCTTTGACGACCTGAACAACTCCAACCATACCACTGAAGCGAACGAAGAGCTGTGTGATCATGTCCATGAAGCCATGACTGCCCTGTTTGGAACTGCTGACACTGCTGAGCTGGTCAAGCAGTTCTCTGACCGATCTTCAGCCATGTTTGACGCTCCTGAAGTGAACAAGATTCTTGTGAAAGCCCATGAGCAGATTAGAGACAATCTCGACTGGGTGGTTCCTAGTATCGTGGAAGACAAGAAGCTACAGAACAAGACGGTGGAGTTCCAGAAAGCAGTTGTTGTCATCAAGGAAGAAAACCAGCAGCATCCTATGAAGATGGATGGAAGTGATGACGCAGGTTTTCTCAACTTGGTATCTAGAGTCTCTCCTGAAGCCCTAGCTGAAGTGAAGATTGACGATAAGCCTGTTCAGGAAGCAGCCCCTCTGTCGTCCCATAAAAGTGAAGCAACATCTTCTTTTTCAGCTTCTTCATCTTCGTCTGTTTCCTCTTCAGTTCAAAGACCCAATTCAACCCTAGCTACTTCTAAGAGTGCTTCTTCAACTCGAGTGACTACAGTTCATACTTTCTCTTCTACTCAAGTCAGCCCTTTAAGCCCTTTTTCTTCTTCAGCTTCTTCTTCAGCTTCTTCAGTTCAAGCTTCACCCTCAACTTCTCAACCCCTGGCTAACAGTGCCCTTGGTCCAACTCCAAAGCTGCTCACCGCTATTGTAGCCATCGTCTTCTGTCTATCAATTTAATACATCACGTGATTTGGAGCACATGTAACAATTGTCAACGCATCCTTAGCCCACGAGCTTCGGACTAAAACTGGACTCACATTCCACCCTGCCGTTTTAATACATGGATGCAAGGAGAAGTGTGAAATGAGTGCAAATGCGGATGAAGGGATAATGAGTAAAATGCGGAAAAAGGGAAATGTGGAAAATGCGAATCAATATAAAATTATTGTTGTACAGAAAAACTTTTTAGAGAGCAATCAACCCCCATACTCTCCCACTGTCTCAGCAATGGGGCAATACGATTTAATACTCGCACGATCGCAGCTAAAACACTGGTCTCACCTTTCTTGTAGCCAAAATTAGCCCCTCCAAGGTTGGTGATGTGGTTGTAGTAAATGTTGGGCGCTAAACAGGTGGGCGGCTAAATATGTGCGCTAGGATGTCACCACCACCACTCAGCTACCATCCTGAATACCACCTCTACCCTCTCTTTTCTCCACATCTCAACGTCCCAAAATTACAGTTGAAAATACGCTCGGAACGTACACCCAATTTTTCTCGAGGGGGGAAGGGGAGGGCGGATTATCTGGACATGTGGTCATTATTTTGGGCTGAAATTTATACAGGGCATTTTCATGGGTCTTCTCATTAGCCTGCCAAAATTTCAAGCCTCAAAGTTCCCTAGATCTTCAGATATGATCCAATACCCTCCCATCTCCCTACCCTAATACACGTGCCCCATGCGCCAAAAATAAACAGAGCGACGTTAAAGTGCACATCTGGAGCTGAAAATAGACAACTCAAATGCCCAGTCAAATAATAGAGGGTCCCAAAATAGATAATATCTGGCTGACGCCCAGACGTGCAATTTAAACGAGCTGTCAGACCGCCGGTTGCGGACGCCCAAACTGGAATACTAATAGAAAGCCCCCCCGGAAAACGCAGGGTCGCCGTGGAAACCAGCCCCCACAGCTCACGTGACGATCTAACGCTAACCTCGCCTACATACGAGACTGTAACCCAGCAACAAGACTTCTCCAGGACAAGTACAGTACCGCTGCCAGTATCACCATGGAAGAACTACAACGCACGTCTTCGCGATACAGGTCGAAGTCGAGATCGCGCAGCGCCTCAGGTAACCAGTCACACGCACACCTGCAGCCCCAGCAGAACCACAACCCGTTCACCCAGAGCCCGTTATCGTCTCCCACGATTCCAGACTTTGACTGGGGTCAGAATATCCAGCAGCAGCACTTGCAGCAGCTGAAGCAGGTCCAGAGTCAGGCTCCCCTACAGCCTCCTTTTGATGGGTTCCAGAATAGTCCCCAGAATGGCATGTTGAACAGTCCTCATAATGGGATGCTCAATAATGTTCCTAATGGGTTCCCCAACAGTCCTCAGAATGGTATGTTGAACAGCCCCCAAAATGGAATGCTTAACAGCATTCCTAACAACTTCTCCAACTCCCAGAACAGCCTTCCTAGCCCTCAAACCAACTTCCTCAATAGCCCTTATAACGGAAATGGTGTTTCCAATGGCAACGGCCACTCGTCTCCCTCGAGAAACCCGTTTCTTTCTTCTCCCGCTGCTTCTCCGAAAGTAGATCTCGGAAGAACACGGTCTCGGTACAGAAAACAGGCCAGTCCTAACGTGAACATGACCAACACTCTGCCGCCGATTCCCGCTCTCCAGAAGAAACCCAGTATACCCGGTCTGCAGCATAAGACCAGCCGTTCGAGACTCAAGGTCAACACGGACTGGTCCGATTCAGACTCAGACACGCCGAAAAGCGCGGGTTCAGGGTCTCGAGTCGTTGCTCCTAGTGCCGCCATGGCAACACACAACTCCCTCAAGGTCCAGGTCGAGTACATGTCTGAGGAACCGCGTCTGATGACCATCAAGAACACGGCAACTGTGGACTACCTGCTGCAGCTCTGCCAGGTCAAATGGAGCACGCAGTCGCTTGGAGGAAGTCTCGTGTACGAAGTCTGGGGAGAAGGGATGATTCGAGAAATGCGTCCCGAGGAGGAGCTGAAGAAAACGGTCGATTCGTGGCCCAGAAACGCCCAGAATTGCATCAAGGTGGTCGACAAGAGCCTCACACCGCGTCTTCCAGCGAGCCAGGGACCCGTAGAGACCGAGGTGTTGTCAAAAGTGCAATACTACCGTGATCTTAACACCTGGAAGTCGGTGTACATCTACATGTCAGCCAATCTGGGTCTGATTCTGTCGAAAAAAGAGTCGGACGCGAAAATGGGATACATGGAAAGTGCCAAGAACTACAATAAAGAGGGAAACCAGACACACCACAGCGTCCCTAACCTCAAATTCAAGCATAAGGACGCCCGGATCGTCGGTCTCAGCAACTTCAAGATCTACCACTATACTGATCTCAAAAAGAAGGCCGTCAAGCCTCCCAAACAGTTCACGCTGGTGCTCAAGAGCCAGCAGAACCTTGAATTCTTTGAAAACAGGCTGGACTCCATCTTCGTCATCTCCACCAACGACGTCAGTCTCGTCCACTCCATCATCCGAATCGTCAACATTGCCTCACGACCCGCTAACCCGATCATGCCCAGAGAAGACGAGCCTCTGTCGCATCTGCAGAACCGCCTGGCTCCCCGAATGGCTGCTCCAAACACAGTGTTCAACAAGAACTCGTTGCTGGACAATGCTCGTCTGAAGAGCACGAGATCCAACACCCGTTCACCCACAATGTCGCCGAGTATCTCGCCCAACATCTCGCCTCAACAGAGTCCATGGGACGAACGCACATTCAACAGTGGAGGACTTTTGTCTGAACAAAAGTTCCCCAGAGAGAAGATCTACAAGCAGACGAACCACATTAACCCACTGGCCAAGGATAAGGATATTATCAAGCAGGACAGTCTGTTGGGCAGAGCCATGACCATGAAGAGAGTCTAACGGCGTATGTAAAGCCATATTGTATTTTTATGTATTATTAGCTAAGATGAGGTGGAGGAGGTGAGAAACGGTCTCGTTAAACGACTCAGACTTTGTACTTCACGTATGATCAGTTCAATAGCGACTCAAATATTACCATTTCATTGTGCTTATGACCATTCATGTGATTCCAGTACACTGTAGAACTATCATGAGCTGTACTATCTCTGACCTTGACATCCCCTGTCTATCTTCAGGTTCAGACGCTCTCGCATTGGTCAAAAACCCGTTTATCTCTCTTTTCTTATCTTTTTCCAAGCAGCTCTACATTCCATTCTTCACACTATCACCATGCACCCCTAATGAGAAAATAATGTGAAAAAATATACGAGTTCCAAGCCCGACTAACACCATCCAAAGACGGATTTGAGTATTTCACCGTGTCGATCTCTGCACAGTAAGTTGTGGCTAGGCTTGTTTATACCTTGGCTGCGATATTTAGAGATAAGGGTGAGAGTCGACGCAAGTTGCTTTTTAACCAGCGTCGTATTGAGGTACAGTACCTGAACCAGAACTGTTTACATGCCGATGTGGGTCCACTATGAGGTCATCTGATGGTACCTATTACTTCCACGACCTCACCATCTATTTTTCTCATTTTTCTCCTATGTTACGTCACCTCCTTCTTCCCCTTATCACCACTTTTTCACGCATCCCATCTTCGCTGCATAAGGTAAAGATCGACGCTCTCGGGTGTTAAACCTTGGGAACGTGATCTTCGGCTGATCTGGAAGATCCCCCTGAGGGGTCGTGTGCGTTATTACGACGGAGCGAAATGAAGAAATATTACTTCGCCAGCAAGATACCCCTGAGCGACTGGTTTCCGTTCATTTCACATGCCCCTGTAACGTACCTGCTCCCTGCATTCCCCTGTGTACCTGCTTTGACTCAGAGTTGGAATGAGACACTAGTCTTAGCTCTGCTGACCAATATCAGGTACAGGCACAGAGTATAGAGACTGGATCAAAGTCTGAGTGAAAAAGCCGTCTTTGGACATAAACATGCGATACCGGTGAGCTATGGTTCAATTGGTGGCTTGAGCGGATACCATGTGAAGAGCTAACGCTGTCAGACTATCAGGTACAGTTATTATTTCTTAGATTGAACCTTGGCCAAAAGTAGTTCAGTTTCTATTGTCTTACTACTTGTGGTACGGCTAGTATTGTCTTTACAGTATTGTTCGGTATTGTTCGATATTAGAAATCTATTAGAAGTAAAGGTTAGAAAAGAAGCTGAGCTAGACGGCCATCTGCTTAGGCAGAGACGGGGTGAGCGGAAAGAAGAGACTTGAGAGAGTCGGTAGCGCCAGTAAGAGCAGACAGGTCGGAGAGGCCGGGGAGACCGCCCAGGAGCTGGAGCAGGTCGGAGACGCTCTTGAGCAGACCGTCAATGGCCTGGACAAGAGGAACAACGAGGTAGTCGACCAGACCGCCAACCAGGAGGGTGAGCAGCTTCTCGACAACCAGGAGCAGGCCGTGAATGACGGGGTTGGCGGCAATCTTGGCAACAATGGTGACCAGAGAGCCAACAAGGGGGATCTTGCCAAGGTCAGCAAGCAGCTGGTCAACACCGGCGTTCAGGGAGTTGAAGGTGGTGGTGAGCACCTCGATCTCGGTGGGTCGGTCTCCAGGAGGCTTGATGAGCACGTTGACGGTTCCAGAAACCAGAGAAAGAACAGTCTCGACAGCGGCGTCAATGTCCTCAATACCGTTCCAGAGCTGTCGGCCGACGAGCTCGTTGGAAGCGGGAGCGGGAGCGGGAGCGGCAAGAGCAGCGGAGGCCAGAGCGGCGGCAGTGATGATTCGAGTGGAGACCATTGTAGTGAAGAGAAGAGGAGGTTGTTGTGGTTGTGAGTGTCAGAAGCTGATGAGGACTTGAGGAGGGAGTCCGCACCCCTATTTATATCATTTCGACCAGCTCCAGATACCACCTTGCACGTTTTTTGCACGCTCTGGTATCATGTTGGAGAGCGACATAAGGTTGGCACTAACGCACAGACCGCTAGGTGGGTGTCGATATACAGACGATCTGGAGATCTGTGGGGGAAACCAATGAAGGGTTAGGTGAGGGATCGACAGGCTGCTCAACCTCCAGCCGATCAACCGGTTATTCGGAGTCCTGTTTTTCCGCAGTTGCAGAACATCACCGAGTTGAAAAACGTATGGTCGCAATGTACCCCCCACCGCTTCGAACGTGCCAAGCTCATCATTCAGGAACATTCCGCAACTTACTGCTTCCGGGTGGTTCTTTGTTGTACACAGCTCTCAGCTTTTCGTCATCCCTTATCTCTACATGTGGCTGGAGATAAGCCTCCTTGGTAGGGGAAACGCTAAGTGGAAAACGCAAAGTGTAGGGATTGTAGACCCAATACCGAGGACTGTGGAGTCGTAAAGTGGGTGCGATCTAGTGGTTATTGTGCAATACAGTGCTTGTTTTCCCTTTCTGTGTCCCAATCTCCTCGCCAAGTTTCATTTCATGTCTTGTAGATCGCTATACGAGTCTCGGCAGCACATTTGATGTACCCCTAGTCGATCCTGGACTCTGGTGAGGTTCAGAACTTGGCAGATAATTTCAAAAACTTGGCAAGTGTCTTGCAAATACCTCATTCCCCCTATACCCGTTTCTCTCCGAGCCCCTAAGCCTCACTACCGCATTCTTCCTCAAGCTCGACAACAATAGAGCACGAGCTATACATTGAATGTACCGTGCTTGAGTTTGGCAAACTGAGTTGAAGGGTGGCTGTCAGTAGTCCAAGACTCGAGACTCGGTTCCCTGAATGGGCAAAATGTGGGTCGCTTCTGTGGATAATACTATGTACATGTCAGCGACTGTTTACATCCCTCTCATCAAACCGTGTCTTTGTACAGTCTGCATTGGGTAATTTCCCACAAGTTGCTTTTTCAAAGCCCCTGATTTTTTATTTTCCACCAAGTCCACCAAGTCCACTCGCACTATCCTCCCGCACTACCACTATCATCTCCACCACACCCACCATCGACTCTACATGAGATATGCGTTCAAGCACCTCCACCCGATCTACCAGTGATAGTCCTGACGTGCCCAAACAGGCAAAAACTCGACCACTGATGGGCCTCGGCGTACCTAGCCGTCTTCTAGAATTGGGGTGCAGACAAGGGGTTTTTCGCTTACCAGAAAGTTTCGAAAAGCAAATATCTTGCCGTCAGAGTTTCAGCTGTAAAGTGTGTACTCCCGGGCTAGAGGCTTGTGATAAGGGGGAGTACACAGAGACAATGGAGAGGCTGAAAGAAAAGGCGAAGATATTTCCTGAGACAATAGGGGTCACGCTAGCAGTCTAGTCGGCCGCTTAATTTTCCGCATTTTCTATTGAATTTTATTCAATTATCCTCCTCGTCCCTCCAGCCCACCTGGAACTCTATGCATGGTAGATGTCTTGCAAAGGTGGAGAAAGACCCTGCACAAGTCGGAAACCTATCCGAGCTAAGTCTATGCGTATCTCGTCCAATGGGAAGGCTGAGAGGCAAGCAGAGGGAGATGAGCATGATACGGCTTGGTACAATGGCTGTAGACTGTCGACAGACGTCTGTGTCAAGCACCCAAGAGTGGGTCTCGTACAGCCCCTTGGGGAATGTGTCATGGTGTGTCAGGTTATACGGTCTGTTTTCGTGACATATTATCACGTATAGGTCTGGTTAGCGTCGCATGTGTTCACATGGGGTCTTAGTTCTGGCGTATCGGTCTCGTTAATGTGCCATTGTGTCTATTGTTCTGTCTCACCTTTCAACGGAAAAAACGGTTATCAGCAGGGAGGTTCTGAGATAGCCCACGTCGACAATTGAGACTTGCTAATAGTATTGCGGATTATATCGGCCGGTAGCAAGACGTTATCCATAGAGGGGGAGTTATACCGGTAATAACAGCGACTTATGAGCGTAGTTGTGACGTTCACTTGTGGACATGTTTGACAAATACGTGAGCTAATGTTTGGAGAGTGTAGATAACACTGCTGAGCTTTGTGAAGAGCGCAACGATAGGAAGAAAACAGTGCAAGCCAGCCCTCAGTAAATCTCAAGTCCCTCATCTCCACCCTCCTCCACCAAGCTCCATTATAGACCGCTGTTATAGACCAGGAACACTATTGTTCTAATTACCCCACCTCTCCGGAGCGATAACGGTTCGAGACATATGAAGCAGCCAGATAACAATGAGTCATAGATTAGTTTGTCGGGCAAAAGACGATTATTTGACATTGATGACGACATTTGTGGTTTTGCAAACACGATTACCTTACACCATTATTGTTTCTGTGGCTCTATCTCAAGCAGCATTGTGGACATGTGATTGATAGGGTGATCATTATATCTCCGGTCTTCTTTGATTCGAGAAGCCACTTTATTTTGGGTGTACTGCTGAAACCACGTTATTCATCTTTCGAATATGCTATTCTTGAAACCACTTATTCTATTCTTCTTACTACCATCTGCTCAATGCTTCAGACTGATTACAAGTGCGACACAAACACAGAGAGCTCTTCAGACTCCTCAGACACCCTGGAAAAGCTCTACAAGTACCCCACGCCGGCTTTTCATGCTACAGTTGTGCGAGACGGTCTGCATCTTCACTATCCAGTTGCCAGCACTCCTCGAGGATGTCCAGAGTGGTTGAATCCAGGATGGACTCCTCAAGGACAGAAACGAGATCTACAGAGATACGATGAAGACAGCGGGATTGGATCTGACGATAGCCATCAAACGAGTGATTCCTGTGATACCCAAAACGGGGATACCCACAACAGTCTTTCCAAATACAACTACAGATACACATTTCCAAAGTACACTCACGACCCGATTACAGCCAGAAGGAACAGAAACCGGGTGCAAGAGCTGTTCAAGCGGTGGGTGTAGAATAGCTCAAGCAAGTGTATGCACCTGTCGGGGGAAGATATAGCGAAAGAACAGCACAATACTATACAGCACAACTACAGTACATAACTAGTGAATCTCGTATATTAAATGGTACAACATGCTAGTCCCGCACGCTGCGCAAACTAGCACCTCTAGTAAGTTAGTTAGGCCTAGGCCCAGATGAGGAAAGACAAGAGCAGCACCACCAGCGAGGTCATGGGGGAGATGGAGGAGGCTGCGTTGGCCTGGGTGATGCCAGACGAGTGAGAAGAAGAAGAGCCGCCGGAAGAGCCGCCGTTGCCGCCGTTTCCACCGTTTCCGCCATTTCCGCCAGTAGGCTGGGCAGGAGGGCCGGTGTAGGTCTGGGGGTTGAAGAAGGAGGTCTCGGTCTGGGTGACGGTCTCTCCGTCGGACTGGGTGCCCCACACGGGCAGGAAGACCGGGGGAGCGGAGGGAGCCTGGTAGACGGGGGTGTTCTGGACACGGGTGGTCTGGGGCTCGGGAGTGGGAGCAGGCACCCAGGAGGCAGACTCGTCGCCCTCGCACGAGTAAATCGTCTGGGTCACGTAGGCGTCGACAATCTTGTAGACGGTGGACTTTGCGTGCTCGCACTTGCCGTCGGAGCACGAGGTCACGGTGAGCACCTCGGTGGACTCGACGGCGGTGGTGCTGACGACGGTCGTGAAGGGCACGGCCGTGGGGGTGACGACAATCTCGGTGATGTAGGCGGACAGCCGGGTGTCGCTGGGCCGCACGACGACGGACATGGTGGAGACCGCGGGGGTGGCCGAGGGAGTGACTACAATGTTGGTGATGTACGCCGACTGCTTGGTATCGCTGGGTCGCACAACCACAGCCATGGTCGACACGCCCTGTCCAGAGTCGCCCTGGGAGGTAGGGGAAGGAGAAGCGTCGGAGGAGTCAGCCTGAGAGGTGGCAGAGGCCTGGGACTCGGCGGAAGACTCGGCGGAAGCCACGCCCTCGGACGAGCCGTCCTTGAGCTCGACAATGTCGCTGCTGGACACGCCGTACTTGGCCTTGCCCATCATGATTTTCTGCGCGTCCCGGTCGTAGACGACGTAGGCGGACCGCAGGAAGGACGCTCCGAGAATGACCGAGTCGGAAATCGAGTGCGAGTCTGTGTTGGAGGTGACGAGAATGCCGCAGGCCTGCTCGCCGTCGGTGGTGATTTTGGAGCCGTCGGGGTTCTCCAGAGGCTTCATGAGGTCCGCCAGCTCAACGGTCAGCTTGTTGCCGGAAAAGACAAAGTCGATGGAGCCCTGGGGCTTGTTGGAGCACTTGGTGTAGTATCCGGCTCGCAGGGAGTTGGACACTCCGGAGAACTGGCCGAGAATGGCGTCAACCATCTCCTGAGGCAGGTTGCAGAGGGTGGTTCCGGAGTCGAGCAGAGCAGGAGTCGACGAGCCGACAGACTTGCCGCCCACAGTGATGCTATCCAGACCCACGTTGTACTCTCGGGACCGGCCCTTTCCTCCGGGGTTGAGGTTGACGATGGGCACGGTGAAGAGGTTGCCGTCGACCTTGGCGCGGTCGTAGCCGCCAAACAGAATCGAGCCCTTGAGGGCGTCCTTGTCGTTGAGCCACAGCGAGAAGGCCGACGACTGGGTGATGCCGTCCATCATGAGCGCCAGAGGCAGGTTGGCGTACGCCACGGGGTTGTCTGTGTACAGCGACTGTTCATTTTCAATGGGGCCGATACCCAGGACTGCCTGGCCGTCGGACGCCGTGTCGGCCACGGCAAAGGTGAAGTCCTTGAGGGTGGTTCCTCCGAGTCCCAGGTTGTCGGTTCCATAAAAGCCCTTGGACTCGGAGCCGTCGCTGTACTTGACTTCGAACGGAATCGACTCATTTTTCTTGTATGTCGAGGACTTGCTTGTGTCGAAAACGCCGCTCTGGGTGCAGTCCACGCCCTGGCTGAACAAGCCGCCTCCTCCGCAGTTGACGTCGGGTCCTAGCACCCACATGTCGGACGACCCGGTGTCGAGCAGCAGCTTGATTTGCTGGCCGGGCGAACCCACCGAAACGGTGGCCTCGTAGTACGCAAACTTCTGGACCAGGTCCTGCTCCACCGTTTTCCGCTTACTGAGCTGGTGGGAGGTGGCCTGGTGTCGAGGGTCCGAGGTGTCGTGGCCCTGGAGGTCGAGCAGCAGCTGTGCGGTGGCCGGAACCGCCAGCAGCGACAGCAGTAGAGATTTCATAACGAGTGTGAGGTATGTCGGATGGGGGCCGTGGGCTCGAGACTAAAGAGCCAGCTCTTATAAAGCGAGAGGGGACCGAGCGCCAGAGGGTCGCAAGGTTCGTAGCAAGGTTCAAAGGTGGTGCAAGGGTCGTGTGGGGATGGCGAGTTGAGGGGGGGTGTGGGGGGATGTAGAGGGTCCGGAGAGTGACTAAATATAGGTATTTTTGTGCTCTGGATTGATTTCCGTCGTCAGAATTGTTTTATATCTTCTCCCTCGTCCTCCACAACTACCCTGTTGAGTTGTTTATGTTATGCACATTCGCTTGTTAGAGTTATAGTGGGGCGGAGAATACTGACTTTTGGGTTGAATGTGGGTGTATGGAATAATGTACGAGATGATGAGAATCGATTTATAGCGGATTTGCGAAGAATCTACAACACAGAAACACTTGCTACTCTTTTTTTTCTCCAGCCGCATCGCACTACTTTAGTGGTGGTTCCGTACCTACATCAATAGCCTGGAATTGTACCGTTCCGAGGCCTACACTATGGCTAACCAATAGAGTTGTCTGGTGTCCGTCAACAAGAATGTTAGGTGAGACATGTCTTCTCGAGGTATGTGGAGGAGTGTTCTGAGGAGTACCAAGAGCTCGGGCTACTTGATTGGGACTCCCAGAAGCATAGCCCGCGCAAACTGGCTACTTTGGTGCCCAGGTTTCCCCATATTATTTCTTCCATGGTCATATCCAGTCTTGTTCCACACCCATGTCGATCACGACGATCCCAGCGTTTCTACTGCACCGCTGTACTATTGGGGACTGTAGTGAGGAAAAGAGACCGGCTCCGGGCCCTGAGCTGCGTCCGCCAGTGCAATAGCCCAGGTTTTGCTTGTTTCAACCGCTCTTCAACTGCTTCTCTTGCAGTCCCAGGTCTTACCCTACCATCCTGAAACCAAAACAAAGACGCATTGTACATTAGTCTAGCCCAAAAAAACAAGTGGGGGAAGGTCTAATGCGAATACGCTTTCAAGAGTCCGTTTGCAGAAGAGTTCAGGCCTTTTTGAGCGATTTGCGCAATACGAGAGTATCAGAGGAAGAGCTGAAGATGTATATATAGGCCTGAACTGGTCTGAGTGGCCTTTCTGTATCATCGTAACTCATCCTTGACCACATTTCGTTTACTTACTTTTCATCCACGTCTTACCCCTCTGCCAGGCCTGCCGGAATGAGACAGCAAGATACAGTGGGCAAAATACGGTAAAAATAGAATGGAGATTCGGGTGCAGGAAACGAAACGGCTGCCGAAGAGAGCGAAGGAAATTTGGCTCACGTGACCGGAAGCCGCGGAGATGGACCCTTCCGATCGTCCCGGTTCTTGATATCCACACGGCTACCATACAGATATTTCCCAATGTAGCCAGGTACAGGCCACGCGTCATCTACAGGTCGCTAAACTGCTCGCTAATGCAAGCAAAGTGGGGGATGAGTAATATAGAATTTGGCGAACATGGCATTATTATTGAAGAGGGGAGATGGGAAAAAATCGAGAAAATCGAGGAAAATAAAAATATAACAGGGGTTAGGCCTGATCCTTGGTGTGCCTCATTGGGCCTTTTTTCTTATATGGCCCTCCTCTGGTTGCTGTTATTGTCTACAGTTAAGCGTGCACTAATGGGAAGAATTGGTGCATTCTTGGAAATGAGGGAGGTCTGTGGGAGTAGGAGATGGATGGCGTAGTGACTGATATCTACAAGTAATATTCCCAGAGTTGTGAAGCTTGTACAGCGCTTTTTTTCCATCTATTTCAGGCTGGTATACCCCTCTACGCCAAGCTGTCATACACCCTGTCAAGACCATGTAGACCTGGAGGTCGCTCTAAGCGTAGACATACGCCTGGTAGAGTTTTGTTATACTCATCTGATTTGTTTCCTCAAAACACAGGACGTAACCTTCCGTGGAGTATGGATAGTGAGACAGCGGGATTTGAGAAGGAGGGTGTGGATAGAAAAACACGGATACGCGATAAATACACGGGGTGTGTGTGGGTGGAAATGGGCTTGATGGGGTTGGAGATATGTGAGGCTCTGGTTTGACAGGTTGCACCATTTGATTGGGGTGCCTATATGGAAGACAGATGAGATGTTTGAAGCCATAGAGACTTGAAATATTCAAAATTCACCGAGCCAAGCCACTTTTCAGATCCATAATTAACATAACTTATCTGTATCTGCTCAAAATCCTGCAGTTCTTCAGTGTCTTTCTTCATGCCCTGCTTTGCTTACTAAGGTTGTAGTGGACGTCTAAAGGGTATTAGTGGGTCAGTAAATATGTACGAGTAAGGGCACAGATAGACGAAAAACTACATTTGACATCCACACTGTTAAAAGAAACCCTTTTCACAAATCACATGACTTTTTTTCTCTCAAATTGGAAACCACACCGTCGTCTTCTCCACCCACTCCACCTATAAGCATGAGATGAGCTGCATGAACCTTCAAATTTTTCACCCCAGTGAGTGAGAAGTGGGGTGAATTTTTACGATGAGATAGAATGAGTTGACCACCAAGCTAAGAGAAGTCCTTTAAACGGTAAATAGCGCGAACTCAGCTATGTAGTACCTGGACAGTAGACCACTGACTAGATGGAACAAGGTCATGATACACCCCCACTAACCATGATCACACATCATTCTCGAGTGACAGTCTCTGTATCGTCAAATCAGAATATAAGCACCGTTCACTTGACTACATACAGTTACTGACTTGTGGATATGGGTATGATTAACTACGTATGTATTGCCCACAGCTGCGCTGCTCGCATTGTTACTATCGCTCACAGCTTCGCTGCTCGCGGTGTAAATGTGTTAAGACTTTTATTTTTACAGAAACATCTAAGCTTACTCCTGAGCTCGGATCTCCTGGATCTTGGCCTGGACACGGGCGTCTCGCTCGGCCTTGGTGAGCTTCTTCTGCTTGTACTTCTTGGACTCGGCGGCGTACTCGGCCTTGGTCTTCTTGGAAGAGGGCTTGTGCTCGGGGTCGGCTCGGATCTGCTCGTGGGCAGCCTGGAGGATCTCCTCGACGGAGTCGGCGTCGACCTCGTCGTCAAGGTAGGACTGGAAGATCTGTCGGAATCGCTCCTCATCATCATCAGCAAGCTCCTCCATGTACTCGGAAACGTGGCCGGCGAAGATGTACTTTCGCAGGGTCTCGGAGTCGAGCTCCTCGGACTCAATGTCCCAACCGGGGAATCGAGAGGCGGAGTGGGGGACGTAAAGTCCACCATCGGAAGCACCCTTGAGCACACCGAAGCACTTGGCACCGGTGGTGGTTCGGGTCATACCGACATCAAGGAACACCTTGAAGGGTCGAGGACCGTCCTCAACGGCCTCGGTGAGCTCAAACTCACCCTCAACCTCCTCAACTCCCTTGTAGGTCTCGTCGAGGCCGAGCTTCTTGAGAGCTCGTCGGGCAACAAGCAGACCAACGGCGTAGGCAGCAGCCCAGTTGGTAAGACCGTGCTTGACACCGTATCGGGGCAGCTCGTGGGCGTAGGCGGCGGTGAAAACAATGTCACCCTTGAGCTGGGAAGACACAATCTGGGCAATGATGTCCTTGTTGGTGAATCGCACAACCAGTCGGTACTTGGGGGTGTTGTACTTGGCCTTGTGCTGGGTCACCAGTCGCTTTCGGGCATAGTAGTCGGTCTTACCTTCTCGTCGTCGACGGAAGGGGGTCTGGAACCGCGAGTGGTAGGCAGAGGTCTTGACAATCTTGTGGAACGACATTGTGTTGATGAAGACTGGTGAGATGAGCTCAGGAATTTTCACCCAAAGACAAACTCCCAACCGAAAAATCGCACTGTGACTGTCTTCCCGATTGGGACAAGTCATGTGATCGAGGGGGATATATAAACCTAAATAATTTAAGAGAATACAAACCTTATTTGAAAGTGGGTGATTAATAAGCGATAAATGAGGAGCTGTGAAATGGCAGTAATGAGGGTTGAAAGTAGGTGGAAATGCTTGAGGGTGTAAATGACGTATTGCTGGCAATTTCATAGGTTCAACTCTGTATTTTTGACCCACTTGGAGGGAGCACTAAAATGCTGTTACTGGGTGTATTTTGTTGAAGCTTAGTTAGACGAGCCTCAAATAGTTGGGCTAATAGTGCGAAGAAAGGATGGGGTTTTACGGGAAATGTTTGGTAGGAAGGAGGTAAAGAAAGTTGATGAAGGTGATCTAGCAGTACGTCTATACATGGCAAATATTTCACTTTACAATTATTATATCTCTAACTGTCTGTAGAATTCCACTGTGAGGACCACCAAAGACTTTAGAAGTAAACTGCACTTTTTCACTTCCCTGAACATCTCAAAGTGAAGGAAAAGACATGGTGGGAATTACCTGGACTGGTTATCTCTAGAAAGCTTTCAGTTGGACTTGAAAATGACTTATTCGCAATTTTTTTTGAAAACTGCGGGCAAAATCTCAGATTTTTGGTCTGCTGACTAATCAACTATTCTTTAATAATGATCGTGTAGGCATGAATATTATACTTCCCTGTAGCCTGAGGTACACTGATCCAGGATATGCTGTTCTTTTGTTTCTATGACCTCTATATCATGTGTTATGCTCTATTCAATTTTGACCAGTCCAGGTTTCCCATTGATTTTGTGTATTTTGGGAAATTCTCAGAAATGCGAAACTGAGGTTTTTTAAAATGACACAAGAAGGGGAGAAAATGGGAAAAGGTACATAACGGCTGAAATAGGAGAGATACGAGGGAAAGGGAAGTTGCAGCGGGTTAAGGGTGGTTCGCTGGTACCGTAGGAGCTATTTTTGGGCGTGTGACTTCATTTATAGACGGTAGAGGACAATATGGTGGTTTTGACACGAAAGGGTACAGCCAGAAGTGTGTGAAATAGCAATAGTAAATGAGATAAATGAGTTCCAGATACATCAGCAGACCCTCATTGCCCTAGATGCGATTTCGATATGCTTTTTTCTTCCTCAAAAGGCCAATTTTGTCGTTTCTTGCTTCATTCAAACAGGGATAAGATGGAGGACTCCTTCACTATAAAAGAAGCTAGTCTTTTTGCTGTTATTTCATACGCAAGACTTTCTATCACACGAAACACGAATTCCTGTTGCGAAGACCAATTAACAGCTGCTACGATAGCCTCGTTATGTCTTCAATCAATCTCCTACTTTAGTTGACTACTTTGTTAGGTATTACTTAGCACGCCTAAACAAAAGGAGGCAAAACAGAGCAAAATAAGAACATCAAACAAATATAAGAAGTCACAGCAAACATTACAACATACAAACAATCCACTCGAACCACTCACTCACTCACTTACACGTCACTTTACTCCACCTTCCTTGTTGCATGACAGCTGCACTAAGTTCTCCACTTCAATATGGATCAACGTTGATCTGAGACGCGACACACCACCCATGAGCGAGGAATACAAGCACCCAGAGCTTGCGACTCACCCTCTCATTTCGTGCGTCTTCGATGAGGCGCTCAATGTGCTTGAGTCGGGTTTACTTCGAACCCCCGTTGAGCTGCCTACAGCTCGAGAAACAGCTATTCTCATGACCCTGGCAGCATACCCTCTTTCCCACCTTGGAGCCGAGTCTGTGAACATCATGACGTATAGCAGTGTGAATCGGGACAAGCTGGACAACCAGAAGACTCCTGGAGCACGTGCCGTGACGCTTCTGAGACGTTACTTGGAGTTCTCCAAAGGCTCAGGAGTTGCCCAGAAACGAATGAAGGAGGTGCTCAAGCAGTCTCTGGTAGAAGATGAACAGGCAGATTTGGTCTATTCCAGCAGCAGAATGGCGAAATTGACCCGAACAGTGGCCTCAGTCAACGATTGGGACGATGTTGGGCAGAAACCCGTCGACCGTCGAAAAGAAGAAGGTCTAGACTCAGGTTACCGAAGACACGTGATTCCACACCATGGAGAGCAGAAAATCAAAGCAGACACCCTGCGGCCGCTGCTAAACTACCCAAAATCGTCTCATTATAGGACTACCCTGTGGAACATGTACGCTTACTATCTGTCCTGCAGTGGAGCTCGTAGCGCTTCTCATCTCAGTGCATGGGATACTGTGCGACCTCTTCTGCACGTGATCCAGGACATTATCGAGGCTGATCCGACTATTCTGACGACTTTCTTTGACGGACACCATGGCATGACGGAAATCTGTGACTGTATTCTTCCAGACAGCAACAGACCTGTCCAGCCTCTGTTCACTGAAGACGAACATTTCGGCCCGAATTTCGATCAGGAAACCATAGACCATATGCGGGAGGACTCCTTCGTGGAAAGCATGGTGATTCGCGAAAAGTGGGTGAACATTCTGCTGAATAGTCTGCATATTCTGAACGCAGACTCTCGAGCTCAAATGTACCTGCTGGAAAGATTCACGACTTTTGCAGAGAAACATCCCCAGGTGATTATCAGAATCGATTTCGGTAGAACGCTTCCTCGTCACTATGCCATCTACCTGATTCAAAGGAATCTTTCCTACTGCACTGGAAAAAAATTGAGATCAGTTTTAGGCGCAACGGCTTTCTTGGAAGAAGTCGTCAAGGATCTGGAAATGGATGTACTGAGGGAAGCTATGGGGCTGCTGGAATTCGCTCTGTCTTCTGCGCCTCAAATGGAGCTGTTCAGAGCCCACAAGAAGAAATACGCCCCAGTCTTGCACGCCTTTTATGGTCATGCCCAGCTGTGGCTGAAGATGGCTCTGGAACACGAGTACATTGCTTGTGAAGATGCCTTGAAACGGTTACAGATTGGAGAAGAAGCTCGTATGGAGCAACTCATGATGAACAGTGAGGACAATAAGCAGGAGTGTTATTTGATCAAACAGGAAGAGGAGTTCCTGCAAGGGGTGGTGGAAGCAAGAATGGACCTGATGGAGTACGTGTAGTGAGGTGGGTATTTATTTAAATTGATAGATTATTGAATGAGTACAAGTACAAGGTAGTCTGTAGCAAACATCTGACATGGATGACGGCAAATGGTTTTATCCATCAATATACGGTAAAGACGTTGAAACAGGAAGTTTGGTAGAAGATTCAGACAGTTATTCAACACACTTGGATACATTAATGTTGCATTATCGTTCATCAGTCATATTCTGCCAGACATTTTAGTATAACTACGTTACTTACTAAGCCGTCAAGCAGGAGATGGGAGATAAAAACCGCATTGAAGAAGTGATATGATGCTATTGTTTACCTGTACAGGTACGTTTGTGAAAAAACTTGTATTAGGAAAGCTCAACACAGCTTTGACAAAAGCCAGGTGCGATAAACTGAATGCTGCTTGCTCATTAGGACATTAGAATAGATATTGAACATATCCAGAAATGATTTATTGCTAAACTACCCATATGTGAAAGTTTTAGGCCGCCCACACTCTTCAAAACGTCTCAAATCACTCTATTTTGATCGCCGGCTTAGTCATCTGAGTTCACAGTGTAGTGGCCACTTTTTCCAGAAATTTTAGATCAGCCTTCGTGGCCAAGTGGTAAGGCGCAGCACTAGTAATGCTGAGATCATCAGTTCAAATCTGGTCGAAGGCAATTCTTTTTGCATTTTCTGAAATGCAGCAGAATTTTTTTGACATGCCCCATCCCAAGTTTTGGCAAACTTTGAACGTTCACGTTGACGAAAACACCGTTTATACAGTAAGAATGTCCTAATTTTTATGACCGATCACTTCATGCAATTTCCGTGCCGGAGATACAAACTAGATATTGCTCTAGTCCCAAACAAGACACTGAGGCCCGAGGTATCCAAAACAGAGCCAATTGGTGACTCTGCGACGCCCCGTCAGGACATGAAAGTTGAGGAAGAAGTTTTGCACAGGAGCAGCTTTTTATGCAACTTTGGCTCGGTAGGGTAAGTGCGCTAGTAGGGTAAATTATAGGGTGGAGGCTAAGTGGAGGCTAAAATGAGTGAAGAAGTGTGTTGGTGAGGTTGGTGGGGTGTGGGTGGGGTTGTTTTGGTGTTTGTGTTTGTTTGTTTGTATTGAAATGTGCCGTTTGTTTACCATTCTCTTTCTTTCTGGGTGTATAAATGAGGCTGATGGACGTGCTGGTGCATAAGTAACTTGGTTGGGAGTTTGTTGTGTTGTTGTTGACATGAAGGAATGTGTCAGGAGGCTGGAAAAATGTGATATGAAGGGGTAACCTGGGGTGTCAAATTGTGTGGTCGTGTTGTTGTCCTTTGTGTTTCGTTTGTTCTCATTTTTGCCGTTTTGAGATGTGACCCATCATTTCATCTTTTTCATTTGCACAGGTTCAATAGACTGAGCATGTCAATTTGAAAGATGTCAAATTTCGAAATGTCAAATATCCAAAAAATATTTCAAATAATATCTGGAAATTCGCTGAAAATCTTTACCTGTTAGAGAAGCCGTCAGAAGACGCATGGATCCGTCTGGAACATGGTCACGCTCTGTATCGCGCAGCAAACGTCCAACATGCCACACATGTTCACATGCCGAGATAATAATACAGAAGGGCCCACCTCGGCCCGCAAAACGTGACTGGTCAGTATGTGAACATGTGCGGAACCTGTCAGTTGTATTTGGGTGTTTTTTACGATTGACCAAAGTGGAGAATCCAGCCTCAAAGAGGAAGAAGTCAAGCTGAAGTATGTCTCTTTCTGGACAATACACCTGTAGATATCGTCAACTGCGTACAAGTAGTGGACATCTCACACATGGCTAACTGCAAAAGCCCATACGTGCATCGAATCACAAGAACTATTCACACCAGCCACTCTTGAACATAGACATTGTCTCAGCATCCCACGTATCAGTAATACCCTACTATAGGCATGCACCTAACGCAAGGTACCCGGCTGGAAGGAGAGGTGATAGGAGTATGGCGGAATGTCTGGATTTGTCAAAACAGGAGATACTGGTCCGGATCGAACCCGGAAACGTCTGTATACTGCACACACTCCATTCTACAGCTGCACAGAGTGTTTACACCAGCCCCCAGGTGTCTACCATGCCCACATGATGGCATTATTGCGCTGGAATCCCAACAATATGCTCTCCAGCAGAGTGACAGAATCAGACAAGATTCAAACCCGTTTCCGGCGACCAAGTGAGACACGACGAGAAGGGCTGAGACAGCTGCAAAACAATCACGATAGAACAATAAGACAAATAAAACGATGAGATGGTCATGTGGACGAGGCATGATTGGTGGTGCGATTAAAGTACTCTAACAATGTGTTTTCTCGTACTCACAAGTTCACCTCGCTTACATACGCTAGAACAAAGTGACACATTCTAGCGTGTTTTTGACAGGAGTCGAACACCGACCTCTTCGTCCTTGTCCTGGGTTCAATCCTGACATGCAATCAAGCAGCGGCCGAAATTGCCACCAACACCAGCCACAATAATAGCGTGGCTTTAGGTTCTCCGGGCTCCACAGACAAGCAAACCAATGTGAATGCAAATATATGCATCGCTCATTCTCCCCTTCATTGTTGTGGTGCTATTGTAGAGCAAGCTGGAGACGTCCAAAGAGAGCCAGATGGAATGTGGGGGTCCACGCGTCTCTCTGTATACATCACGTGTTGTTGGGAAGTGACGTCATGCAAACACGGCGCTAGTAGTGTGAGCATATCAGTCTTTTGGAGGCTCAGTTTAGCCCCGCTGTAGATCACTAATTACCGTTATTTCCTTCTCGTTCGTATTTTCAAAGAAACACTGGCTCTATTTTCAACATTGGCTTAACATTGGCTCTATTTTGAAAATAACATTGTTCTTGTCCAGAGAGACCAAGAATGCAGGGCGCGTTTTCCGCCATCTTCCAAAAAAACATGGCAAACAACAGTGGCCAAAATCTTGTGGTCCGACAATGCACATCCACGCACCCGGTGCATGCCAACAAGGCATCAATCTCTGCGTTTTCACGCGGGGAGAAGACGAATTCCAAAGGTGGGTAGGAGGTGAACACGACTACAGTGCAAATTAGCAAAACAATAACACTCGTCTCTGAGTTCGAATGCTGGGGTAAGAGGGCTCAATCGTAAGACAGCATTGTCAAACAGCATCGTCAGATTGACTCACGTATTCCGAAAGAGACCTGGGCTAGGGTCAGGCCCTTGGCGGCTATTCATAGCAAAACAAAAGAGAAAGGAAGACAGTTGCTATTAGTGGAACGTGACTGGTCAAGTGTGCCAACAAGTATTGTCGTCTTGTTCCCTGGCGCTCTAATCACATACCCCTGAAGGACCTCCTCTTTTGTCAACAATTTCATCTCCAAGCCAGTCTTTCGATGATCTCCCGTTATTTCGCCGCTCCAAACTCCCCTCTGCCCATCAGAACAATGCACAATGCACCACGCATCATTCTCTGCCTGCATGAAAGAGCAAGGTGAAGAGTGGAAATCATCATGGTGAGAGGACTATACTGGCTATTCCGCCGTTCTCAGCCTCATCTCGTATCCACCATTGCTCCTACCAGCCCTATTTTTATTTGCTCAGGGACCCTCTAGTTTAACTTGCGCTAGTACCTTAGTGTGCTAATAGAGCTTCATCATCCAACAATGGGACTCATCGCGAAGAACATGGGCAGATTTTAACTCTCGCACACCGACCCCAACTCTAAGCGGATACTGGACACCGGAAAACGGCAACTTTGGGATCAGCATCCGGGATCGACAGAGCTTCAGGGCGTTACATGATCGTCGTAGGTTATGCTGGGTCATACGATGGCATAGAGTACGCCGGAAAGGGCCTCTTCGGTGACCAAATACACAATTAGAGCCCTCCAGAATCACCATCACTTCTCTGTCATCCATCACTCCTCCAACGCGTAAACCCTAACACCCACTAGCCTCGGGAAGCGCTCTGTTAAAACCGCACCTTAATCGTGCACACAAGGGACGGTTGGGGAACAAAGAGCTGCCCTTTCTGGGGCACTGTACATTCCAGGGCTCGACCTTAATCAGCAGAGGTGAGCACAAACACAGACGTAGGCGTGGTGACACAGACACAGACGCAGCCTTATAAATACCGGGTCTGCACCCTCTCTTCTTTTCTCTCATCACACATTCGTTCACCACTAAGTCACTCGTTACCAACAATGAAGTACTCTGCCGTTCTCCTTGCCTCCGTCGCCTCTGCCGCCGCTGTCTTCCCCAACTCCACTCTCTCCGAGTCTGGCCCTCTGACCACCGTCGTCTCCACCGTCGACGTCCAGTCCACCGTCACCGTCACTGACACTGACTGCGATGAGGGTGTTGAGTGCCACCCCGTCACCACCACCGTCACCGACTGTGAGGAGGAGTGCACCCCCGCCCCCACTGCCACCACCGTCACCGTCACCGTCTGTGAGGAGGAGATCTGCAAGACCGTTGTCACCGTCACCGACTGCCCCGAGGAGACCGAGACCGCCACCGTCACCGTCTGCGAGACCGAGACCGTCACCGTCTGCGAGGAGGATATCTGCCAGACCAAGACCGTCACCCTCTCCACCGAGGTCACCCTGACCCCCACCCCCGAGGTCCCCGTCGTCAAGACCACCCCCGCCGTCGAGCCCAAGCCTACCCCCGAGGTCCCCGAGGTCAAGCCCGAGCCTACCCCCGCCCCCAAGCCCGAGCCTGAGGTCCCCGAGGTCAAGCCCGAGCCTACCCCCGCCCCCAAGCCCGAGCCCGAGGTCCCTGCCCCCAAGCCCGAGCCTGAGGTCAAGCCCGAGCCTACCCCCGCTCCCCCTGCCCCCAAGCCCGAGCCCGAGGTTCCCGCTCCCAAGCCCGAGCCTGAGGTCCCCGCTCCTACCCCCGAGGTCCCCCAGGTCCAGCCCGAGCCCTCTACCCCCGAGCAGGCCAACGCTGCCACCAACCTCAAGGCTTCCGTCTTCGCCCTTGGTGCCGTTGCCGTCGCCGCTCTTCTCTAAGTTTTTTGATCAATGATCCAATGGCTTTCACATACCCCACCGCCTATAATTAAAAAACAGAGAAATATAACACCTAACTTAATACATATTACGGAGAACACTGGAAACTGTAGTCCCGAGCCCATTGTAGTCTTCCCTGTAATTTCACCGGCTACTGGCGTGTATTTCGAACAATAATTTATGTGCAACGGCCTCCGAACCCATTGGCTCGCCCATTGAACGTTAAGTTTAGAGTTACACCGTATGCGTGAGCTAGTCTTTGTCCTTAATTAAGAGCAAAAATAAGATGGCTCCTGAGCAGACTCTCTTTTGGGCTGTGATTTATGCGCACCTGTGTCTTTTCCAAGAAGGGCACAAAGACGCCGTATAGCCGGGTCCCGAATGGGAACCAATATCCCCCTGTCACTCGACAACCTTGCTATATTTGGCAGTCCATTCGCAAGTTCTCAGGTGTGTGCGTTTTCACGCGAACCAGGCACGGTGTTCGGAGACTCAAACTTTACCGATGCGGATGGGTGATGTGATGTGATGTGATGGAAGATGTACGGCTCACCCCACAATACGGAAAAGCGCAAAAAAAGGAAGTGAGGAAAATAACTGGATAGTTTGGCTGGATCCGGTGCAGCAGGCGTGCTATTCATGTGCTCTGTGCATTGTGCACAATGGCGTGGTTTTGGAGTGTGAGTGAGTGGTGGAGTCTGTTGGGTGCATCTGAACAGGGTCAAATTAGTTTAGACCTGTAGTTGGTCTGTTTGATTAGAATTATAAGACCCACCTGAGTGACAAAGAGGGATCTAAGGAGGGTGAATGTGAAGGGTGAGTGAATGTGATGGAAGAGAGGGTCTTTGTTGATAGAGGGGAGAGAGGGCAGTGTTAGATATTGGTGCTCTTCTGAGGGGAGTGTCAGGTGACCCATTGCTGAACAGTTCTACTGTGTTTATTGCAAGACTTTTTCACAAGCCTCATTTTTCTTCACTTGGGACCGTCTTCTAGAAACCCTTCACCAAGTCTTATCAGTCCCATTGCACGGCTGAGTGGGTGTACATTAGTGATGTATGTTTAGTGTGGTTGTGGAGACCTGTGTGAATTAGTAGGAGTGATGAAAGTGCTTACATCTTAGGTTCTTGATTGCCAACGGTCTTTCGTTTAGAGCTGATTAATTCTCTCTATTTCCCTTCATATGTTCAGCTGCCATCTTAGTCATGCTCTTCACTTGCTTTGAGGCATGTCAAGTCTTAGTTGAGTTGCTGGAGAGGTCTACAGTCGAGAACTGCAACTCAGTACGAGTATAGCAATTGGATCACTACAGTACAATGTCAGCTGGATTACACAATCGGTGTCTACAGCTCGTCTACCCATCTATCGTACAATACTCTTGTTCACTAATGTTAATAATATTTATGCAGAACATGCAAATCCTCCTAGTCCTCCATTCATTGTCACTTGTGGTGGGACCCGACCACCGTGGAATTGGTGGGTGGATCTTGCATTGGAGTGGCTGGGGCTCCAACTTGCTGTCTCAGGTGCGTTTCCATCAGATTGGCGTTTCTGGTTGTACATTTGAACACTGCGTTGGCCACGTCTCCGACCAGGGGAATAAAACCGATACCACATCCAATCGCGAGGTTGAGAATCATCTGGGCCTCGAGGGCAGGGGGAAGACCGCCAGTCAGCTGCTTCTTGGCCTTCTGGACAAGTCTGTAGCCAAAGTAGAAGACAAACAGGTCTCCAACAACAGGAATCAGACCAATGACAGTGGCCCAGCCTACACCGAAGCCACACATGTCAAAGATCCAGTCCAGCTGGTACGACCAGCTCAGAAACGACTTGAGCACCTTCTCGTCCTTCTTGTCCAGACCCTGGGGCAGGGTTCGCTTGATCTTCTTCTTCTTGGGCTTGACCTTCTCATTGGCACCTGGGGGAGGAGGAATTTCCTCGTAGTAGTGGTAGGGGTGAGCGGGCTCGAGGTTGGTCTTGATGGCGCCGTTGAGGTGCGACGTGACGTACTTTTTTCCGTAATGCTTAGCGATAAACGACATTGTAGATGGTGGAAAGAAGAGGATGTCCGTTGGGATAAAGTCGGTTGCTGCTTGCTGGTGTCGATGATAACGGCGCCTAACTTTAACACTTGAGGGGATAGCTGGTAGGGAAGGTGGAGGGTAGGTGCAAGTGGGAAAAGTTGGTGGGCGGATGAAGACGGCCTTTTGGTCCCATTGGGATTATATATTGCCCGTTGGTACGTCACATGGCGTACTCAGCCCCGAAGCACTCTGAGTTTCTGACTGCTCGCATGTGCAACTGAAATGAAACTGTAGCAAGTGAGCCTTTATTTAGGGTGATGGTAGGAAGAGGAATAAATTAGAGGGGTGAAATAATTGCTGACGTAATATGACGAATGATTGAAGTGTTTACGTACTCCTTTTACCACCACCCTCTACCATATCGCCACCAAGTTGTTTCTTGCTGCGCCCCATCCAAAATTATTGTGCATTTCATATGCATGTTTCTTTAACCATCTGAAAGTGGAATCTCAGGGTCATGGACTGGACTAGATCGTTCAAAATCAGCAGTGGCAAGCCCGGGCGGCCTGTGCGGCTTTCCGGGGTCGAGAAAACGGCTCTGCAAGCGGCCTTTGACGAACATGCCGAGGAAGGCGTCATTTCGGCGTTTGATGTTCCTCTGGTGATTATGGACCTGGGATGGTCTGTCGAGGAGTTTTCAGGCACCGACAATCTCGATGAGTGTGTGGAGAAGCTGAAACCCAACTTTCTGAACGACGTCATCACGTTTGACGACTTCAGCGACGGTTTTTCGCGCATGATTACCCGTCAAGTGCTAGATCCAGGCTTCGTTTCAGACGGAGACGGGTCAGAGGACGATAAGGGAGGCTTTCTGGCCGAGGAAATCGCCGATATCGAAGAAGACGAGTCTTCCGAGGGTGGTGGGTTCGTTGCAAGTGACGATGACGACGAAGGAGGGGGATTTGTAGCCAGTGAAGACGAGGGAGGAGGGTTCTTTGTTGCTGATGGAGAAACTACAGGAGATGTGGTTGAAGCTGACGAAAAGCCGAAAAAGAAGAAGAAGAAGACCGAAGTGTTCTCGGAGGACGTGCCGCTGGCTTTCTCGTGGTTCACCAAGTCTGACACGATAACTACAGCCGATCTACGAAGAATAGCCAAACTGGTGAAAGACAACGCCAGCGAGAAGGATTTCAAGGATATGATGGAGGTCGCTGGAGCTGTAGGCGGCAAGATTGATATTCAGGCGTTTGAGGGGCTTCTGAAACAGTTGTAGGAAGGCTGACCTCAGATCAGCCGTGCAACTGACATATGCGATGACCTCTTGGCAGGGCTTTATTTATACTAATGAATGATGACTAAAGGTGGATGTAGTTGATCTACGAGCTCAAGTATAGTGCTCTTGACCACAAGTAGCTACGTAGTTATAGCATGAAGATCCTACAAGTACAAGTACATACTCCTTTCATGTTGGGTAGATCAAACTGCTGATGCCTACGAGTTTCATTCTACACCAACCTCTTACAGCTGTAGTTCAAGAATACAGCTCCTACGGACATTCGCTCCGCTCATGTCCGCTGTCCGCTGTCCGCGCTCTAACAATTATCAATTTTTATGTCATCCCCCCTAAATGATATGCTTGGATCGGAAGTACGATCTGAGGTAGATGATCTGCCAGACACCGAGAGCAATGAGAGCAATGGTGATGCCGACGCTGAAGAACTTGACTCGTCGGTTGGTGGACTCGTTGGTGTCTCGGAGCCGCATCTCTCGCATCTTGAGGTAGTTCATTTCCTTGTCCACCTCGTCGACAATCTCCTCAATCTTTCGCAGCTGCACCTCTGCGGGCTTGAGTTTTTCCGACGCCTGGATCTGCTCCCAGTCCCGGGCGTTGGCGCCAATCGCCACGGACAGATCGATCTCCTTGGTCTTGCCCAGATCCTGGTGCGCGTTGGCCACGTTGTGGAAACACACGTCCAGAGCCGTGTCCTGGTGTGAGCTGAAGGTGATGATTTCTCGGCCCAGAACGTTCTTTCGTCGGGAGTACTCGTTGCCGTGGGCGTCTCGAACAACGACACTCAGAGTCTGGCCGTCAGCGTACTTGGGCGACTCGACAGTCACTACCACAAGCTCGCCGTTCTTGACAAAGTCTCGCACGCAAAAGGGCAGCTCGTTCTTGTCCTTGGCAGGCAGCACGAACCGCAGGGCCGCCACGGCGTTGATGAGAAACAGCAGGGTCAGCACGCTCACGATGGATTTCATGGTTGAGGTGTGTCAAGAGGTGCGTGGTGGTGAGAGAAGGTAAGATGTGGTGAGTTGGAGCGTGTGATAGTTACGTGTTAACTTTACGCGTGTTCAGGGTTGTGGGAGGTAGAGGGTTGAGAAAGAGGTGCAAATGGAGGGAAATAGTATATATAGAGATGATGGGTGCAATTTTGCGAGTCCATTATTTTACGGTAAGCTCTTTTTAGGCCAATTTATAACCACTCTTATGACTTTGACACGCATCATATCCAGATCAAGCGAAAAAGCTCCTTTGAAAACTCCAAACCTAGATTGCCCTGGAGAAGGTCCAATATAGCAAGGGAGAAAAAGAAGAATGTCACGTGAGAAAAGAGCCGAGCTGGAGAACTGGGTATTTGGAGAGCTGCTGTGGCCTGTGCATAATCACGTGACATATTATTTACGTCACATGATCTCGTATTACTGACCACTCTTGACAGATCATGGCTTGGTCGTGTGCCTGAGTTGGGAGAGGACTGAGTAAATGTGGTTAGTAAGCCAATAAAACGAGGAGCTCATTTCACACCTTATGAGGCTGTACTCGCACTTGTAATCTGTTCCAGGCTTTTCCTTCACATTATGAGCTCTTTTCTACCCCCACACTCTCTCTGCTGACTAAGTGTTTACCTATTCTATTCCCTCCATACAGCAAGCATATTTGAACACCATCCACGTTCTACTCTCGTCCAAGACTTGCTATTAAGCCCAAAGGGGACACAACACCACAAGCTGTAGATCCTATCACGTTTCCGAGATCATAGTTGGGGTTTATGATAGGAGGGTGTGCTGTACAGTGGAAGTGACGTGTACAAAAGTTGTCAGGTTGATTTACGACTGTTAGTTGTAGGTCTTGAGTATCGTATTGTACTTGTAATTTTTGTCTTCTAATTGTCGTCTAAATTAAAGTGCGTCTTTTCGTCTTGTCATGTCTTCTCATGTGTATTTCGTGAGCTGTCATGTCAGGTCCGTGATTAGCCTTCAATCTAAATTATCTCGGTGGATTTCAGGGGTCACGTCTGTTAATTACGATACCAGAAGGGGTTTTACAAATGTGACACTTGTATTTAGCTGATTATTATATCTTCTGTGGTTGGACCAAGTCTTCTGAACAAGCAAGGTGCACCCTCTATATCATCTGAAACAGCCTCAACCTCGGAGAATAGGTTCTCACAAGGCTGGTAGCCCATCTCTCATACAGCCTTCACCCGCCCTATACAGTTGCGAGGGAATTGTAGATTTAGCAAGCAAGGCAGTCCAGAACCCACCACAAGTGCCGTCAACAGCAATAGCCTCATTACGACTCACATTACTGGAGGAACCGAACGAATTAGGCCTATAGACCGCCCTAGATCCACAATAGGCTGACATGTGTGGAGGTGCATGATTGGAGTTTGTGGGAGAGAGTTGCAGGGCTTGTATGAGGTTGATATTTTGGGAGTTGCTGCATACCCCTATTGGCGGAAAAGGAGTGGCAAAAGTTGGTGTTCGGGAGCCGTAGACGTGGAGCCGAGACTGTAGGCGTCCATTTCCCGTATTTCCTCCCCCTTTGGCCACGTCATTAACACTTTTCCATCTGTTTACCTCCTTCCCACCTAAGGTTGGTTTCAAACCATACTATTTTTAGCGCACATGTACAGTAAGAGTTTGGAAGATAGCTTGGAGTAGAAGCTGAACATCTTCAACATCTCGACACCTCTCGACACAGCTTCAACATGAACGTGCCTCCGCTGTCGTCCGCAGCCGTGCCGATATCGACGTCGGCGCTGCTGGGCACCCTGCATCAGCAGTACAACTCCGCAGATCGCTCGTTGAGAATCGACTCCACCTCGGTGCTGGTTCTCGACGGCCATATCGACATTGATTTTCTCAACTCCGTGTGGGAACACGCCTGGAAGCGGTCCGAAGACCAGAGTATTTTCATTGGGTGAGTGAACAACACTAAAGGAAGACTGACAAGTTGGTTGCAAGTCTCATGACGGCTGATCTACAGTCCTAACTATGCATCTTGCTGAAGAACTACAACTAGGTAGTTTTTCATCAGAATTTCAACCATTTTGCCTCCCACCCTCCTACTAACACAGATCATCGATACCGTCAGCTCCTTCCTCGTTTCTGGCCTGTTTGCAGGAGTTCCCCAACATTCCTCCCCAGACAGCGACCGCTCTCAACGTTCTGGAGCCGTTTTTGACCGCACAGACCCCCGAGAACGTGGACACGCTTCTCCACAATGGCCTGTCCGTGTGTGTGTCTCTGGACGCCGACGGAAACGTCTGCAAGACCCGAATCATGCTCTCAGACATGCCTCTGTCTTCAGTCAAACATCTGACCCACCTGCCCCACGAAAAGGACAACAGAGCCTTCACGGTGTTTTACAACCTCCTGCTGGCCGCCACAGACTCGGAAATCGACCATCTGTCGCTCAAACCAGCAGACGAATACAATCTTCTCAAACCCTCGGGAACATACACTCTCCCAGAGTACATGCAACACACAGATGACCATGCTCTGGCTACAGACTGGAGAGACTCGCTCAAACAGTGCGGTATCCGAGGCCAGAACCTCAGATCCATTCTCTCCACTCTATCTGGTCTGCTGCTGTTAGGACAGGGCAACGAGTTTGACAAGCTGGAAGGAACAGCTCTCATTGGAGTGTCTCCCGATACTCTGGAGCAGCACTCTACTGACGAGGTGATTGCTTCCACGTACGTTGCTCTTGTGAAAACCGTCGTTGGACTTCTCAACCAGTTCCTTGAAGGCATGGATCTGGCTCCAGTGGGAGACTCTGGATCTCCTGAGGACGATATTGTTGCTCTTGTCAACATTGTCGAGTGTGGTCCTTCCGAACGATCTGTCATTCTGCGATCCGTCTTTGACGACACTGTTGGTATTTCCAAGGAGCTGGTTGACGAGGGATTCAGAGTGGTCAAAACTCCCCAAAACGTCACAAAGGTGCTGTCCACCTGGAACAGCGAGAAGATCCACAATCTGCAGCAGATGCAGCGGCTGCAGATCCCCAACTTCCGTTTCTTTCTCGACGAAAACCTGTCTGTTCTCGCTCGAGACGACTTTGCCGAGCATATTCTGGACGTGACGTCTCTTCTGACCACCTCCCGTATCTGGAACGTGATCAACGTGGCCGTCAACACCACTGCCAAGGGCGAGGTGCTGGAGAAATGGACGGGAGCTACAGTTTCGCTCCAGGTTCGAAACTGGGCTCTGGTGGAGTGGATCAGAAAACGGTCTGGACGAGACTACACCGCCGACTTTGCATTTGACGAGCTGGCCGACCGGTACGCAGCTCTGCATTTCCCCTCGGACTACATGATCTTGCAGGGCTGGGTTGCTGACACGTTTGGCTGGGGTCCCGCAGACTTTGCCGTTGGCCAACATCGAGCGTGGCTCAGTGAACCCGCATGGAATCACCTGGAGGAGGCGATTGGACAGGGTCTGGGCGGCCACGGCTACGACCAGCATGGAGCCTCGTACATGGACCAGATGGGCGGCCACGGAATGAACATGCCCAACATGGTGAACCCTGCCATGGCCAACATGGGCAACTACGGAGGAGGACTCACTGAGCGAGAAATGCATACTCACGAGGCCGATCTTCATCCTGCAGAGCCCAACATCACGACTCTGGTGCCCGATGGAGGTATGCCTGGAGGTCCCCATGGTTCTGATGATCCTGACTATCCTTATCCTTCTTATGAGAATCAGGGACTCATGGATCCCAGCAAGTACAGAGACGCCCAGGAGTTTGGCATTGACCCCGAGTATCTCGTTGGAACCACAGACACGGTTGTTGTCAAGACCTCTGGTTACCGACGAATGTGGGTGGCTTTCGTGTGGCTGCTCACCTTCTGGATCCCGTCTCCTCTGCTCAAGTGGATTGGTCGTATGAAACGGCCCGATGTGCGAATGGCGTGGCGAGAGAAGCTCGTCATCTTCGCCTTCATTTTCCTCATCAACGCAGGTATCGTCTTCTACATGATTTTCCTGCAGCGAATCATCTGTTCCAACTTTGACAAGGCCTGGAACGTCAAGGAACTGCACACCCACCAGGGTGAAAACGACTACTACGTTGGTATTCGAGGCTCTGTCTACGACATGACCAAGTTCTACCGACAGCAGCATTCCGATAACGGTATGAAGACCAACCCCGACGATATGATGTTCTTTGCTGGCCAGGATCTCACCGACTACTTCCCTCCTCCTCTCACTGTGGCCTGCCAGGGTCTGGTTGAGGACGAGGACGTGTGGATGATGTACAACAACACCGTCAACATGATCCCCCAGGCTATCCATTACTCTGGTTCGTGGAAGGTTCCTGCTGAGGGACAGGCTCTGCATCAGTACACCTGGTACAATGACAAGTTTGGCCCCAAGATCAAGCAGTACTACAAGGGAGACCTGGTTGTGGCCAAGAAGGATGTGGAGAAGCAGGGCACCCAACAGCAGCGAATGTGGATCATGATGGGCGACCAGATTTTCGACTTCACCAACTACTTCTACACCCTCACCATCTACGACCCTTCTTTGTCGCCTCTGTACAAGAAGTACGACTTTTTGGCTCCCGAAGTCAAGGACATGATCCAGAACAATGCTGGAACGGACGTCAAGGATCTCTGGAAGGACTTGGACTTGTCTGAAGCTGACAAGATGACCCACATGAGCTGTTTCAACAGTGCCTTCTACCACGGAAAGCTCGATTTCAGAGACTCTGCTAGATGTCAGGCTGCCAACTACATTCTGCTGGCCATCGCTTGTCTTCTGTCGTCCGTCACCGTCATCAAGTTCATTTCTGCCGTTCGATTTGGCTCCTCCAGACAGCCCTCGATGCAGGACAAGTTTGTGGTGTGCCAGGTTCCCGCCTATACTGAGGACGAGGATGCTCTTCGAGCCGCCATTGACTCTCTGACCTGTCTCAAGTACGACAACCGACGAAAGCTGCTGTTTGTCATTTGTGACGGTATGATTGTGGGTAATGGAAACGACAAGACCACTCCTCAGATTGTTCTTGACATCTTTGGAGTCGACCCCAAGGTGAATCCTCCTGCTCTGGCCTTCCACTCTGTCGGTGAGGGCTCTCAGCAGCTCAACTACGGAAAGGTGTACTCTGGACTGTACGAGTTTGAGGGTAACATTGCTCCCTACGTTGTTGTTGTCAAGGTCGGCAAGGAGTCTGAGACCTCCAAGCCCGGTAACAGAGGTAAGCGAGACTCGCAGGTGATGCTCATGAAGTTCTTCAACAAGGTGCATTACCAGGCCCCCATGTCGCCTCTGGAGCTCGAAATCTTCCGTCATATCAACAACATTATCGGTGTGGATCCCGAGTTGTACGAGTACATTATGATGGTTGATGCCGACACGTCTGTTTCCGAGGACTCTCTGAACCGAATGGTTTCGTGCTGTGCTGACGACTCGCGAATCGCAGGTATCTGTGGAGAAACGTCTCTTCAGAACGAGCAAAAGTCGTGGACCACCATGATTCAGGTGTACGAATACTACATTTCGCATCACTTGGCCAAGGCCTTTGAGTCTCTGTTTGGTTCAGTCACCTGTCTTCCCGGATGTTTCTGTATGTACCGACTCCGAACTGCCGATCGAGGACGTCCTCTGATTATCTCCAACGACGTCATTCGAGAGTACGCCGAAAACAATGTCGACACTCTGCACAAGAAGAACCTGTTCTCTCTCGGTGAGGATCGATACTTGACCACCCTCATGTCCAAGTACTTCCCCAAGATGCGATACAAGTTCACTCCTGATGCCCACGCTCAGACTGCTGCTCCCGAGTCCATTGCCATTCTTCTGTCTCAGCGACGACGATGGATCAACTCCACTGTCCACAACCTGATGGAGCTGCTGCGACTCAACCAGCTGTGTGGTTTCTGTTTCTTTGGCATGCGATTTGTCGTCTTCATTGATCTGATTGGTACTCTCATGTTGCCTTCGGTGTGTATCTACCTGGTCTACCTCATCTACCTGCTGGCTTCTCACACCGGAGCCATCCCCATCATTTCTCTTGCCATGATTGGAGGAGTGTACGGTCTGCAGGCTCTGATCTTCATCATCAACAGAAAGTGGGAGCATGTCGGCTGGATGATCATCTACGTGGCTGCCTACCCCATCCACTCCTTCCTGCTGCCCATCTACGCCTTCTGGAACATGGATAACTTCTCGTGGGGTAACACCCGAGTGGTTGTTGGAGAGAAGGGCGGTAAGCAGCTTGTTTCCGTGGCTGACGAGGGCTTCGACCCTGCTTCTGTGCCTCTGGAGACCTGGTCTGACTACGCTCACCGAGTTGGAGTTCCTGGAGCTGAGAGACGTATTGTTCTCAACTCTCGATACGGAATGAAGCGGTCAGAAATCTACAGAAACGACGACGAGTACGACGACGAGTACATGGACGAGTATGGCTACGACATGCAGACGTTTGCTGACGAGCAGGCCCGATTCAACCAGGAGCCTGAGAAGGCGTACCATTCGCGAACCACCTCTCTCCTGTCTGGTTTCGGAGGCGATTTCGATGAAGGCAGTGTCATGCCTGCCCAGTCGACTCACACGGGCCGAAAGCCCCGACCCAAGTCTGTCATCAGCCAGTACGCCATGTACCCTTCTGTGGGCAACCGAGGCTCATACTATGATCCCATGTCCGACAAGCGCAAGACCATGACTCGATCTACTTCACAGCCCATGTCTGTCATGAGTGGACGATCGTCGGTCATGCTGGGTCACGAGCGATCTCGATCTCTGGGAGACGCTCTGGGATCTGATTTGGACGACCACCAAAAGCTGACCATCTCCAACGCCGTCAAGGAGACCCTGGCTGCTGCCAACCTGGACACCGTGACCCGACGGCAGCTGCGAGAAGCCGTCGAGGACCGAATGGGTGTCACGTTCACGCCCGAGCGGGCCGGATACGTGGACACCGTCATTGACGAGGAGCTTGAGCGTATGGAGGAGTGATAGTCAAGCCAGTTTTGCATAAGTGTAAGTTATAAGTTATATGATTGTTAATGTGAAGAGATGTAGAAATTGAAAAAAAAAAAATTGCTTAGGATGATCAATAACGATCGCAAACAATGTAGAACAAAAAAAATCGTTTTTGCAGCTGAAATTGGCGGTGCAAAAAAATTCTCCCGGGGGCGAGTCGAACGCCCGATCTCAAGATTACAATTTCACCATTACAGTCTCGCGCCTTAAACCAGCTTGGCCACCGGGAGGAATTTAAATTTCAAGAAAAAGTGGGGTCCACTATCCGAAAAATGACATTTTTTTCGGGCGACGATTTCTGTTGTTTTTACGACTCGTAGGAGGTGTTTTGAGGCTCAGGAGTACTGGCCGTGTGTTCCCAGTCAGGTTGAGTAGCTTAAGGTTGAGGTTTAGGGCATTTTTAGACTACAGCTCTGTGTTCCTTGTCTTTGGAGATGTGATGGCAACACTGAGTGCATCATTGAGCTTGATCTAAGGCCCCTGAAGTCACAAAACGAAGTAATATGGGATATGGAAGCTATACGCGGCTTCCTGTTTTTTTCTTAGTTCAACTAGACTTCAATAGGAGCACAGATTCATGTCTCTGGTTTACACCTCCTTACGAAAGGCTAGTTAGGGATCTAAAACACACTCTAAGAAGTCTAACATGTATCAAATTACTCTAAACACTTATAAATATAACGAGGTGACGTTCTATAGGTTCCATTCCCTCTCACACCTAACTCAGTCCAAGGTGTTTCTTTCCAACATACTCTCCTAGACACGAAGCAAAAGCTCTGTTGGTCTCGAGACTCTGCTTGTTTCTAGGCACATGGTCCTGAATGTATCTCTCTGCGTCTTTCGCAAGCTGAGGGTAGTTTTTCTCGTTCGCCAAATGGTCACAGGCGACCTGAAGAGCGAGACCTGGAATACCCATAGGACAGGCCAGTAGTTCAGACATGAGAGCAGCACAGGAAACAAACAAGGGTCCGTCTATCGGTTTCCAGTTGCTAAAGTAGTTTGTGAAGACAAAATCTGATCCTGTATCGACTCCTTCACGCTCAAACATGGTGCAGATTCGGGCTTTGAGAGCCACCCACGAGTCAGATTTCATGTTTGCAACATGATCCCGCATATCCTCAGGGACCAGCTCTGCAAGGACTAGAATAGTAAAATCAATCAAGCCATGTTGATCAAGATGAGGCATGGACTCCTTGACCTCTTCCCATACAAGCTGTAGGTACAGTAGGACAGGAACATTGGTGAACCTGCTACCGTAATGTCTTGGCTGCAGAGTTCCTCGTTTTGTGGTCTTGAGAAAGTCTTCAGCCATCTCTTTGGCGTCAGATGGAGGCTCAGTCACCGGATCAGGAGCCGTAGCAGCATCCTTGATCATCATTGTGAGCAGTTGGTCTGATAGAGCTTCTCTGCTTTCGTTAGAAGAGGCATTGAGAAGACGATTGACACGGGCCTCATGGGCCGCTTCGAAGCTTTCACCAGTCATGGTTGGAGGAGGTGAAGGAAGTGATTGAGGAGGATATAGAGGGTTATCAGCGGTTTCTCTTCTCATAACTCCGACCATGAGGGGTTATCTCCATTACAGTTTCCGGTTTTCAGTTATTTTCTCATCTCGAGATATCATCTGATCGGACTTAAACGTGAAGAAAGAGGGTATAGTCCGAATGAGAGTAAATAAATGAGTGATATGGGATTCAAGGAACAACTTTTTTCGGTCGATATAACTACTCTATAGACGCTAACAAGAAGACGGCCTATTTGAGATAATTAACAAATAAGGTTTTAAGCAAAACTTAAAACATCAGAATTAGGATAGTAGTAGCCACTTTTTCCAAAAATTTAACTCAGGGCGTCTGGTGTAGTTGGTTATCACATGCGCTTAGCATGCGCGAGGTCCCCGGTTCGATTCCGGTGTCGTCCAATTTTTTCCCATCCATTAAAAGGGGTAATTTTTTCTTTTGTCTTTCGTGGGTTAGCGAATGTGGGGTCGATTTTTGCTGAAGAATATTATTGAAATGTCAAAATGCAGGTAAGAGAACGACAAAGCTCTGTACTAAGGTGTCCTCACTCTGACTCTTGTCATATGGTGTTGTCAGAGATATCTAAAGAGTCACTACAAGAACAGAGACCTGTAGTGGGTTTTTCTAGGAAGCAGAGGTCCACCAGAACGCAGTGTCGCAGTGAGATCAGGATGCTCAAGTTCACCTCTACGGATAGCTACCACAACTCCACAGTAGACCATGTTTGTTTTGTTTCAACCCCAACAGTTAGTGCGCTCTTGGCATGGGTCTTTGTTGCCGAGGAAGAGAGACCTTTGGCTCATTGGACGAAACGAAAGGTTGGCGCCTCGTACTTGTTGCACTAAGCGGTTAGGTTAAAGTTGCGCCTTGACCCTGCTACCATGTGGGCCGATCTGATAACTTCGTGCTATCGAAAAGATCAATTGAGTTTGTTTGGGTTGTTTTTCAATAACTAGAGTGGTTTTTGAGAGATGCAGTAGCTCTGGAAGGGTGAAGAAGGAATTGGTGTGGTACTGGTTTTGAAAAGCGGCTGTTGTTCCTTCTACTGTGTTCCAAGTAACAGGGTAAAGATGCTTGCTTTTGATGAAACGTCAAAGTGTCACGTCTTCGTGTCACGTCTTCGGGTACTACCGTTTTTAGTTTCTTCGACCGTATAGACACCGTTTTCCAACTCAATTGCTTCAGCCACTTTCGAGAACTTCCACGGATTACAACCATCATTTTTAGGATCACCTAGATTTCATTAATTAAGAGTTATCATTACGTCGTTACAGAGAGCTACCTTTCAGGCAGCTCAGTTAGATGTTGCCAGCTTAGATGAGAGCGGCAACGAGAGCAGCACCGGCAAGACCAGCGGCGTAGGAAGCCTTGGAGCCAGCGTTGGCCTGGGGGGGAGCGGAGTGGGAGGCAGAGGCCTGGGCAGCTCCGGAAGAAGCAGCAGGAGCGGCAGAAGAAGCAGCAGCAGAAGAGGCGGCGGGCTTCTCAGCAGACTTGGAAGGAGCAGCGGAGGAGGCAGCAGCGGAGGAAGCAGCAGCATGAGAAGACTCAGCAGCGTGAGAGGACTCAACGGCGTGGGAAGACTCAGCGGCAGCAGAAGAAGCGGGAGCAGCAGAAGAAGCAGGAGCAGGCTTGGACTCGGCAGCGGTGGTCTCGGGCTTGGCGGCCTCGGTGGAAGCAGCAGCAGCGGAAGAAGAAGGAGCAGCGGAGGTCTCAGCAGCAGGCGAAGAGGCGGCGGCAGAGGACTGGGCAGCGGCAGAAGAGGCAGGGGCGGCGGAAGAGGCGGCCGAGACGTTCTGCTGCTTGGGCTGGGTGGGGAAGCCGCAGAAGGCAAGAGGGGGCTCGAGGAACTTGCCGTAGTCCTTCCACAGAGTGGCTCCACAGTCGAGGCAGGGGTCGAGGGCGCTCTGGAAGGGAGTGCCGTTGTCACAGAGACAGTCCTTGTCCCAAGAGTCGCCCTGCTGGCACTTTCGGGAGTCCAGAATCATGGTGCCGCAGGTGGCATGGCACTGGTAGGTGGCGCCGTCCTGGGGAGAAGGAGCAGCGACAACAACAGAGGCCAGAATGGCGGCGATAGCGGCAGCGGAGAACTTGGTCATTGTGAGAAGTGGTAGAGAAGATTAACGAGTGAAGATGGTTGATGTAGGGAATACGGAGAGGGAAAAAACGGTGGTTTATATATTAGCTGGGTCTGGGGCTCGGAAGCCAAGAAAGACGGCACCCCCAAAATTATCATTTCCATCAGAGTTTGGTATGCTGCATGCCGCTAAGTTAGCGTTTTTCACTCGAGTTATCAGATGGAAATGAGAGGTGGGAAACAGAGCAGGTGGGTGGAAATTGATGAGAAAAACAACGCCATTCTATTAATCCATGTGTCAAAAGATGATATACCTTCGCCAGAACTGCTACAATCTCTCAACATGACACTACGACGATGCCGTCTTCTTGGCTCTCAAATGTCGCATTTCGGTATATAACCTACTTGGTGTAGGTCTGGGACTACTAGCAGTCTTGGGGCTACGTGCACTCTATTTGTATGGGCTTGGCGGGACGACCAGACGGCGCTTTGTCTGCAGATTATCGAGATAATCATCAGAGTTTGGGGTTGCGCCAGAGTTAGGCAGAGTTTCGGGGGCGCATCTTTGTCCACATGTCCAGAATGGGAGAACCGCAGAAGAATGTTTGTTTTTCCCGAATGGGTAGATGAGAGATATTCAAGTTTCAAAAGCAGATGCTCAGGTGTGGGGTGTGTCTTTGCTGTATGCCATAGCTGTATAGTGCTTTTCTTTTTCCAAACAACACCCTTTCACTAAGAGCCAAGAGTACTCCGCTAATGTACACACCAGCGTCTGTCCATGCATCTCGACAAATTCGTCTAGATTCCTTTCCCCTGAGTCGTGTCTGGAATGGAATGTTGCCAAGGGTGGTGGTGTGACTAGTGGGTCTCCGTGGGGGTCCTATTGCCGACTCTACAGACACGTGACCAGCTCGTACAGTTCGAAGATCTTCTTTTCCAACCCCATGGATCGCCACCAGCCACTGTTGCTCGCTCCCCCCAGCCGCATACGAGATCTATTCGCCTCTCACTTGCTGGAGGTACGCTCTCAACAGCCGAAACAAGCCAAACTCTGAAGCTACTGCTGCTAAACGAAGAGACCGTCGGAGAGTTAGAATTTGCTCCGAAAGCTGGAGACGGAGACTTTGGGGATAGAGAGAGCTATAGAGATGCGATTCGAGTGTTGCATGGTTGTAGGAGCATGTCTTTGGGTGAGAGCAGTGGAAGAACGTGATGTTGCTGTTTAACGGTGATAGAGACAGGGGAGATAGAAAATGTGCATATAAATCAACCAAGAAAGACGCAATGACTCTATTGGTACTACTATCATAGCTCTACGATGGTTTTTCCGTAGTATATTCCGCTTTTTCATGCTTAGTCAGCTCATTTATGGAAGTACTCAATTTTCACGATTTTTTCCTTCTGACTAGATAAATCATTTCTTCAAATTCTCTTTAGTAGCTTGATACTCTCCTTTTGTCTACACCACCTCTGCCTCACCTTTTGGACACCTCTCAACGTCCGTGTTTCGCCTGCATGTCGGTAGAAATTATCCTGCAGATCATCACCAACGTAATATTGAAACTGCTGGTGAACTCTGAACCATACCAGTTGACGATACAGCCTTCTAGACGAGGCGCAAACACCGACACAGGGGCTTAAACAGCAGCACAAACACGATACGGCACGAGGATATTGATTTACGGTACTCGAAACACACCCTCTACTCTTGCACATGTACGACTTTGAAGAAGAGGCCAAGAAGGTGATTGGGCTTCGAGATACCCTTGTGAAACATGCTGAGGACGCCAAGTTGCTGACGATGGACGCGGCGGACCTGCCTCCGTCGCTGGCGCAGTTTCAGCAGCGATACAAGCGGTTCGTGATCGAGAAGCGGTTGCAGAAGGACAGAGATACCACGCGTGAAAAGCTGCAGATGGCCAAGCATGGACGATACGATCTTTTGAGTGACGACTTTCTGAGCGAAAAGGCCGAGGAGGAGGACAACGAGAAGCTGAGATCGGCGTTCGATCTGACAGGTGTGCAGAGCAAACTGGTTCTGCAGGTGGAAGCTGTAGGAGGAGGTAATGTGGCTACTCCTAGTGCTGCTATGACCAGTGGACAGGGTGGAAGTACAGGTGGAAACGAGGGTGCTTCTACAGGTGGCTCTGGTGACACAGCTACCTCTCCTTCATCGACACAACCTCCTGCTTCTTTTACCCAGGCAGATCAGCCCATGTATGGGGATGACGACTGTATGATTATCCGAGAAGCTCCTGCTACCAAAGTCATTTCCCTGCCTTCGTCACCAACACCCAGTCCCGTGACTCACACCAGCACCCAGTCTCCTCCCCAGCACCCTCAGTACTCGGATCATGCTCCTGACGGTGAAGCTAAGGAGGACGATGAGGACGAACAGGACGAACAGGACGAAGATGGAGACCAGCCTCCTAAGAAGAAGCGACTGTCGAAGAAACAACGAGAGAGAAAGAAACAGTTGCAACAGCAGCAGCTCATGTTGCAGTACCAGCTGAGACAACAGTTGATGGGCCAGATGAACCCTGGAACTCATGACCCTAACAAACAGCCTCCTCTACCCAAACAACCTCCTCCACCTGCTCCCGTGACAGGACAGCAGCAGACACAGGCTACTCCAGGTCAACCAGCAACTGGACAGCAGCAGTATCCCTTCCCATGGCCTCCTTTCAACCCTGGCTACAACTTCAACATGCCTGGAATGCCACCTATGCCCCCTCTGCCTCCAGGAATGCCCCCGCTGCCTTTCTGGCCCGGTAGTTTTCCTCCTCCCCCACAGCCGCAGACGCAGAAACAAAAACAAAAGAGTAAGACTCCTGATCCTAACGATGTCTATGGACAGCCGAGTTATACCGACAACTAATGTATATACTGAATATTTATTGATACATGAGAGGTCAGGGTGTTCACCCTGAACCTATAGACGACTTAGCTACACGAGCTAAGAACCAAGCTACTGTAGCACACGGTTTAGCACGAGTTCGATAGCCGTTGGATGAGCGATATTCCGGACACACACTGTAGATGGCTAATTAAACGGGATAGCTGGATCCTTCCAAATACAAGAATGAGTGCTTTCTCTTGTCTCAGTACACAGTCTCATCCCATTGGCAGAACTAAACGCTCATTCCACACGGTCCCTGTTTGCCCTTGGCACTTCATGCTAATTTCTTAGATTGGAAGGATGCCTCATTAAGAGAAAACCGCCGAACGTTTGCCGAGAAGATATTGCTCAAACGTGAGACCTATAGCGAACTGTTATAGGGGCTGTTGAGAGTTATAGGGGCTCTATCTACAGACCATCTCGCAACTATACTACAACTTTGATATCCGTGTACGTTTGAGCCGGCATCAGAGTTGGAAGATGGCAGGAACAGATAAGTTTGATGAGAGAAAGAGAATACGGCAGGGAAGGGTTTCGGCATGTTTTGGGTTGTGAAAATAACAGGACTCTTCGAAAGCTCTCGCACTAAAGATGCCTGTATTATGTACTCTTTTACGAAGCGGAAGTCTCCGTCAAGCTCGCGGAACATTGGGAATGGAAGCCAAGCATCAGGGGATGCCAAGTATACATGCCTCAATGCCGTTTCAGAGTCTAAGAAACTCAATTAAGACACGCCTCGCGAGCTAATGTCGTTCAAAAGCTCACCGTGCCAAACTATTGATAAGTGGTGGTGGACTGGGGTCTGATGTTATGACCTAGCTATGGCTTTCAAGAGAGACTAAGGATATGGACGGAAAACCGCGTCAAAACAGCTATGACTACTGTACCATCGAAACACAACATTCTCACCAAACACATGACCCCCACTAGTCTTGTAAACAAACGGCATGTCTTACATTCACATTGCTATTCCCTTTTCGGCTAGAGATTTTTATCAGATCATGTAGGCCTGCACCGGAAGGCTAACTTACAAGGATTACTGCATGTAATGCAAGCGTGTTTGTATGAAGTGTAAACAGCCCGATCAGATTAAATAGATGGAAGATACATGTCTGAAACCTATTTATAGATTTGTCATGTGTAGTCAACATGCCCGAGGCTCAGTTATCAATTTGATCTACGAGTTATGCAGTGATGAGGCTGAACGAAGCATACGAAAGACGCTGTATACTTCGAGAAAGAGGGAGAGACTACAGGGTGTACCGTAGACTGCCACCACACTCTACACCTTGCTCTAGTCATTAACAATATCATTATCTATAGATGGTCTATCTACTTGAAGAACTTGCCGACCTTCTTCAACTTCTTGATGCCGCTCTTCTTCTTCTTCTTCTCCTCCTCGGGCACCTCGGGCGAGTCTACTGCTGCGGCCACAGAAGAAGCATCAGGCACAGCAGGCGACACAGACTTGGGCTTGGGCATGTTGCTGATGCCACTGGTGGCTGTAGGAAGAGGAGGTCCTCCAGCTCTGTTGGCCGACTGGGCTGCCTGTGCGGGAGCAACAGGTTTGTTGATGCCATCGGGCTCCATGAGGAATGCGGGAGCTCGAGTCTTCTTGGGCTCGTCCTGTTTCAGACGCAGCTTGTCTCGAGGAGCACGTAATCGCGAAAGAGACGCCAGAAACGAGCCAGGAGTGACAATGTCGTTGCCGCCCAGGAAAATGCTCTTGCTGTTGTACTGCTCGTTGAGCTCGTAGACAGATCGAGCCTCGGACATGGTGAAACCGCCAGCCACGAAGATGAAGATTCGCTGTCGAGGTGCCTGGAACTGTGCGGATTTGGCCCAGGCAGCTCGCTGTCGGGGGTTTCGTAGCGATGCTTTGGCAGACATGTCTACCTCGTCGTCCAGAGGCTCGTCCTTGGTGTAGGGGAAGATGGAGGCCGGAAGAGTGCCCTGGATGAGCTGGTCGACGACGTTTTTGAGTCCAGGAACGAAACGGGAGGTCTCGTAGACGTCACCGGTGGCTCCTGAGTGGAAAGTGGTGGGTTTGGGGGTCTTTTTCGCGGTCTTCTTGCTCAGATCGGGCTTGGTGACCCGTCCTTCGAGAAGCGTCAGGTTTCGAATCACCTCCAGATCAATGTCCTTGAGACCAGCATGCTTCTCGAGCTTCTCCAGATCTCCCTCCACCAGTCCTCCTCGGTACAGACAGTACAGCAGCACCAGACGGACCTTGTCCTTCTGAGCGACCTCGTCGGAGGCAATCATCTCGACAAACTCGTCGGTGAGCGTCTTGGGTTTTCGTCCGTCAGCAGTGACTCCAGTGACACACGTCTGCTCAATGTTGGCCACGTCCATGAGGTTGGACTTTTGCAGCAGATCCATACACTGGCCAGCCATGGACAGATGCAGAGAGAACCGCTCCTTCATTTCCGCAAACATGGGCAGACCTGCAACCATATCCTGCAGATCGGAGACAGATGCCTGGGTGGACTGGTCGGCCAGATGAGGATGGTCCTTCTTCAGCTTTTCCAGTCTTGCAGTAAACAGCTCAATGGCCTGCTGCATGTGTAAGTGTCGCAGAGAGACCCACTCTGTGTCCTTGTCTGTGAGTTTTCCCGACGTCTTGATAGACTCTCCCTTCTCCATTCGCTCGTACTTGTACACGTTGCCGTCCACAATGTTGAGCAGGTCGTAGGCCATGGCCTGGTAGGTGAACTCGTGCACCAGAGGCGACATGACGTCCATGGTTCGATCGGTGATGAGGAAAACCGAACGAGGCCGCGATTCGTCAATCACGGGGAAATCGGCGTTGGTTCGAGCGTACTCGTCAAGGACCTGGTGGAATGCAGTGGCAATCATGTAGGGAAGAACTGAGGTTTCGTTCAGGGGAGCATCAGGCTTGTAGAAACGAACAATGGGGTACTCTCCAAACGCCGTGCACAGACCCACGAGCTGGCCAGCGACCTGCGAAACGTAGTTCTGCACCAGATCAAAGCAGTTTTGGTTGTAGAAGATCTCCAGACTCTGCGGCTGCTTGAAGGAGAAAATGCACTGTTCGAGAGGATAGTGGTCGATGTAGAGCACCTGGAGAGACCGCAGATGGCCGCCCACACGGCCGTTTTTGATCCGTCGCATGATATCGGCCATATTGGGGTCCGGAAGCAGAAACACGTGTGCTGCAGCGTACCGGTTGGGCACCCGGGTGAAGTCCGAGTTCATGCAGTCTATGGACAGCGCTGTGGGTCTGATGATGTACATGGCGTCGATGTAGTTCTGGGTGGCTCGTTTCTGCTCGAGCTTCTCGACCGTGGCCACGTTTCGGTCCAGAATCTCGTGTTCCTCAAGCACCTGGGCCACAATCTTGGCCGCGTCCACGTCCATCACCAGACACTTGTATTTCGATGGGGGTTGCACCGAGTCGATGGCATTGGTGATCACTGGGTTAGTAGGGGAAGAGAAAATTGAAATCAATGGCGGTATTTGTTCAAGTATGGGTGTAGTTGGTTGGAAGGCGGGTATAGGGGTATATGATCTGGAGTATCAGATGGTCATGCTGATTCAGAGGAGATATGAACTGCAGAAAATCAGATCCACATTCCTCATCTGATCTCACCGAGTAGTTCACACTGCTACCGCAAAACAGTTTTTCGAGAGATCAGCAACTTGAATCATAACACGGCTCGAATCATAACAACAGCATGATCCATATAAACGGCTTACTTCGCATGATCCAGCTTGAACCCCATATCAGCTTCCACTCCCTCACCACCTCCTCAAATAGCCATCGATTGTGCACACACTAGTCAAACCGTACATATCAACATGCAATATGAACATGTTCAACATGCCACACAGTAGTGTGATTCGTAACGAGATCATCATAGAAGTATATGATACTCGGAAACGACAGTCTCAAACTCCTCAAAGAGTTCCCTCGCAACGACCATTTCCAAACCAGTCTTTCCTCCATCTCTCCTCCATCTCAACCATCTCTCACTCACCCCTCTTCTGACGATCAAGCAGGTTGTCAGACATGTTGGTGTAGTTTGATGTCGATGTCGTCCGTCCGATGTATCAATGTCTTGGTCGTCTGTGTCTCTGGTCGCTTTTCTCGTCGTTTGTGTCTCTCGTCGTCACTGTCGCCTGTATCTTGTCCGTTTCGTCGACGCACTACGTGTTACTGGAGTCCTCGTCTAACTCGTTTACGACCTTGCCTATGTTAAGTACGAGCCACACACTAAGGTTAAACTTCTCCGGAATATAAGGGGTGGACTTAAGGTGGTTTGGCTGGAGTTAAGCGGCATTTGATAGGGTTGAGCGGGAATTTGGAGAGCCTAGGAGAATTATTGATGAGTAAGCAGAAACTCATGGATATACTGCCTCTTGACTCATCACGTGACCTGCTTCGTATCTTTTCCCTCCGGAACTTCAGCATACATTGGATCATACATCATCATACACCAACCCCTGTATGCACACCTCCCCCCCGCATGATGGAGGCTGTGCTAAAAACAGTGAGCGAGAAGGAAGAGCATCTGGATGATTAGTAATATGGAGAATGATTGATTATGTAATCGAGTGGGGCTGAAGGGGGAAAAGTGGTGGTGAGATCTGGTGTTTACATTCCACTCAAGGGCTTATCTTGACACTGTACATTTCAGCAAACGTCACCTGTCATTTACAATGCGTCCCGATTAGTGGGGCTTTTAAACGAATACGGAATAGGAGATGAAAGATAAAGACAAGAAAGAGATGAGATGAATAGTGATAATTTCAGTTGTGAAGAAAAGGGGAGATTAATGGTAGAAAATTGTCATTCTGGGGAATTGAACCTGTGTAAGTATACGAACGGCACTGAGATTGTCTGTAAGACGCTCTCACCTTATGAGCATGTCTTTCACGGCCTTGTTAAGGACTGAATGATGTAGCTACCTTATAAAGTCAGATACCATTTAAAGAGTGTCATCTACCATCGTCCCAGATCTCCAATTAAGAATAATTGTTCTTCTATAACGTAGTACACACCACCACCCTCCTATACATACAAATACATTAAACCTATCTACCAGATTACTCGTCATCCTCGTCCTCGTCCTCGTCGTCCTCGCTCGCAGGCAGATCCATCACCGTATAACTCACGGGATCGTACTCGGCTCGCGTGTTGTCTCGCAGAATACTCTCCTCGGCAGTGATGTCTCGCAGAGTGAGGTCGATGGCCGCAATGTTGTGTTCCTTGATCTGCGACCGCAGCGACTTGAGCACTCGTCGTCGCTTGAGGTTGGTCTTTCCGTGCACAGGCACGTAGTGGGCCACGGATCCGGGCTGGTCCAGATCCACGTCGATGACAATCTCCTCAAACTGGCTGGCGTTCATCTGCAGATCCATATCGTAGTCCCGCTTGTGTTCGAACCGGTACACGTGTTTATCGTCGGCCACATGTTCGTCTGTCGAGTCCAGCTGTCTCTTGAGGTCCTTGGACTCCTCGTCCTTGGCCAGAAACATGCTCATCCACTCGTCCGTGTCCAGTGTCATGGGTCGGAACAGCGACACGGACATCTTGGGGTCAGGCGATCCATCAGGCAGAGGAGGCACGCCAACGGCAGATCCCACCATCTTCATGGTCAGGAAAGTGAGATCGAAAATCTGCGAGTTGGGCAGCAGGGGGAACGACTCCACAGCTGTGAGACCGGGCTTTTTGGGATGCTTGAGCGTCTTGATGTCTGTGTTTGCGGCCTCGAACGTGGCTTCCACAGCTCGAAGCTGGGCCTCGGGGTCCTGGAAGCTCTCGTCCAGCGTCTTCTGAGCCAATCGACGCTGAGAAGCGCTGAGCGTCTCGAGTTTTCGACCACCAGACACCTCGCTGGAAATGTACTCGGTTCGTCGCAGGAATGCAACACCAGGCTGTGACTTGTTGCCGGTAGACTGGGGCTCCTTGAGAAGCAGCAGATCCTTGGGATCCAGTTCGGGAAGCGTCTCCAGAGGCAACAGACCGGACTCGTCGTCCTGCTCAAACACGCCCCGAATCTCGGTGAGATCCAAGGGCATGCCAAGATCGTTGTCGACGTTGATTTGCGGACTTTCTCGTCGCTGCATGTCCGACAGAATGTTGATGCCCAGAGCCGTGAGCTTCTCCGGGGGCACGGGGATGTTCAGCATCTTGGGCGGCAGCTCCGGCGGAGGCAGCTCATTTTGGTACCGCACACGCACCAGATAGTCTTGTCTTCGGGACATGATGGTGGTGTGTTTTGAAGGTCCTGGAGGCTGCTTGCGTTTGGTGATGTTGGGAGAAGGTGAAGAATTTAGAGTTGGAGGGGAGGGAGAAGAGGTATCGATTATCTGGTGATATAAAAGAGATGGAGGCTGGAGATCTAGAATTGTCGACGAATAAGTGTCGATCTACGAGCTCCCCAATTTTTAGCCAAATTCTATGTGTTTTACACCGTTTAAATGGACCCTCTTTTATCGTTCTGATAGACGAATAACTTTATTCACCTACTTGACTCTTCCTCTTCTGCATAGTGTGAATACCTTATAGTGGGTCTCTATCTGTTCTCATAGAGCTTATCCCCTTACAAAAACCAGATTTCTAGACTCACCAAGTCTCAGGGAATCTATTGATACCTGTTTTACCCCATGACTACCAGATTAAACACCGATACTGACGCTCTGTCTTTCGGTAAACTTGCCAAAGATCTCAGAAAAGACAGTCGATCCGTGAAAAACCGTGTCCAATCGATTTTCCATGACTCAGAGCACGTCAAACGAGTCTCAGAGTCGTTCAATCTCCCTCTAGTGGCCAACGAACGGTGTGGAAGATGGTACATTGCTCCTTCAGATATCGCAGAGAGTGTGTACTTCAAATCGACAGATGGACATACAAACGTGCACAGTTTCTCCACTCGACGTCTCAATTTGCATCTCCTAGACTTTGTCAGAACACATGGAGGAGCTGTCATAGTTGATTCAACCAGAAGAGGCAAACCCATCCCTGATGCACTTTCAAAGACCATTCCTCAATGGTGCAGAGTGATCAACTTGGCTGTGTTTGGCCCTGAAGCGCCTCCTTTGACTACTAGTCCTATCATTGTGGGCAAATCTGAGCATTACGAGATTGAAAAGAAGGTGGATGGATGGGTTGAACAGTTTCTCAAGACTGGAGTTGACATTGAGAAGTTGAAGAAGACTCTTGATAAACCAGTGAAACCCATCTGGGTCACTCCAAAGGATATGTTGCATTCTGAGCCTCCTGTTTATACAGATTTCTACCCCTTGGTACTCTGTACAGCTTCAGAAATGGTCCAGGATGGAACAGACAGAAGAAATGGATACGTTTACGTGCAAGGAGCAGCTGATGACCATGAAGAATGGGCTGAAAAACTCACACCGGCTCTCCTGTGGGAACATAAGGATGTTCTAGGAGATATGAGCAAGACGGATACTGAGCTATTGGACTACGTGAATGCATTGGAGGACACTAAAGACGACAAGGGAGATTCTTCAGTGACTATTGAGCCTACTGGATTGGCGTTTGGAGTTTCTGAGAGTCCAGAGTCGTATGATGCAATCATATCAGTCGCCAAAACTGCTCCAAAGCATGAAAAGGTCTTTCATAAACCCCTGGGTGATGGAAAGAAAGGAGCAAAAGAGCTGAGAACTGCACTGGAACCGATTTCCAAGTTCTACAAGGATTTCGTGGGCAAAAAAGTGCTTGTTATGGCCGATTCAGATGATTTGTCCGTCTGCATTGTCCTGACACTCTTCTGTCTCTACTTTAACGAAGATGGTTCGATCAAGGAAGGTAAGGGAAACATGTCCAAGGAGGTGATCAGAAGACGATTGGTGTACATGATTCAACAGTGCAAGACTATCAATCCTGCCAGAGCTACTCTCAACGCTGTCAACTCGTTTCTCATGGGTTAACCTACACAGTACTATCTAATGCCATGTATATAATAAATAAATCAGTCGATGAGCAATCAGTCATCGCACATGATCTTCTGACTGCTTTCGAGCTCACTCACGTCTGTGGTGTACCCCAGGAGCTCTTCTATATGAGCAGCCTTGGAACACTGTCTTTTGAGCTTCTCCACAGTCACTTTGAGACCCTTGTGGACCTTTTGAGGACTGCCCTTTTGCACCTTTTGCATCTTCTTGGGACTAGGGCTTCCGAAAGAAGACAGCTTCTTGAGAGGTGATTCTGATGGACCAGTGGAAGTTCTGTGTGTCACAGGACTATCGACCATACGTCTCTTTCTAGCCAAACCAGTCTTGGTAGCATTGTCTCCAAGCATATCCACCATGTTGCCTCGACTGTCAAAGTGACGCATCTCATGAAAGACTCTGCTTCCTCCGACAATGTATCTGTCCACCTCCATGATCTTGGAAGCCACTGCAGAGTCCCACAACCAGTTGATGGACACTACAGGAATCATCCATTTCTGAGCGTTTCTGACCTTGCGAGCGTGGGGAGATGCAGCTACAAGCACACTTCCGCTTTTCTCGCCGAAAACAGGCTTGTATCTTGCTCCAACCATGGCGATCAGCTTCTCGATATGCATAAGTTCCACTCCGTCAAAGCCAGAAATGGAAATGTTGACATTGGCGAACGCCACCAGATCCTTTTCAGGCACGTACGACGACCAGATGTCGTGACACCACTTTTTGTAGAAGATGGAGCGCTCAACCAGCCAAAAAGTGGAGATCGGAGTAGAACAGGAAGCTGCTAGAAGATCGTAACGATCTGAGGGAATCTCAGGATGCACGATGATGTTGGTTGCTGTGGTTTCCGAAGAGGCTAGAGTAGCTCCATGAGAAACCACCGTTTGCTGGAGTTTGTCAAGCTGTTTCTTGATGAAACCAACAAAGAGAATTGAGTGGTCTGCGAAGATGGCAGAATTCTTTTTCTCACGTGACCTGTCACTCGACGAATCCATCTCGTCGTCGTCGAAAAACGGAGCTTCAATCTCTGCACGTGACTCGGTGATGCTACTGTCCCACAGTCCGGACTTGAGAACCTTGGGTCTCCGGAACTGCTGTCTTGCAATTTCCTCAGACACTCTGGCCACCTCTTTCCACGGTTCAGGGTGCAGGTCTTTGAACCACGACATGTCCGAATCCTTGACTCCCTCCTTTGCAGGGTGGAAGTCGCTAGGATCCAGCATGGCTCCTCTTTTGATGCAGTGTTGGATCCACACCGGGTGAACCACAGGAATGCCCTTTCTCATGGCAAAGTCGTACTTTTTGCCGTGTGCTCTGGGGGTCACGAGCACGTTGGTCACGAGAGTCTTGACGTTACCGTCAAATATACCTCCGTTCTCTTCTATCGTGTCAATCACGGGCTGTCTCTCCTCAATGTTGGAGACACTGAGATTCTTGTTGAAGAAGACAGGCATGCGGAATTCGCGAATCACGTGGTCCAGATCGATGGTCTCGGCCGCGATCCAGCGCGCATGCAGCTGTTCAATGAACTGGGGGTGCAAAAAAGTCATATCCAGTCGCTGATGAGAAGCAAACAGGTACTTTTCACTGTCCTGGTTGCCCACGAGCAGAAAATGCGCGTCAGGCGTCAGATTGTCCTGGATTTCGCCCTTCATCGCGCGGCATTTCGCAACGATCGACGACTTGAGGTCTCCGTCCACTCCAGTGCAACAAAAGACGTATCCTGCTAGCATGGGTCAATGGAGATGAATATATCGAAATGGCGTTTAGAGTTGATGTAGGATATGCATTGGGTTTTAGGAGGAGGATGCTGTAGTAAACATGTGACTAATGACAGGTGAATGGTGTTACAGTGTGTGACGGGTGAGATCTGTCGTGTGATTGGAAGAGGGGTTTGACATGTTTTGAAAGCCCCAAATGGCGTTTTAGGGTGGAGATTTGATTGGTTATATGCAAGGAGGTGAGGTTGAAGGAAGAGAGGGTGTGTAAAGGGGGTTGAAAGTGGCAATATAGACTTGAAAATTTACCAGTACATTTAAAACGAGACCAGGAATCTACTCTCAAAATTTCAACCATTTCTACTGACTGCCGTCCACTCTAACGTGACCCCAACATCCCCTGTAACAAACACACTTAACCTTATAAGCGAGATGCTTGTTAAGAGCCCCAGATTTGAGGCTGTAGAGAAGTGGCATCAAGAGGAGACATTTAAAGTGGTGTCTTTGAGATTTGAGGCTGTCATCCGCATCTTTGAAACTTATATATACTAGCCACCAACCACTGTCTCTATGAAACCAACCACCCACAGATCAAGTCGTGTGAGCATTATACACCTTTCAGACTGATCTCTCTGACCAGAAAGAACTCCAATACCACCTCCATACCCACTCGACAAGTCACAAACTAACCCATTCCAGCTGCCACTTCTTCCCAGCCTCATACCCTTTATTTTCACAGCGGTCGCTAATTTTTCGCTTACTAAGCTGAAACTTTGATCTGGGATTTCAGTTGAGCGAAGATGCATATCTTGCAAGAGTCTTTTCCACCCCTGCGAAACATGCTCAGGAGTTGTGGACGAGCAGTACACCCGCTACGATGGCTGGTGGGAGGCCACGCACACGGCTACAAGCGCGGCTACAACGCCTACCGCGTGCCGAGAAATTTCAACTACAAGATTCCCTCGGTGCCCAAGCCGAGCGGTAACCGAGTGTCTGACCAGTTTGAAAGCTCTCTTCAGCAACAGCAGCAGCAGGTGACTGTCAAGGGCAGAAGCGCCATCGAGAGTCTGGATCTGGCTTGCGAGGTTGTTGAGACTCAGGGTCCCGCAGCCTTGACTCCCCGGTTCTTTGGCGAGCTTCTGGAGAATATATACGAGGAGCTTCGGATTGTTCCGGTTTCTCAGATGAAAGACTACGATACCGCGTCTCTGAAACGCCTGGACGATATCTTTCCCCACGTGCCCGGACTGCAGGCCTACCATTACACATTTCTCATCCAGATTGCGCATATGACCCGTCGTCATCGGCTGATCCAGGATGTCTGGGAACTGGCCATGCTCAGTGGCTGTGACAAGACCACAAAACTATACAACGCATACCTCAAGGCCCAGATGGACACGTGTCCCGCTTCCCGAGGCGAGGGCGACTTTCCCGATAACAGACACTCGAATTTCTGGGCCCAGAATAGAGGCACTTCCAAACAGTGCCAGATCGATCCCCTGGAGTTTATGCAGGAGATGCGAGCAAACGGCTGCGAGCCCTCGGGAGTCACATACGCCATGGTGCTGGACTACTACGGCCAGCTCAACAACCTGCCGATGACCATCAACATGTGCGAGCAGCTGTGGGGCGTGGGTTTCGAGTCTGGCAAGCTGGAGGGTGAAAAGCCGGATATTACGAGCGCGCTTTACCCCACGAGCTGGAATCTCATCATGGTGATTGACGCCTTTGGATCCAACGACAGACTTCTCGAGGGAAAGGCCTACTGTGAGAAGATTGCACAAGCCTACAACATCTGCCTGAAAGGTGAAAAGTCGCAAGGATACTGGTCCTTTCTCATGAGACATGCTCTATATACGGCGATTCCCTACGGACAGACGCCACCTGACTTCTGCAACACCATTTGGAACCAGATTGTCGAGTTTTCGTACCCGCCTTCTCCCCAGCAGTACTCCATTCGAATAAGAGACTTGCTGGTGAGAGAACGGCTGGAAGACTGCGAGACTATCATGCACTACGCCATCAGTGTCGACGAAGACGGAGAGATGATTGGCGTTGTCTACTCATATCTCAAACTGCTGGTGCTGAAATACACAAAAACAGGCAACATCAACAAGGCCATAGAGGTGGCTGAAGGGTTTGTAGACTACCACCAGCGGTACCCTCAGCTGCAGTTCATCACGGAGCTAGTCGAGAATCTCAAGGAGCGAGCGTTGATGTCTGGCAATGGAGGTTTGATTGACGGAGGAGATGGAGAATTGGATCTGGTGAACGAGTCGTTGGTTCAGGAGTTGCAGTACATTCCTGAGGACGACGAGGAGGAAGAAAACTTTTTGCAGTTGTAGATATAAATAGAGGCTGCGAGTACATAGTATGAATGAATGATTAATTATGCAAGTGGGGTAGTGGCTACAATGAGTAGTGTTGACGGGTTACCAAATGAATCAGCGTTTTGATTTGCTATAGCACCCCCTTAAACTCTCACCAGCTCATTGAACCACATGTATCGGGAAAGAGTGATCCATCCGTATCGGAACCACTTCATTTGACTGACATGAGCCTTCACCATAGCTTTTCGAGCGTCCTGGTAGGCCTTGTAGTCAGAAGCAGTAGAAACCCGGCTGTTGGAAGGCATCAAAGATCTCACAAGAGTCGTCAAAAAGCCGTCAATTACAGCAGTGTACTTTCGGTAGACGGGAACAGACTCAAGAGTCCAAACAGTCACTCCAGGGTGCTCTTTAGCGTAGTAAAGAGCTCCATAGTAGACTGATCTATGGTTGATATGGCCAGAAACACCCTCGGAATCAAAAGTGACAATAGTCTGGGTGGTAGGGACAACTTCATCAATGACACCAGCCACCACAGCTCTATCCCATTCGTTCTCCATACCGTCTTGGAGCTCAGGACGGTCCAGAACATGAACTCTTTCAGCAGGCACTCCAAAGATCTCTGCTGAAGCTACCAGTTCGTTTTTTCGGATTTCGCCGAGCCCCTCGTCATTGCCCGTCGAAAGACACACGATGGAGACCTTGTTTTTGTGTTCTTCACGAGTCAGCAGATCCAGAGTCGGGCCAAAAAACATGGCCTCATCGTCGGGATGCGCAATCAGAAGCGTGACATAGTTGTCAATGATGGTAGGCTCGGCGTGGTTCTTGTTGAGCCGCTTAGTCAGCCACGCCGGCGTCCACCACAGGAATCCGATGATGAGCACAATGAGTCCTGCTCGCATTTTCGTGATGAAGAAGGGAGGTGAGACAATGAAACATTGGTGAGAGATAATGCATCTTTGAATCAAGGTTTGAGGGAGGAGGATGTGGAGGGTGGGGTGTAATTGAGGCGGTTGAAAAGGGGGTGGTGAGATAGAAGTGACTTAGGACTGCTAATATACACTCAACAGTTTGATTCCCGCTTTCACCTTGTCATTATCTCGTGTTATCGTCGAGTTTGACTGACTGCTATCTTTCCTGTTCATCTTACTAAGGTGAAGGAGCTCACCTCGATTTCTGACTTACCTCAAGTATCCTTAATGTTTGATTCTCAGTCAATTTGAAGCATCATCTGCTATAGTCTTGTTCCACCAGCTTTATGGCCTCCCATTCAACCCACACCCACTTTCTCCTCACTTGCTTACATAATCAACCTTCACTACTTTGACCTCTATATGTCCTCAGTTCGAACCCAAGCTTCACTTTAATCTTGCAATGAAAAATAAGTAGCCAATCCTCTTCCCACGGTGGGTACCCACACCTAACCACTGTCGGCGACTTGCACCGTTTCTGACCAGTTTGCCGTTAAATACGGCTTCTGCGGCGTCAGGCAGGCACGTGTGTGGAGCATGGAAGCCGGAAAAAGACAAGTTGCCGGGCACTCACATAAATACGGACTCTTTACAGCTGGTGTGTGCTTTTTCAGGGCAATTGTCCTGCAAAAGTAGTTGGTGGGGTGCAGGGGTGGTTATAACATGACTGAGTCTGTCAGTTTTTGAGCTACAGAAAAATCAAGTATATTATTGTACTCCCCATGAGGCTAGGAATACAATGGTATACTAAAAAGCACCCATTGCTTCATCAAAAATGCCGCTTCCAACCCTCCGTTCACATCTCCACGCACTCTTCATCTGCCACACCACATAAACTTTTCAGGTCTCAAACCTAGATCTGACACGACACGTATTCTATCCACACTGTTCTAATTATCCACTCATATTATACACTATGTGAATCTATTGGTTGTCTGTAAATTTTATGCTGAGACAAGTCCAAACCTGTACGGTTTGGTAGAAGGAGGGGGTTTCGTAGGTCACCAAATATTCAAACAATTTGATGTGCCAAATTAATTTTCGAACCAGAACAAGCGTTCAGCACGAGTTATCGTACACTTGTCCTTTCAGTTAGTGCTGTCTGTCCTCCTCCTTAGATGGTAGCATCAACGTAACCCTCCTTGGCGGCCATCTCGTAGTAGCCGTAGATTGTGGTGACGGCCATGAGAATTCCGGTTCCGGAGCTCAGGGCTCCCAGAAGATCGGAGGCCACCGACAGAGCGCCAATGGTGGCTCCTCCAAAGGCAGCGGCGGTGGGGATGATTCGCTTAAGCTCCTTGTAGGCGGAGGTGTCTCGTCGGCCAGCAATGACCAGACCCTGCTCCTTGAACTGCTTGGCAACGTCTCGGGGAGAAGAGCCGGAGATCTCGATCCAGGTGGCAGAGAAGACGGCACACACGCCCAGCACAAAGGCAATGTAGACCACGGTCTTGATGGGGTCCGCCAGAGCCTCCTTGGCGTTGAAGGGGGGCTGCATGTAGTAGGCGATTCCGGACACGGGGAACAGCTGGGGCATGCCCTCTCGGCCGTCCCACACACCCAGCAGCTTGACCAGCATGTTGTCGGGGAACTTCTTGTACAGCATCTGGGAGATGATGAAGATGTTGGAGGTCAGGGCGGACTGGAGCATGATGGGCAGGTTGGAGGTGTAGAACAGCTTGATGGGGAAGACGCCGTAGGGACCTCGCTGCTTGGACGACTTGACGGGGATGTCGACTCGGAAGCCCTGCAGGTAGATGACGGCGGCGAAGATGGCCACGGTGGTCACCAGCTGGGACATGTTGGGCAGGTCCTGTCGGGTGAAGGCCTCGATGATGGCTCGCTTCTTGTCCTTTCGGGTGAAGAGCAGGTGCACAAACGCGACAATGGCGCCCTCAAACTCGTAGCCTCGGCCCTTGTTGACGGTGGTGGGAGCAAACGCCTTCCAGAAGATCTGCTCGCAGATGTTGGTGGCAATGAACAGCGAGATACCGGATCCGAGACCGTAGCCCTTCTGCAGCAGCTCGTCGAGCAGAATGACAACAAGAGCGGCGAGAACAAGCTGGAAGATGAGCAGAAGACAGACACCGACACCGAGCTCCTTGGGGGGTCCGTACATGCCGGTGAGAACGTAGACAGTGGCCTGGCCGAGGGACAGAATGATAGCAAAGAGTTTCTGGGCGGTCTGGTACAGCTCTCGGTCGGACTTGAGGTCCATGTTGACCTCGATCAGCTGGGTGCCTCCCAGCAGCTGGAACACCATTCCGGACGACACAATGGGGGTGATTCCGAGCTCCATGAGAGAGCCTCGGTTGGAAGCCAGCATCATTCGCAGCCAGTAGAGCGCGTCGGACTTGTCTGACGAGTTGATTCCGTACAGGGGGATCTCACTCATGACCAGGAAAATCATGAGGGTCACGGCGGTCCACATGATCTTCTGGTTGAAGGGCACCTTTCGCTCGGGCGCCTGGACCTCGGGCAGAAAGGGCGTGAACGGTTTCACCAGGTCGAGAAATCTTACTCCGGCCATGTTGTGTAGTGTGAGGGGTGTAAGGGTGGAAGTGTGGTGAGGTGTACAAGAAGGCTTAAGGCTACAGACAGCTATGCTGGTTTATACCTGTCCCAACTCTGTTTGGGACACGTAATGTAAAGTGGGTTGGGACCATGGAAAAAAGAGGTAGGGTAAGTGGAGAGACGAGGGAGTATTTGGGGGGGCTATAGAGGGGCTATGAGAAATCTGAAAAGTGCATTTTACTCGTGCGACTGATGCGACTACAATGGTATATTCAATGTCCCTACTTCTTTCCCCCTTCGCCCGTTCATTACCCCCTCCTATTGATCGACACAGCAAAACCAGTCATTTGCATCAAAGTTGCGACGCGTTTCTCGAAAAAAGGGTGGGACGTGGCAATTGGAGATGGAGCTCGATTGTAGGCTCAGGTGACGTGTCAGGGCCTATATATAAGTGTGGAGTTCCCGCCTTTTAGCCCTACTTTGTCCCTCGTCCTCCTTCTTCCCCTCATACCCCTTCTAAACCTCCACGCCACCTGCACTGTCAACTTCGCTAAGTCGATGAGCTGTCACTTAACTCTAGACCAGATGCAGGCCGGGGTATGCAGGGTTGTCTCGTAGAAAGTATACAATCTGGAGGAGTAGGAGCGAGTGAGACAAACGGGGTTATTGTGAGAATCGGTGAGATGTAAGTGTAAAGTGCTTACGAGGAAGAGACTCGTTCGGGGCAGAAATCACACTATCATGACTCGTTCCAGAAAGTATCTTTTAGACAGTAAATGCTGGGCTGTCATATAGAAGACTGTACACTTATAGATACTTCCAGAAGAATACCCCAGAAGGGCAGAACAGAAGAAGTCAAGATAGATTGTTTGGGAAGGTAGAGAAGGTGGTAACGTGACCGAGAAGGAATAATGAGAGGAATTGTTCGTATTTCTGTAAAACGTTTTTATTTTTCACCTACGATATGATTTCATCAGATCATCTTCAACCTCAGTTCTCTATTATAGCCGCACGAAAAACTGGGCTAGACGTGTATAGACGGTTTATGAATGGAGTGAATTAGTAAGTTAATGACGTGTACAGTGGTAAGGTGGGCTTGTGATACATAAGGTGGGCAATTGGCTGTGTTTGGATATATATTTGGTGCTATGTGTGCCTCCGAGGGAGATAAGTAATCGTCAAGAAAAGGTTCAACTAAATAGTTGCAAGAACAAAGATGAGGAGACTTGCCTAGTTCCCCAGCGACAAGAGACACAGACAAATCAAGATATTCGTTCGACTCCTGGCGGCCCAATTAGCACTTTTATCTACTTTATTCTTCCTCTCCTTGCCAATTGACATTTTGCTCCATCCTCCATTTCTACACTTTCTCTCAATCACCTCTCTTTCTCTCCCAATCCATCATGTCCTGGAAATACGCACTCGGGCAGTACATAAAGAGCCCCGAAAAGTACCCCAATGACGTGGTTCTGGACACGCCGGACTTTGTAGTCATCAAAGATGCGTTCCCCAAGTCGTATATCCATTATCTCGTGTTACCCAAGGCCGTGAAGCCCGATACCCATCCTCTCAAGGCGTTTGAAGACGATGATCTCTATGAGAAAACGAGGGAAATGGTGGAAAAAGTGGAAAAGATGGCAGCCGTCGAGTTCATCAAGAAGAAGGGATACTCCAAAGACGTCAAAATCCAGTCAGGTATCCACTCAGTGCCCAGCATGAACCATGTTCATGTCCATGTTATGACCACTGATCTGTCTTCACCGAGATTGAAGAACCGCACACACTTCAATTCGTTCAAGACGGACTTTTTCGTGCCCTTCAAGACCATTCCTGACCTCAAAGTGACCAATCTCGACTCATGGATGGCTACACAGGAGAAACTCATCAAGGGAGACATTGTACTTGATGGAGAGAACTACGGAAACAAATTTGCCAAAGCAAAGAGACAGTTGGACGAGAACTTTGAGAAGGCTACGATTCATGGTATTCCTGAGAAGGTGGACGAAGATGATCATCGAGTAGGTGAGATGATTGACGAGTAGAGGACAGGTTAGAAGTGCCTTGTCACAATGATGCTACTCAAGTGGAGTTTCGGTGAGAACAGTCAGATGCTCTTGTCTCTTTCTTAATAACATTTAACTAAGATGGTGTTGTTCATTAACTCATGAACCAGCTAAGCACAGTGTATATAGTCAATAAATCAATTGAATGAGCATCAAGTACACTCGGCAATGCAAGTGTCGCAAGTCCGAAACGTCTCATTGACAAGAACAAACACTCATCGTAGTTTCAAGCAACTCAACTACAAATTTACTCTCTGTTACCCAGTATTGAACTACAATCTTGTCTCACATCATCACCCAATTACACTACTCCTCCCATCCTACCCCCACCCTCTCATCATAAATGCGTCTATTCTACTACAACTTCTCGTACTCGAGCTTGCCCTCCAGCTTCTTGTTCTCGGCCACCTTTCTGCAGGCCTTGAGCAGGTCGTTCTGAACAATGTAGTCCCGGTCGTCTCGGATGGCAAAGAAACCGGCCTCGGTCACCACGTTTCGGATATCGGCTCCGTTGAAACCGTCGCTCATCTTCACCAGCGCCTCGTAGTCAATTTCGCCCTGCTTCTGCACGCCAGCAGCATGGATCTTGAACACCTCGAGTCGACCAGCCTCGTTGGGCAGGGGGATCTCGATCTTTCGGTCCAGACGTCCGGCTCGCAGAAGAGCGGGATCCAGGGTATCGGGTCGGTTGGTGGCCATGATGACCTTGGTCTTGCCGAGATAGTCGAAACCGTCCATCTGGTTGAGCAGCTCCATGAGCGTTCGCTGGATTTCTCGATCGGAAGAGGTACCCTCGGAGAATCGTCGTCCTCCAATGGCATCCACCTCATCCATGAAGATGATACAGGGCTCGTGTTCCTTTGCGTATCCAAACATTTCTCGAATCAGACGGGCCGACTCTCCAATGTACTTGTCGACAATGGCCGAGGCGGGCGAGAAGATGAAGTTTGCGCCAATGGTGGCCGCCACGGCCTTGGCCAGCAGCGTCTTTCCGGTACCGGGGGGTCCGTACAGCAACACACCCTTGGGCGGCTTGATTCCCACTCGCAGGAACAGCTCGGGGTTCTTCAGGGGCAGCTCAATGACCTCTCTGAGCTCCCGGATCTGCTCGTTGAGACCTCCGATTCCAGAAAAGGTGAGCTCTCCAGGCTCAAACGTGGTCATGTTGTACACCAGAGGATCGACTTCTCGGGGCAGAATTCGCATGATGGTCAGCGTGGTCATATCCAGGGACACTCGCACTCCCTGCAGCAGCTTCTCCTTCTTGATACTGGACCGGCAGCCCACAATGTATCGGGGGCCGTTGGAGGCCTTGACAATGAACCGCTCCTCATCCAGCTGCTTGAGCACCTCGCCAATGAGCTGGCCGACGGACTGTAGCGCCTTGATGTCGTCCTCGGTCTTGTCGAATTTGCGCTCCAGGTCTCTGATGCCCAGTCGCAGGTCCTTGAGCTTGACCTCGTACTCTCGATGCTCCTTGAGTTTTCGCTTGAACGACTCGATCGCCTTTTCCCGCTCGGGGTCTGTGGGGGTGGACGCCACCTCGGGCGCCTCCTGATTGAGAGCAGCAAGCAGCGGGTCGTTTTCCATTGTGTGTGTGATGTGTGTAACTGGCTTGATGTGTTGAGGTTGGTTCAATAAGGTGGTGATGCACCCAAGGATTAGTGTTTGGGAGTGGCGTAGTGGCGATAGAGAGGGGACGTGTGGATAGTGGATTATGTAAGCGGCAAATGGGGAATATAAATAGGTAAATCTGTTTATATTTGCTCTTTTAATATATGGCCAACTTTTTATTCTTCTCACTCCCCTACAACCCCACTTCTACAACCTTCCATGGGATTACGTGAGATAACAGACAGAGTTAGTTAGCAGGGTGTGGTTAATCGTTGCTGACATTTCACGACAATTTTCAGAGATGGTGCTAGGTGGCAAAAGAAGTCTGAGGTTTGGGTGTTGTTTTTACAGAGCTGGGGTATCACAATATCTGCTTATGTAATCAAATTTAGTGTGGCACGATAGTATTTCTCAAGTATCTGTTACTTAACTTTGATAACTAGCTACTTACTTAGACTGGGGAATCCGAATGAACCTCTTCAACTCCATCCGATTTGACTCTGGAGACAATCTGATTAGTGGACTATACTCAAGAAGTCACGTAAAGCGGATCCATATACTTGGATTCATCAAATTCAGCCCCTATCATCTCGATGACCATTGCTGTGGTATTACTAAGCTATTAACCTTGGTGAGAGTGAGAGCCTTGAATATATCCCCTCAACTGAATCGATAGTATACATAGTAGTATCCTAAGCATTTTAATCTACTTAAACTAGACATAGCAGCTTATTGATCAAGTTTTATTTGTCGAATCTTTTCTCTGACAGTGACTATGGCTCACTGAATATCTCGCTTATGTAATCATACTTAAGATTGATACGGTGACTCAAAATAGATCGTGAATACCATCAATACCGATGTTTTAGACAATCAGACAAGTTAATTGTGGTCTATATTGAAAATGATCGGTTTTACATTCTTCTATCAATCAAAAATCTCTCCCACAGTCTCATTTACAGCATCAACAAAGTTCAGCAAGATTAGTTGAGGTATCTCACAGAGTTACTTAGATACAGTCCCCTAGATGAGTCACTTCAGCTCCATCACTAATAGTCCTAGAGACAATCCGAAAACACAGACATACTTGAAATATCTTTTTAAATCCATTCGTTTACTTATATCACCCACAACTCACTCCTATCACCATCTCATTAACCACCCCCCTCCTCACATTAAACTCAGCTGCAAGACTCTGCAGTGAAATTTATTAGGCTTGCAAAGATCATCTAAGCCATAGACCACCTCGCACGCTCCCCACACACCTCTGCACAATGGGAACCGACTTCAAAGTGTTCATTCTGTGCGGCCAGGGCAAGAACATGGCGCCTCTGTCGTCTGTTCGAGCCTCCGGAGTGCCCAAAGCCCTGCTTCCCATGGCCAATGTGCCTGTGATCGACTACACCCTCAAGTGGTGTGAGACCATCCCCAACCCCAAGGTGTTTGTGTGTTGTTCGAGTTCCGACGAGGCCGAGATTTCTGCGTACGTCGACTCCTTCAAGGCCGAGCACCCCGCCTCTACCGTGGCCCAGAACCTGACCATTTGCTCCAAGGCCGATGCCAAGTCTGGAGACTTCATTCTCGAGCTCACCCGAGGAGAACCCTCTGACTTCATTGTGCTGGGATGCGACTTTGTCACCGATATCCCCGCCAGCTCGCTGGTCGACACCTACCGAAGCCGAGACTCGGACTCGCTTCTCACAGCCTTCTATTACCCCAACACGCTGGAGAACGTGGACAAGAAGACGCTGCTCAAGGACGTGACTGTGCACTCTTCTCTGGACTCCCGAACCCCGCGCCTGCTGGACTCTTACTCCCGAGACTATATCGAGAACAAGAAGACCATGCCCATTCGACGGTCCATGCTGTGGCACTTCCCCAAGTCGCTGGTCTCCACACAGCTGCTCAACGCCTCGGTCTACTTCTGCACTGCTGACGTGTGCCGAGTCATCACCGAGACCCAGACCACCCCCGAGGAGGACTCCACAGACGAAGATCCCGACACCCGGTCGTCTTCGCCCGTGAGACAAGAACAGGAGGAGGCACACACGATTCTGGCCAAGGGCCGACAGTGGGACCGGGTTGTTCGAGATATCGCTCGACGATCGTGGGCCCACGCCAAGCCGCTCAAGTCCGTGTCTCTGTGCGTGCTCGACAAACAGACCTTTGCTCGAGCAAACAACCTGTCTGCATACATGGAGATGAACCGGGTGATTCTCAAGGCTCGAGCCAAGGCCAACGCCACAGCCCAGAAGCCCGCTCCTGCAGTCAAGGGAGCCGCCACCGTCGGTGTGGACTCTCTGGTGGGAGAGGAGACCGAGCTCGGCGAGCGAACCAGTATAAAGCGATCGGTGGTTGGCAACAACTGCACCATTGGCAAGCGATGTCGAATCAACGGCTGTGTCATCTTCGATGGAGCCCATATTGCCGACGACGTGACGCTGGAAAACTGTCTGGTCGGCACCAAGACCACCATTGGCACCAAGGCCAAGCTCACGGGCTGTAACGTGGAGGGAGGATACAAGGTGGAGGCCGGCAAGGTGGCCAAGAACGAAACCATGCTGCAGCTGTCCCTCGAGGGTCTCATGGAGTCGGACGAGTACACCGATGATCATGATGACGACGATGACGATGACGACGATAGCGAGATGGGCGACTCCGACGACTGGAGCGTCAGTGGAGGAGACGATTACGACGATGATGATGGACTTTTCGACCGGTCGTAGACAAGTAGCTAATGAATAGATAGAAGGAAACTGGACTGGCGTAGCCAGTTTGTTTCGTTCGTAGCAGTAGAGGTTGTCTAGAGAGAAACTGGACTGAGGAGCAGGTTTAGAGAGAAACAGGACTGCGAAGCAGTTTGTTTCGAGCGTGTAAAGTACATACAAGTAACTGTACGAGAGTCAGATCACAGGTATACTCGACTGACGAGGTCAGCTTGTGGAAGTGATTATATATTGTACATGTAAGGAGGTTAGTAGTGAGTTCGAACAGGGTAGCTCTAGCAACTATACATAGGATATGCTACAGAAGCAGAGTAGTTCGTCTAGATGATAATGTACACATTCTTTATAAATGTATTCGGGTCATTATTACTTACTACCATAAGTCGTAATATTGTAGTCATCATTCATTAATCATTATTTGTAAGTGCTATGCAAAAGCAGCGTCCTAATTAAACGAAAGCCTCGTCTCCCAGTCTCTTTCTCAGAATCTCAATCTCCTTGTCCAGATCTTTAATGGACACTTCCAGAGGCGCCAGTTCGTCGTACTTTCGTCGCTGCTTGGCCTCCAGCATCATATTCTCCACCATGAACCGCTGTTCCTCCATAACCACCAACTGCTGCTGAAGGGCCTTGTAATTAGCAGGAGGACGAGGTTTCGCAGGTTCAGGGGCTGTAGCTTCGCTTCCCAGTACCTTGGGTAGAGTCTTCAAGGGCAGCATCTTCTCTTGAAGGAAAGACACCGCAGCTGTGTAAATCTGTTGTTGTAGACGCTCTTCAGTGGGTGTGAGTCCTTCCAGAGCACCTACTCTTCTAGCAGCGGAATCCAGCTGAGAAAATGTATCCAAAAGCCGCTTTCTCAGCTTGGAAGCCGCCAAAATGTCCTTTGGATGCATACCAGCCATCTTTTTCGACGCAATTGTCTCTTCAAGCTCCTTCTGGAACCGAGGCATCATGTTCTCGATGGAGTTGGTCAAATGGGCCATGGTATTGTACAGTTTGAGCAGATCTCCAGGGTCTGAGTTGACGTCTCTCTGAAAGTTTCGTTTGCCAAAGACTGTATTCTTGCAAGTCATACAGATCCGAATAGGTTCACAATCTGCCGAAATAGCCCCGCTGAACTCCTCCTTCATGTCCAGACTGTTGATCAGAATGTCCACTCCTACCGGTAGAGAGCACTGGGTGGATGTTTGTCCACAAACCACCTTTCCACACACTCTACAGTGATGAGGACGGATGAGAAAGGTGAACTTGACATGACATTCGGGACAATTGGGCTGTTTTGAGTCATCCTGCCATGGAACAGAGGCTGTAGCGGCTGCTTTTGGTTTCCACCATGGTCCAGAGTTCTGGTTCTCTATACTTTCTTCCACCAGACGTCTCAGTCTATTCTCCAGTTTGTTGACAGACAGTTCCTGAACGTCGATTCTAGCCTGACGGATCTTCTTGAACCCCTGCGTGAGATCCCTCTCGGCTCCAGTAGTGTCATTATATCCCTCTCTTCCTGTATAACAGGTCTTGCAGACCCAGCACCAGATACCTCCATCGGGTTGATGGTGAGCGTCTCGGCTCAGTTTCATTCTGTAGCGACTATGGCCATGGCAGAAAATGTTTCCGCAGTGTCGGCAGTGTCTAGACCCATTTCTAGCGCCCAGTTTGCGTTTGCAGTCCGGATAATGGCACGTTTGGCCCGGACCAGGGTGTTTCCAGTGCCGTTTCGTCACCATTTCGTCGGTAGGACGCGGTTTCGTGTGCGGTTTTTCGCCGTTAGGCCTGGAACGGCCCTTGCCTTCGCCATGGACATCGTCAATGTGTCGATTCAGCTGCATCAGCGTCAACATGGTCTCTTCGCAAATCGGACATGTCAACGACATGGCAGTGGACGATTCTGGCCCTGGAGAAGCCGTGGAGACGACCGGAGGGGTCTGTGGCAGAGATGGTGGCGGCGAGACGGCCGTTTGCACCACTTTGGGCTCCACCTTGGGCTCCACCTTGGTTCCAATCACTCGTTTTTTGCGCATGCTGAATTAGAGTGCAAGTGTGCGTGATAAGCTGAGTAAGAGAAGAGGGGGTGAAATTGGAGAGTGGAGGAAAATGGTGGATAAAGATGGAAGTGTGGTTTTTGTGGAGGTTTAATCAGGAATATTTAGTCAGTTTTTCAATATGTGCATTTCTGGTGGAGAAATAAGGGGTATGTTGTGTGGTTTTCTCAAGTATTATAGTGAAGGCTTAGTTGGGAGGGGTAAGTATAGCGAAAAGAGGCAGCTGAAGAGCAGCAACCTGAAAAGTCGTTCAAATTTGTCCTAGATGGCTTGTACTGCTATTTGTGGATTACGTAATCCTCAATACCCCTATACACCGCCTCCCACCACCTATTCTTATCTCTGCTTATCTTGTAAGCCGCACATGTTTTATTATTCAGTGCTTTATTCTTGTTGGCGCTTAAAAGAGAGCATGACACTTGATGATTAGTCATTCTACGATTAGTTCTTCTATAGATCAGAGGCCTCATTGGGATCCGTCTTGGATGTCGCAAATTCAAACACTCTCGACGTTTTAAACCCGATTTAAACGTCTCGAGCGATCTGAAACATGCGATGGGATGCCACAAACACAGGTGCTGGTGTTCCTCTTAGGTGACCAGTCAGACGTTAAAGAAGGGTACCCTCTTAGAAGTTCAAAGATAGAGTGAAGAGTGATTTGGGATGATTTTTGAAGACAGTCTTAGATCCAACAGCACCAAGTGACGTTGACAGGTGTATAGTAATGACCAAGTGGTAGATCAAGCCACGAAACAGATCGTTGGGGGTGTATCAGTGAATAAACATCACTTCCAGTTACTTTCGAGTCGATTTGGAACTTCTTCACCACCCCACCAACCTCTACACCTCCTGTGAACTCTTGTTCTATGAATCACCCTTGACAGACTGACAGACATTATAGTCCTTCAGGTCAACATGGAGACCAAAATATAGGCAATATTTGAGAACCTGAAAGCGGTCGAATAAAAAGGGAAAAAATACGCGCATATAGCCCACATCCTGAATATTCGATCCAACTTCTTTTTCCCGCCAAAAAACCCCATCCTCACGTCCATAATTCTTCCGTCCTCCCCCCACATGCATAAACACGCATCTTTTGCTAAATTCAAAGCGTGCACCTTGGCCAGACTAACGACTCTTTCACTCACCTACCTGCGTCCAACAGCACAATGATCACGGTCACGCCCGGGGAGCTGGCGACCATCGACGACGCTCTCACAGACCTGCTGCTGGAGCGAGTCTTCTACTGGGCCGAGGTCCGCAAGGCCTCCGTCCACTACAAGCCGTTACGCGGCATTTCGGATCGTCATATCCACGATTTGGTGCGCTCTATTGCCGAGTGCGAGACTGGAGCGGCGGCTAATCTGGCGGTAAAGAAGGCCACAAATGCGTTTCTGGAACTCAAGGAGGTTAGGGGATACAGGGGGAGACTCAGTCCCCTGGCGTACGAGGAGTTTCAACGACACACGGTCCGCTACCTGACCATCTACAAGGCGTCGTGTGGGTTTGAAATCAACGTGTCGATGCGCTACAAGTGCCGGTCCAACCGCGGAGAGTCCTGTGTGATTTCCAGAGTGCGATACAACCGAGGAGACGAGATTGTGGGTCTGTCGGGGTGTCTTGCCAAAATGACCAAAGACGAAGAACTGGCCCTGGCTAACGACTTTTCCGTGCTCCACTCGTCGCGACGAGGCGGAAACTGTCTTATGCTGGGCCCTGCTCGGTTCGTAAACCATGACTGTAGTGCTAACGCTCGTTTTGTTCCTGTTCCTTCAGGCATGGTGATCCAGGCGGTCAAACCCATCAATGTCGGCGAAGAAATCACCGTCAAGTACGCGGAAAACTACTTTGGACGACGCAACAAAGAGTGTCTGTGTCAGACGTGCGAGGAAAACTCGAGGGGACTGTACGGAAGCCCTCAGGAGAGTAGTGAGGAGGAAAGCGACGACGAGGTGGACGAACTGGACAGAATCGAGCTGCAACGGAGGAAAAAGAGACAGGAACAGAGAGAAGGAGGAACCCCAGAGCTGCATGAGGGAGGATCGTCAGCAGAAGCATCCAGAGAGACTTCTGAGGAGGCCATAGAGATTTCCACCAGCAAAAACTGGCCTTTGATTCCAAAAGAGGGCATGCCGTCGAGTAGTGACATCACCAACAGCTCACTACCTGTGCCTGTTGGAGACGTTTCTGGGTTGAAAACCGATGAGAACACCGTTTCTGAGGCTATTGCTGAAGTGTCTACGGTTGTTCCTGCTCAAGAAGCCATTCCTGTGGTTGCAGCTGCTCGGTCAGACCTCACATTGTCCCAGGACTCCACAATCGACCCCATCATCAACGGAGCAAGTGCAGAAATCAGATTCCCCTCTCTGCCTAGTCCAGATACCACCACATCTCCCGAATCACAAGTTCCGCCGTTCATTCAACCGAAAAGTGCACGGCGAAACCACCATTACCTCGGGATGCACAACACAGACGAACGCGTGCGGTTCAACGACAGATTGTCTGTCCTGGACGAAAGAGGAGGAAGTGAAGACGTGGACAGCTGTCTGGTGAGCGATACCGACTCTCGAGACGGTAGCACAGCCATGTCTCGAGATGAGGAGTCTTCTTCTCGAGACGATGGCGACGGATCTCGTTCAAAACGGTCCAAACGGCATGTTAGAGCTCAGAGAAAGAACTCTGGATCGTGGTCTTTCAGCCAAGAAGATCTCAGCTTCGATAGACTGTGCAAATCAGCTAGGGAACAGGCCTATGACCCCGCTAAATACGCCCTTACCGGGGTCTACGGCTTTACTGTTTCTGGAAAGTCCCAGTCCTGTGTCTCCTGTAGCTCTGTCTACAACCTCAACGATGGTCCCAAGACCCTCGGCCACTTTTGCCCCAGATGTCACCGACACTCGGCTGTCCACGGCTTTGCCTGGCCGTATACTAACCACAAGCATGCTCTTCCACTGTGTCTGTTGGTGATGCGGCCTCCCAAGAAGCTCGAGGAGAGTGACTGGGGTCTGACCAAGCCCCAGGTGGCCCAGCAGTTTGGAGCCAAGAACAGAAAGATCTTCGAGGAGGACGGCTCTCTGGTCCAGAAGAAACGCAAGTCGTTGGCATGGTCCTGGGAGTACACCAAGGAGGAACCCGCACAGGAGATTACCAGTATACGCATCGAGGACATGAGTCCCAAGGAGCTGAAGAAGTGGAGCCAGCAAGGACGCCAAACGAGATCTGGGCGGGTTTCTGCGTTGCCTGAAAAGCCTACCAAGAGATCGAGAAAGTCGGCTCCTGAGCCTGCAGACACTCAACTACAGGATGCAGCTCAGCTGTCTCGAGAAGAACGAGCAAGAAAGCGAGCTCGACGGATGACTACTGGAGATGAAGTGAGGGAAGTCAAGGAGACAACTGTTACTCCTGATACCACCCCCAAGGTGAAGAAGATGCACTGGAAGCAAAGAGTTGCTCTGGAGAGAAAACAGAGGGAGGCTGAGGCGGAAAAGAATGGTGTTGCTTCTGTGAGTGAAGCAAGGGAGGTTACTACAGCTTCGCCTACAGTTAAACGAGGACGAGGTCGACCTCGAAAGATTGTGACTCCTGAGCGTACAGAGGAGGTGGAGACGGCAGTTGAGACCAATGGGGTTGCTGGAGAGTCAGAGACGACTAAGGAAGTGGTTACCGACGCACCTCAGACGTCTGAGAAGACTCCTGAGACTCAGACGACGACTTCTTCTGAAACTCAGACTGCATTTCGACGATCTGCGAGCGCTTCGAAATCGCCAAATGTCAAGAAAGAGTCTCTCAGCATGTCTCTTTCTGCGTCTCCTAGAAGCAGATCGATGCGGGTGCGAAACCCCACGGAAAAAGCATTGCAGTTGATGGAACAGGGAGGATATATGGCTTGAAGAGGGAGAAACGGATTACTAATGGACGGAATGGGCTGGATATGTATTTGTACTGTAAATTTATTATGAGTTATGCTGTTTTGAGGTGTTGTACTTGTATGGTGATCTTGTTTAGGTGGTGCAAAAGTTCGTGCGTCAGAAAGCTTAACCAAAAGTCAACAAAGCCGATGAGTAAAGAATCTGGATATTGACAAGGAAAAGTCAACAAATATAGACAATACTTGTACAGAGGAGTCTTCTGAAGCAGTGTCAATCAACAAAAACAAAGAAAACTGAACAAAAACACTTCTGCCAGACGTTTAAACACATTATACAACCATTTTCTACACTCCCCTATGGTCTCTTTATACAAGTTTATTATATACGTTAGCGTTCCTCTATCTATCAATGCTCAAACTTGCGACTCTGCCAGAAGAGCCTCGCCATCTTCACGGGTGGACCGGTTATTAGTCTGTTGCTGGTTGGGCGACACGTCGGGGAAGTCCCACAGCTTGTAGTAGTCCACGGCATGGCCGCCAATGGCTCCTCCTCCCTTGCCGGCCTCAAACACCGCCAGCAGGTCAAACTTGCCCTTGGGAAACCAAAAGTCGAAGCAGTTGGTTCCGGCGCCGGAGTCGGTCGGGTTCTTCTCCTTCCACGACCGGTTGTCTCGATGCTTGATGGCTTCTCCTGCAGTGGCGACAAACTGGTCGACTCCAAGCAGTTTGAGCACCGAGGAGAAACAGGGCGACTTTGGTGCGTGTCCATGGGCGTTCATGACCGACTTGGCAGATGCAGCGGCGGCAGAATGGTCCAGGGGGACAGACGAGTAGTCGTCGGCACCCATGTAGCCGTACTTTTGCAGGTTGACGGCCTCGGAGGTGGTGAGAGACCGACAGATCTGGAAAATCTGCACAAACGACAGGAAGGTGATCCAGATGAGCTGCAGCGAGATCCAGATGACGAGGTAGAACTCCATGGGGTCCCATCGCTTGATCTCCAGCAGCTCGCTAAAGTAGGCGTTGTTGAGCGCCAGCCACAGAGGAATGCCAATCTGCAGGAACAGCACGTAGAGCACAAACATGCGGTGGTTTCGCACTCCAATGGCGTTCCAGACCCACGGGCAAAAGTGGTCGAATCGAGCCACAACCCGTTTCGACTGTCTGCAGAACTTGGATCGCAGGGGTTTTCGCACATAGGTGACGAAACAGAAATGTCGGGTGTCAAACTCGCCCCGCTCAATGAGCGTCTCGATGACCTCCTTTTGCTCGGTGATTCCAGACAGCTTGGGGATGTAGCCGGGGTCCATGGACATGCATCGGAAGAAACAGTACATGGAGAGTCCGAAGATGAGAGCAAAGAAGAAGTTGAGAAAGGGATGGGAGGCGAAGGTGGCGGGTAGAACCGAAGTCAGGTACTTGACGGTCACCCAGAACGCCGATCCAGTGAAGATACCTGCCTGGAAGGGCGATTTCAGCAGCGCTGCGTGTCCGTTGTACAGCGACGGCAAAACCAGCGTCTTGAGCAGCTTGATGGAGCCAAACAGCGCTGCCACAGTCAGCACGAGGCCGAAGACGGGGCCTGTGAACGTGCACAGCACCAGGCCCACGAGAATGAGAATTAAGGGCGTGAAGAAGCAGATGAGGTTTGTGGTTCGGGCGTCAAAGTATTTTGGTTTTTGGCTGCCGTCCGGGAAGCGTCCGCAGTCGTCCAGAGCGCCCTGGAGCTGTGCGGTGGTGTTCATTTCTGCGGCCATGACATGGGGAGTCTTCCCATCACTACTTTTGGCGTACATGTCGGATCCCTCCTCAATGAGACGTGCCAGCGAGTTTCGGGAGCCGTTGACAATGCCCCAGTGCAACGGCAGAAAGCCCTGGGTGTCTGTGATCTTAACGTCCGAGCCCCATCGCAGCAGCACGTCCACGGAGAGCGCGTCTCCCTGGTAGGCTGCCCAGTGGAGGGCTGTTCGGCCGTTGGGGTCCTGGCAGTCCACAGGCAGGCCCTGGTGCAGCAGGTAGACCAGCAGCATGACGTTGGACGAGTGGGTGGCCAGGTGGAGCGCATTGTAGCCCTGCACATCTGATCTCAGCGGATCGGCTCCGTTCTGGATCAGATAGTGCACAATGTACACCAGGCCGCGTCTACAGGCCCAGTGTAGCGGGGTGCCGTTCAGCTGGCCTCCCTTGGCGTCCACCACGGCTCCCTGTTCCACCAGATACTGGCATGTGCTGATCCGGTTGTTTACGGCGGCCCAATGGAGAGCTGTGACTCCGTCTTCGGCAGTGTCTGTGACCGAATAGCTGCCCGATTCACATAGCCGCTTGACCTCAGCGGTGTTGCCGTCCCGGGCAGCGACCACAAGCGGGTTTTCCTCCTCTTCCGCGTCGCTGGCGGGGGTTTCTTCAGCGTTTGCCGTGGCCTCGACTTTGCCACTGGCGGTCACTCCTTCGGTCTGGGTGCTGGGGGCGCTTTTGGACGCCACCGAGAGGCCCGAGATGGTCTGTAGTTCTGCGTCGGTGCTCATGGTGCGAGCTGGGAACGAGACTGGGGGAGTGGAGTGGGTGGTTGAGAATATGGAAGGGTGTACAGCCTGTAAGTATTACGCGTCCACAGCCTTTACGTGTGCATAGTGTATATTTACCAAATGTCCCAACACCACCTTAATCCACAGGCAAGGGCAGAATATAATCCAGGCAGGAGAAGGTAAAATAAAGCAAAGTGAAGGGGGCCACCAGAGGTGAGGGATGAGGTCTATAGTCGCGAATTGCGTTTGCGGGTTATTTGGATGTTCACGTGATCACAAAACAGCGGCAAAATACGCCACTTAGCCGCTTAATGCGCCACTGACACAGCCCTCTTTCTTGGCAGTAATATATCAACTCGTTCTCGACTCTCTGCATTGCCGGCTTGGCACCTCCTCGTTTGTAACGCTCGCCAGGGGTATGCAATCAGATTAAATTTTCATTTGGCTCTGGAGGGAAAAAAGTTCACTAAAATCACGGATTTACGCACCGAGAAAAAGCAAACACTGTCCCGCTGTACACTGGAGCTCCAGGGTGGTAGAGGGATGACCAGGGACCTTAGTAAGCTGCCTCGAGGTTGCTTTAGTTGCTACAGGTAGCTGCCTTTCCTTAGTCCCGTGCCTGAACACTGTATGATTCGGTGTAGTGCAAATAATAGTCGTGTAGACCCCTGTGCTTGTCCAACGCCGTATATGTGCACTCTGCAGCTCATCCGGAGAACTGGGCTATACAGTCCGTGTCTACAGCAGCAAAGTAAATAGAAGTGTGAGGTATTTACAGATTGATGGCGAAATGCCTAGCCGTGTTTCTGGTCACTGGACACGCCTCAACTTCTCATCTTTCTTACATTTGCCCAGCCTCTCGTGCGGTATTTGAACATATGGCTCGCGCCTTTCAGAGGCATTTCGAATCAAGCAGGGTTCGCCAGGTCCACACTTTCAATACAGTTCGAGACATCGCGTGACTGCAAGAGCCCGAGTGTACATTCCAGATAGCCGTGTATAATATCTATTGTATAGTTACTTGAGAATCTATTGTGATGCTTGTGTAAGGCACAGTAGTAACTGTCTTTCACTTCACCCGGGTCAAAATGTCATCAACCTCGGCATCCATATCCTTCACTGTAGACTTGACTCTCAGCAAACCGGGCTTGAGAGATCCCAGCTCTCCTCCCTCCTTCTGAGAAAGATTACCCACCAACGCCACAGCTCGGTAGATCATCTCGGTCTCGGTATCTTTATCCAGAATCCGCTGTAGACAGGCCATCAGCTTCTCGTTCTTGACCATGATGGGAGGAGCAGGGTCCCATTCTGAAAGCATGGCCAAAGCACCCATAGCTGCCAGTCGTCCAGCCTGATCAGAAAGGTCTGTGAGAGCCACCAGCAGGTTGAGACGCGAATTGGCAGCCTTGCTTCCATCCAGGTACTTTTCAGCACAGTAGGGGGACAGAGACAGGTTACAGACGAGCTCCACAGCACTTCGCTGCACCATGGGGTTCTGGGAGGTCATCATGTTCTCAATCTTCTCCCATCCTTTGCTGATGATCACTTTTCGAGTAGTATCGTCGAAAGACGCGAGGTTAGTGAGAGCCAGAGCAGCTTCAAATGAGTCAAGAAGAGGCAGGGGCGAAAAGTCGTTGTCAATGTTATCCAGGAGAGGAATGACTGCCACTGAAGCTGAAATCTTGGAGCCAAAGATGAGACTGGGGTTGGTGGAAACCAGTAGTTTGGCAAGTCCAGAAGTGATGAATACCTTTGAACTAGGCTCGAGTTGCGCGTCAGTGTCGCAGAGAATGTACAAGAGTGTTGCCACGGCTCCCTGTTGTGTGAGGACACCTCGTAGACTCTTTTGTTCAGCAAGGGAAGTGAGAATAGTACCTGCTACTGAACGAGCATTGGGTTTCAGTTTGTTGACGAGAGCTGACAGGATAGCAGGGATTTTCAGGTCCACGAGAATCTTGCACCGTTTGTCTGTCTGCTTTGTAATCTGTGCAATCTCTTCTTCCTTCTCCTGGACAGCTTCAGCGTACTTCTTCAGATCAGCCACCTTCTTTTGATCAGGAGACAAACGAGGAGGGTAGACTGCCAGATTAGCAAACACAGACAGCGCTCCGTAGATGAGAGACGCGTCGTTCGACTTGAGACACTCCACGAGCTGTTTGAGCAGCTCATCGTTCACAATGATGCCCATTCGCACATTCTGGTCCAGAGAAGTGTATGCAAGACCCTCAACAGCCTGTTTTCTCAGATCCTTGTCGGGAACAGACTCCTCGAAGATGGAAGACAGAGATTCCAGTGTAGATAGCAGTTCTTCCTGTTCAGGTTCACTTCCCTTGGGTTTGGGGTCTTTCTGCTTGAAACTGAGCTTTGTAAGGATAGTGGCAGTGTACAGTTTGATTTTTTGCGACACTGTAGCCTGTAGAAGCTGCACGAGATCCTTCTCGAACTTGGCTCCAATCAGTTCTCTGCACTGCTTGGAAACACACGCTGAAGACAGGCAGTCCAGGATAGACAGCATGGTAGGCTCATTATGGGTCATAGAGGGCGTCAATTTGAACTGTTGCATCCATTCCGACGCGAAAATATCAGCTGCTCGGCTGCTATCGATTGAAAACAGCACTGAAAGCAGCGAAAATGCGGTAATCACACTATCACTCGTTTCAGCCAGCAGGAAGTTCTCAATCTGGAAGCCCAATTCCTTCTCAGCCTCGGCAGGAAACACCTCAAACAGCCGCGCAATGATCATGACGGCCAGCGCGGTTGTTCGATCTTCAGTTTCCAGACTGGACACATAACTAGGAGCAATTTCCACGAGCTTCTTGAACGTGTCCTTATCGTACGGCTTCTTCTGCATGCAAATCACCTGGAGATAAAACTCCGGGTCCGATTTGAGCAGCGATAACGAGTCGGCAATCGCCGTGTCCTGGGGGATTTCCAGCTTTGCCACAGCTCCAAACTGCTTATATTCAGCGCATGTCTGGAGACACTGTTTGGGGTGTTCTTTGACGGCCAGGGCGAATGCCTGGGGCTTGATTTTTGCCAGATCGGGTTTCTCGGCGCTCACAATAGCCTTGAGCTCTTTCAATTGCTCGTCTGCGGTTCCCAAAGCGAGGTTTTCCGTCTTGTTGGTCACTTCGTCCATTGTTGTATGTTGATGAATGATGGGAGATGTAAGATGCATGCAGGCGTTTAAGAGAAGGAGCAAGGAACCACGATAAAGGGTGATCTGGGAGATAAATACGAGATTTAAAGGGGCGAAACAGATTTGGCAGGCTCATTAACAAAACTCATTTGCTTTAATTGCAAAAATATCGCTTCCAACACCTATATTTTTGCCCCCCAATCTCATCTCCTGATTTCATCAAAGTTTCAGAAATAGAGCTCATTTAAGGTTCAGATACGGATGAGAACATGCAGCATGACTGGAAAAAAATATAGCGCTTTAGAGAAGCTGTAAAAAGGGAGTACGTAGGAAAAAGATACGCCTTACAAAGGCAAAAAGAGAGGACGACAGGACTCGAACCCGCAGCCTTTGGAGGACGTCGTTCAGAAGAACCGAAATCCAATGCGCTACCATTACGCCACGTCCTCAGATTTGTTAGTCGAAATGGCGTTGAAACAATTTATTCCGGAAAAAATCGAAAAATGCCCGCGAAAAAAAGCCTCCAGAATACGTCAAAGGGAGTAAATCTGAGCAGAAACAGTCTAAGGTTTATGTTGGGAATATACAGCAGGTCTAGAGGGTAGTAGAACGTCAATAACTGCCACAACTATGAAGTTTTCCATGCTTACTAAGCAGGTGTAGTGCTGAAAAGAAAGCCGAAATAAAAAGGGTCAGGGGGAATAAAATGTTACGAGAAGCATTCCAGAGAGCGTTGAAGCACCTGAAGAGCCCTCAGAAGTACTTTACAGTGTCTATACGTTTATTACCGAAGATCTTACTTTTGACCTTGATTCCCAACTAAAGTTTTTTTCCATCTCAACTATACTTGGCGTAGTACTTTGAAGCCCAACACCATCAAAAAATCTCTAGAAATAGAGAAAAAGTCACAGAAAATTGCCAGCTACATCTGAGACCAATTATGAAGCTTTTGATTCGCCCCCTATCAACTAATACACCTCTTTCACTCCCTTTTGCCTGTACCTCCCATTCCACCTCCTCTGTCTTACTGAAACTCTATATGAGGCTCAGCACGAGGCGGATGGTGCCTTGGAGAGGATATAACTAGGGGTGGAGAGGAGCTAGAGAGATTGAAACTGTCTCAAAATGACGAGCCACGTGATCAAACACATCAATGTCCTTTTTAATCCTCAATAAACCCCATATTCCTCCTCCTATTACTTCACGCCCGCCTCAACTCCAAACTTACCCTTCCGAAAGGCCTAGAAGATTTGGGAGAAGAGGTTTGGTGTGTGCATACGTTTAGGTTGGTGGGAAATTATTACAGATCAGAGCCTGGTGAAAACCATACCTTACTTACTGTGCATCACCAACCATCACAACTACAACTATACAAGATGGCTCAGCAACAGACCATGCCCATGCCTGACATGTCCAATGCCATTGTGGCTCAGGACGAGATGGGGCGGCCTTTCATTATTGTCAGAGAGTGAGTAGGGGGAAAGAAGAGGGAGACACGACTTCTCTAGGTGGCAACACGCCTTGAGTAACCCGTTTTTGCTAACCAAGTCAAGGAAAAAAGAAGCGAGCACACGGCATTGAGGCCGTCAAGAGCCACATTCTGGCCGCACGAACCGTGGCGGATATCGTCAAGACCTCTCTGGGTCCTCGAGGACTCGACAAGATTCTCATCTCCCCTGATGGAGACATCACCATCACCAACGACGGAGCCACCATCATGAGCCAGATGGAGATCGAGCACCAGATTGCGCGACTTCTGGTCGAGCTCAGTCGATCTCAGGACGACGAGATTGGCGACGGAACCACCGGTGTGGTTGTTCTGGCTGGTGCTCTGCTTGATCAGGCCTATGAGCTGATCGAGAAGGGTATCCACCCCATTCGAATTGCCAACGGATTCGATCAGGCCTCCAAGGTTGCCGTTGAGCGTCTGGAGCAGATTGCCGACACCGTCCCCGTGTCTGCTGTCGACAAGTCGACTCTCATCAAGGCCGCCAAGACCTCTCTAGGCTCCAAGATTGTGTCCAAGGCCCACGATCTCTTCACAAACATCGCCGTCGACGCCGTGCTGGCCGTCGCGGACCTGGACCGAAAGGACGTGGACTTTGAGCTCATCAAGGTCGACGGCAAGGTCGGAGGCTCGCTGGAGGACACCAAGTTTGTGCGAGGCGTGGTGCTGGACAAGGACATGTCTCATCCTCAGATGCCCCGAGACATCACCGACGTCAAGATTGCCATTCTGACCTGTCCCTTCGAGCCCCCCAAGCCCAAGACCAAGCACAAGCTGGATATCTCCTCCGTCGACGAGTTCCGAAAGCTCCAGGCGTACGAGCAGAAGACCTTCGAGGACATGGTTGCCAAGGTCAAGGCCACCGGCGCCAACCTGGTCATCTGCCAGTGGGGTTTCGACGACGAGGCCAACCATCTGCTGCTTCAGAACGGCATTGCTGCTGTCCGATGGGTTGGAGGTCCCGAGATTGAGCTGCTGGCCATCGCTACTGGTGCCCGAATTGTGCCCCGATTCGAGGACCTGTCTGCCGCCAAGCTCGGTCATGCCGGCCGAGTGCGAGAGCTCGAGTTTGGAACCACCAGAGACCGAATGCTGGTTGTGGAGGAGTGCGCCAACCCCCGAGCCGTGACCGTGTTTGTGCGAGGATCCAACAAGATGATTGTCGACGAGGCCAAGCGAGCTCTGCACGACGCCATCTGCGTGGTGCGAAACCTGGTGCGAGACAACCGAGTCGTGTACGGAGGAGGAGCCGCCGAAATTGCATGTGCCATTGCCGTTGCCGAAAAGGCCGACCACATGACCGGAATCGACCAGTACGCGTTCCGGGCCTTTGCCAACGCGCTGGAGGCCATCCCCACCGCTCTGGCCGACAACTCGGGTCTGTCTTCCATCGAGAGCCTGGCTTCCGTCAAGTCGCGTCAGGTCAAGGAGGGCAACTCGCGCCTGGGCATCGACTGTCTCAACACCGGCAACAACGACATGCGGGAGAACTTTGTGGTGGATCCTCTGATTGGCAAGCGACAGCAGCTGCTGCTGGCCACCCAGCTGACCCGAATGATTCTCAAGATCAACGACGTCATTGTCACCGGCACCGATGACTACTAAGGAGAAGGTATGGAAGAAGACGAGAGAAGGACGATATCATGAGTATATTAAAATAGGATAATTGATAGAGGTTTGATGTTAGTTGAGGGGGACAAATCTGTAGGATATGAGATCTATAGCGAGTGGACATTATAGTCAACACTTGTATGTTCCATCTGTCTGTCAGTTGGACTAATAGTGCACTATGCTTACTTGACGACATGTAGACAAGACCGTCAAATTTGACATTAGCAAGCCGAGATTGACAAGAGAAGTACATAACAGGCCAAATGGAGAGTGTAGAACAGCTCGAAGGCATCCCCATATCTTGTTTTGAATTTGAATGGCCATGTTCTCATGTTCAACTCTTGAGGACTAAGGTTGTCTCACGAAGTAAGAGTATGATTAAAACAACACCATCAAACATAGAATTAAAGAGGAAAAACAGATGAAAAACAGATGAATGAACTAATTGAGCCATTTTGAGCACTATTGAACCATTGCCTACACTCATTTCGACTCTCTACACCCACTTCTCTTGTATCGTTCCCTCCCCTACAAATTCACTTACCGGTAGCCTTGTTCATGCACAACCTAAAGTGACGATATACGTCGACATCTACAGCTGGTACACTCTAACACCACCACCACACACACCATGGATCTCACTATCGACCCCTCGTTACGAGTATGGGTTCTGTTCCCCATTTTCTTCGTCATGATTCTCGTCGGAGTGCTGCGTCATTACGCCACGATTCTGCTCAATCCCACTCCCAAGAACGGAGACGCCATGACCATTCGACAGCAGCAGTTTCTCATGTACGGGTCCAACCTGCGACTCAACGGCGTCAATCTGAGCCACACGGCCTTCCAGAAACGCCAGAGCTACTTTGTCGAGCAGTTCAAGGCCGGCAAGTACCTTGCTGACCCCGAAAACGACGGAAACAACAACCCTTCGCAGATGCTCAACGATCCCGGCCAGTTTGAGAAGGTCATGGACTCCATGAAGGGCCAGGCCATGATGGTGATTCCCCAGACGCTAATGATGGGCTGGGTCAACTCGTTCTTTGCAGGATTCATTCTCATGAAGCTGCCGTTCCCCTTGACGATCCGATTCAAGGCCATGCTGCAGTCCGGCGTCAACACCCAGGATCTCGACGTCAGATGGGTCTCGTCGCTGTCGTGGTACTTCCTCAACCTGATGGGTCTCAATTCCATCTACTCGCTTATTCTGGGAGGCCAGAACCAGGCTGGAGGAGTGCAGGCCATGGGAGCCGGACAGGCCGGAGCTATGCAGCCCGGAATTGTGTACGCCAACGTGTACAAGGGTGAGGCCGAGAACCTGGCCCTCGCCAACCCCAAGAGCATTCTCGTCGGTGTGGAGGACAGAGTTATTAAGCAGTTTAGCTAGAGGAGGAGAGAGGGTATAAAGGTACCACATGTTGATATAGACTTAAGATATTAGGATGATATGAGTGTGGTGTGTTTCTGGGAGGTTGGCAAAGACTGGAATTTGTAGTCGTTTGTGAGAATGTGGACTTGTATTACCACCATTGTCTTCAGCATTCCATATCCAGAGTGCACGTTGAACTCACTGTGAGTACTGTTGTCACCGTAGGAGAGGACTAAACGATTATGGGTACCGTATGTACCAGTAGTAGAGTCAACTTCCCACACACACAGAGTAGTTTCATTACACGACAATTTGTCTCTATAGACACTACTCAGTTCGTTTGCACCCTGTTGTCTTATGAGCGAAGAGTACAGCTCGAAAGAAGTCATACGCATACGACAGACATGCTTGTATAGAAGCGGTCGAAACTCCATCTTCAATCATAATACAGCTACAAGACGTACACCATTGCAATGCTGAGAGTTCCAGGATTCCAATGGTAGCTCAGATCATCGATTTGAGTCTAACAGTCCAACATGGACATACTGTCCTTCTCCAGTCTTCCCAATATTCAATTCATTCAATGCTATAATCCTTCTCCTAAGACAATGCCACTGTTAATTCTTCTAACAATAGACACCCTGCTCGACACCCAAGGGAGCGTCATGACCGTAGGCACCCTGCCAGCTCACCGGCTGGGTCCATTTCTTCTCCTCTCCTCCCAGCAGCTTCACCACCGCATCAGCCAGCTGATGGGCGTCTCCAAAGTTGTCTCCTTCGTACGCAAAGAACACCAGACCCAGGGCAGGACCCTTGACCAGCGATCTAAAGTACCCCGATCCAGGCAGCACGGCAGGCACCTCTTTGACCTCAGGACCAGACAACGACAATGTCTGGAACCGAGTAGTCAGATCTGACGTGTAATATTCAATCTTAGGTGCCCCGACCTGTTCTCGGAGACCTGCGTCTGACGATCCAAGCACAATGACGTTGGTATAATTCTTAGTCAGCTGTTCTAGCTGGGCGGCAAAGGCCTGTTTGAAATCGGCAATTGGCGGCGATCTGATCTGGATCACGTCTGTGTCGAGTTTTTCCGACCGGTACAGCTCAATTGCGGTGGCCACGTGGCCTGACTCGATCTTCTGGCCCTCAACATGGTCCACTGGAGACGCAAAGGGGTGAAGATACGAGTCGTCGAGTCTTTCAACGAGTGAAAAGTCCAGAGAATGGATTAGTAAGTCGACAGTCAGTTGCGGAATGTTGCCGCAAGATACCGAGGGAATGATGAGGTTCATGGTGTGCAAAGCGATTCAAGCGTGGATCTTGTGTTTGTATTGTTCAGTGGCGAGATCTGAACTAAGAGATGAGTATGCACTCTGTTTGCAGTCGTGGAAATATTGGGACAAAGTTACTGATGAGGGGAGACAATGGGTCGTTCAGAAGGGGTTCCTAGATGTTGGAAATGGCTGAAGATATGACAGTATACTGATCGAGCCACATTAACACATACTCTGCTTTCAAAATCGCAAAATATTTCTCACAGCCCAAGTTGTAAGCCCCTCCTACCTCCTCTATCTTCACACCTCTCATGCACAACTCTATATTAAATTTTAGCTACGCCTTAGCAATATCAGGCATCGAGACATCTTCATACCCATCTACCATGTCTGAACAAGCTGAAACCGCGCCTCCTGCCCACGTCGAGTCCGACACCCCCACCATCTTCTGCGTGGGAATGGCCGGCAGTGGCAAAACCACGTTTATGCAGCGACTCAACTCGCATCTCCACTCCACAGCCAAGGACGGCAAAAAGCCATATGTCGTCAACCTGGATCCTGCGGTGCTCAAGGTCCCGTTCCACACCAACATTGACATCCGGGACTCCGTCAAGTACAAGAAGGTGATGGAGAACTACAATCTGGGCCCCAATGGAGCCATCATGACGTCTCTCAACCTGTTTTCCACCAAGATCGACCAGGTTCTGGGCCTCATTGAGAAACGAGATGCTGATGGATCCATTTCGAACATTCTGGTAGATACCCCCGGCCAAATTGAATGTTTCATCTGGTCTGCATCAGGAACCATCATCACCGACTCGCTAGCTACTACCTTCCCTACTGTTCTGGCCTACATTGTCGATACTCCTCGAGCCACCTCTCCTGCCACCTTTATGTCCAACATGCTCTACGCATGCTCGATTCTGTACAAGACCAAGCTGCCCATGATCATCGTCTTCAACAAGTGTGACGTTGCAGACGCTACCACTCTCAAGGAGTGGATGCGAGACTTTGAAAAGTTCCAGGAAGTGCTGAGAAACGATCCTGAGCTGTCGGGTGAGGGTGAGAACTCCAGTGGGTACATGGGCTCGCTCATGAACTCGCTGTCACTCATGCTGGAGGAGTTTTACAATCATCTGGACGTGGTGTCTGTCAGTTCGTACTCTGGAGAGGGCTTTGACGACTTCATGGAGGCCGTGGGACACAAGGTGAAGGAATACAAGGAGGATTACGCCGAGGAACGAAAGCGGGTCGTTGCCCAGCGAGAGGAGGACAAGAAGAAGCAAAAGGCCAAGGATCTGACACGGCTGATGAACGATATGGGCATCGAAGAGCCTAAGAAGTCAGACAACCCCAGAGACGAGGTTGGAAAGCCAGACAGAATCGATACTCTGTCGGATATGGATACTGACGAGGACGACGATGAGGATGCTGGCATGATTGATCGAGACGATGACGAACCTGGAGCTGAGGCTGCCGGTCCTGGACTTGATGCAGCAGACGAGGCTGTTCACGAGCGATACAAGGCTGCTCTTGCTCAGGCTCAGCAGGAGGCTAAGGACCAGAAGACTCTCGATAGACTGGAGGGGTACATGAAGGGACAGAAGCAGTAAGTGATGGTATAAGGTATATAGAGGAAAAACATAATGACAGGAAATAATTAGGTGTATTTACAACACGTAGGATCTCCTGGATGCCGTAGGCAGACAGTATCCGTTCTGTGGTACTTTATGGCATAAACTACGGGTACTTTATGGCATAAACTACGGGTACTTTATGGCATAAACTACGGGTACTTTATGG
>BCJD01000001.1:0-14027 GCA_001600195.1 Yarrowia keelungensis | reverse complement strand
CATAAACTACGGGTACTTTATGGCATAAACTACGGGTATAGCTTAATTTTTGTTTGGAACACAAACACCAGTCTCCACTTTAGTCTATACACCACCACCCTCTCTCTATATCTAATCAATTCATTACATCAGTCCTTCTTTTTGGGGCCGAAAATCAGGTTGGGCTTGTTGTCTGCCAGGTAGAAGATGGCCTTGGCAAACTCGGAGTTGCACCAGGCAAACCACGGTCGTGAAAACTTGGTCGAGTCGTGCACGTCGATGGACTCGTGCATGAGCCCCAGACCGGCAGTGGTGGTCTTGAGCAGGTTGAGCGACTCGAGAATCTCCTTGTCGTCGGTGGCTGTGCGAATGGCCATGGTGTGAGACATGGGCCAGGCGTTTCTGATACCGACATGGGGACCTCCGATACCTGAGAAGGCCCGTCCGGTGAGATAGTAGGGGTTTCCCTGTTTGCTGAGAATCATCTTCCGCGTGTTCTTGTACACCTCGTTGTTCTTGTCGAGGAAACCGAGCACAGGAAGAGACAGAAGAGACGGAATGTTGGCATCGTCCATGTTAGTAATGGCTCCAAAACCGTCAATCTCGTACGCAAACACCTTGCCAAACTTGGGGTGCTTGTAGATGGCGTGTTTCCAGATGGATTCTTCAATCTGGGTGCCCCAATCAAGCACTTCTTTGGCCAGATCTTCCCTATCGAGCGCAGAGAAGATTTTGGCAGACCGTTTGAGCTCGACAGCGATATGCGCGTTGGCAGGAATGAAGAACTGGAAGATTGTAGCGTCATCCGAGGGTCTAAAAGCCGAACGAATGAGTCCAGTTCCGTCAGCAACAGGGTTGCCAATACCGTTCAAGTTGAGAGTCTCTGTTCCGAGATCGGTGTGTCGTTTGAACGAGTACTTGGTCTTGATGATGTTACCCTGCTCGTTGTAGGTAGGTTGAGACTGGTCTTCAAGAACTCGAGTCAGTTTAGCAATAGCTCTGTACCATGATCCATCGTTTCCTGAGAATGTGTCCTCAACTTCGTCCTTGTCACCCTTGATTTCCTCGTAGTAGTCGTTCGACAGGGTCAGAAAAGACGCCAGAGAGTCCAGCTCGTACTTGCATTCAAACACGACATTGTGATCAACAGGAGGAGACACTTTATCTTCTCCAGCGTTGAACTGTGGTCTGATTCGCGATGCTCTCGGCGGCTGGAATGCGTTGCAGTAGGGGAATTTTTGGATGTAACTAGCCTGGGTGTTGATAGCTCCCTTGTACAGCTGTTGGATATGAGGGTCAGTAGAGATGAACCGTTTGTACGGCGATAATTGCCATGCCGAGTCTCTCAGCCATTCGGCATTGATATCTCCAGTCACTACAAACGTCTGGGCAGACGCTTCTTCCGATTCTCGTCTATGCCATCGAATGGTGGTATCCAGGGTATTGGGAAACGCGTTTTCAAACAGTCTAGCGAGATCAGGATCGGCCATTTTGGCGGTAAACTCCTCAATTGTCTTCTCAACCTCGTCCGAGTGAAAGGTTCGGCACTTTCTGCTCGGTCTCATATACGGAAGCTGTAGGGGACCGTCACTAAACGGTTCGTGTTTGGTCTGGGAATATGCCTCGTAATCGGGACATGAACCTCTGGCTTTCCAGGCAGCTTCGAATTCGCGGTCCTGGGGCAGCAGCGGACGCCGTTTTGTGTCGAGAAAGTGCGGATCTTCCTCCTCTCGAGCGTCTCTGGGAGACGAAAGATCCGGGTCTGTAGTCTGGTCTCCCAGTCGAAGAAGAGTGTTGAGCACGAAACCTGCGACTACAAGCCACAGAACGAGAGCCAGCACGGTTTTTGGACGGTGGTACCAGGCCATGGTGATGCGGAGGGTTGTGTGTTTGTCAGAATGTTTTTCAGGTTCTCTCTGTGGTCCTGTGTGTTGTAGTGTTGATGTCTCGACAGTCAACTAACTCGAGAGTCAACTAAACTCTCGGGTAATGCACGCTGTACTTAACCTTGCAGGGCATGTGACGATAGGTGGAGAAGAGGAGGGGGTGGAAGTGGTTGAAGGAGCCAATAGGGAAGACTTGAAAGGAAAATTCAATGTAGAGAACACACAAACTTATCTTGTTGCTTCTTCTTGTATAAATATATTCTTCTGACCTGCATTACCTCCACTTGTTTACACCATCCGCCCACTACCCTAAATTAAGAGAGATTTATTTGATTGAAACAAGCTCCTGATCTGGAGGTATTTCAGTTGAAGTGGAGATCCATTCGTTGTATCAGTACATACCATGCTTCTACAGTACTTATTCTAGCATCTCATCTTGGCCACCACCTCACCTTTTCCGATTACTAATCAAACCTCGCCCCTTTGTTTCCGATTGTGCACCCCTTACAGGACTGGTACATCGAGGTCGAACATATAGCACGGCACAAAACACACTTTGAAGGACCCACCGTGTCTATTTGGCCGACGGTTTCGAGTTTATCGGATACGGAGTTTGGTGTGAGTATTGAGGGTGATGGGAGTGGGTGAGATGGTAGGGTGGCTGGAGGGTGAGTATGTCAAGTAAAGCGGTGAAGTAACTCTATTTTTTGTACTTGACAATAAAGACTTGAGAAGAGTATAGCTCGAAATAATGACAGACAATGTGGTGATGATGTCGTATTTTTGTTAGAAACATATACCATCTCTACACAGTTATAGCATTTTCACTTCTCTAGCTGTTCTGGAACATGAAATAGGGACCCCTAGCATGACTTCTAAGTCAACAAATGTACTCATTGGAGGTAAGTAAAAGGTGTTCATAGCAAATTGCCAGACCTAGACCTGTAAGAGAAGCTCGAAATGGACATTAGAAAGATTGAAGGGGATCATGAGGTCTCATAAGGTCAGTTAGAACCTCCTAATGACCTCCACATCTCTATTTGATTGCACACAACCCTTCCATTCGGAGTCTCATCTCAATACCGTACTTTCCTCCCTACTCCGCCTCAAGACAGCTGACTGGCACTCATTTAAACCATTCAAACCGAAACAACTCATTCTCGTCTCTCGACCTCGTTTCAAATCCAATTTCAAACTCCATCTCATGACGTCATAATCACATGACCTGCTCCGCAGCCGTGTGCAATTAGCCTTCACTCCAGATACCAGAGGTGTTGCTATCAGAGGGGGGAGTGTACAAGTAGTAAATACTAATAAAGATGAAAGAAGCACAATACAAAACCCAGCCAATCAGCAGAGGTTTGCTCATATTTATATCCCCCTCCACTTCTGTGACTTGCTCTCAAACCTCTCTACCCTGTCCCCCTATACGCACACCACAGGACAAACGATAGCAAGTGAGCAGCCAGAAGATTATCTTAATAATTATTGGAGGCTTATGTAAGAGAGCAGAGAGAGGGGGAGTATATCTGGATAAGTAAGGCACGTGACGGAAAGAGGAAATCGTCAATCACCACGTGACACAACACCCCCGCTAATTTATTTTACCCCCCTCCTCCACATCTCTCCTGCATTCTGACTCTATGCTATCTGTCTGACCTACCCCCACAGATCATATCTGCATGCAGTAAGCTACTACTCCACGACCAACTCTCACCACCACACTACTACCACAACTACTGATTCAACTATGGAAGTGGTAGCCGCTGCCATGGCTCTGGACAAGAACCGCGACGTGTCGCCGTCGTCGTCGCCCACCAAGGACAACCCGCTGCTCGATCAGCCGTTATCGCAGCTCTTTGACTCCCTTCTACAACAGCATCTGTCTGCCAAAACCCGCCGTCTTCTGGGAGCCCAGAAGTGGTCGCAGTTGGAGACTGACGATAAGGAGCTGATTGAGAAACGGCGCAAGGAGATTGTGCACGATTTGGAGACGCATTTTGCCGCGAAAAAGGACGAGTTCCAGACGCTGTTGGAATCCATCGTGGCAGGCCAGGAGTCGTCAGATGAAGACAAGGAGACCGAGGAGGAGCCGCTGGACATTGACAACACCGCGGCCATCAACGCGCTGGAGCAGTCGCGCCGAAACTCGCTGACCAAGCCGCTCAAATCGTCGCTCAAAGCGGAGGGAGACGTGACCAAAAAGAAGGTCATGTTTGAAGATAAAGAGGAGGACAAGGAGGAAGGAGAAGAGAAGGATAACAAGGAGGACAAGGAGGGAGAGGAGAAGGAGAAGAAGCCAGGTGTCAAGTTCAATGAGAACTCCTTCTCGGAACCGTTTCCTGAACTGCCAAAGGGAGCTCCTACCCATCCTCCTCCTAAAGAACCCGATTACGTCCGTCCTACAGCCGATACGGGCGTTCCTACCATCAGGGAAGACGTCATGGCTGCCCTCTACTCGTCTCCACAAAAACCCACGCTTCTGGGCCCCCAACTGGACCTTCCAGCGTCCAACTACAAGGAAAAGAAGAAGCCATCGGGGTCTGCCAAGCCCAAACTCTACGGACAACATGACTCGTCCAACGGCGACTCGGAAGACATGTTCAACTTTGACGAGGAGCTTCCCGAAGACGAGCATGATGACGATAGCAGCCACAAGTCAGACACAGCAGCGACTTCTGCCACCCATCGAAGAGCGTCGGTAGGAGGAGATGCGTCGGACTTGCCCGATAAGCTCAAGAAGGAGTACCTGTCGTACTTTGGGCCTATTGAGGAGGACGTTGAGAACGTGACCGAGGACTCTGTTACTGCTCATTCACGTATCCAAATGTCTTCCACCGCTCCTACCACTCCCATGGTGGTCGGATCGCTTGGAAAACGTCCCCAGTCTGTCACAAAGTACGGATCCGACACGTCGTCCACGGGAGCCTTTGACATGTGGGTCCATGAGGAGGACAACGGCGATGGACGGTCTTTCCTCGGCAAAAACTCGTTCAACCCCCGGATCGGCGAGATTCCCGAAGAAGAAGCATCCTTTTCCGAGATTGTCGGCTCTCCACACGCCAAGTCGTCGGCCATGGCCGTGGGCTCGGTTCCCTACATCCAGAACCCTCTGTCCAACTCCTACAAGCCCAATCGGGGCATTGGCCAGGCGTCTGTGTCGCGGTTCCCGTCAGGCACGTCTTTCTCGGGCGTGGGACTCACGGAAAAGCAGCAGCAGCGAATCGAAAGCGAACCTGCAGCTGCTGGTAACCGTCGTTTGACACTGGAGGAGCGGGACGACATCGATGTGAGCCATTCTCTCGATGAGGAGATTAAGATCAACGAGATCCGAGAACTGGCGCCCGGAAAGATGAGCTTCTCGCAGCGAATGATGTACGAGAAGGACGGCAGAGATACGCAGAAGATCAGCAGCAGTCCGTACATGTGAGAGGGGGAGGAAGAGGGATCGAGTCTACCTGTAGTTCAGCTTCATGTGCTGGCACTACGTTTGGCGATATAGATTAATGAATTGCATCATTTATGGAGACGACGGTTTCTGGGCGTCATTTATTGTTAGTAGATGTATTCGATGGAGACGACTGTTTTACCTGGATGGCCTTTTTTGACGTGAAGTAAGGCGTTAGAGATGGTACTGAGGCCATGGAAACGGTGTATTTTAGGAGGTTGTAGTGAGTGGATGAGTTTTTGTAGTTGCTGAGTCATTTGTCGACCGTATGGCATATCTTCATGGACTCTTTTGAGATTGAGACTTGACACCGAGACGGTTGTAGACGATAGAGAAGCGTTCATACAGATCATTCTTGATGAAGTCTGACTGTTTTGTTCAAGTAACTGTAACACCATCTCTGAAGACTCTCGACCTATACAGTCTATTGCGTGGGTTACTGGTTCACTCAACCGACTAGCGAGATCTTCAACTGTCCTTATCTCTCCTCTGTCAAGCACCAAATCAGCTCCAAACGACTGCACGTACTTCCTGGACCTCTCAGAACCCACACTGACCACTTTAATGCCTCGTTTCTTGGCTAGTTGGAGAAGAAACACTCCAGTGCAACTAGCTCCTCCCCAGATGAGAAGACAAGAGTTTGGCGTCATACTCAACTCGCGTATGGCCACACAAGCACTCAGTAACGGAACTCCATATCCAATAGCTCTCTCGTACTCCATTTCACCTAGATCCACAGCCAAATGCTCTGAGGACACTGAAAACTCCTGGAAAGTCGACGTTCTCAGATCTCTGTAGTTGGTACTGACCAGCAGCACCCTGGAACCGACCCTAAATCTCTCCACTTTGTCTCCAACGTCCACAACCACCCCAACCGACTCTCTTCCGTTGATCCAGGGGTATCCATGTATTCCAAAGCCGTACTCGACGGATTTCCAGTCGACTGGATTTATTCCGACGATGAGGTTTCGAACGATGATCTCATTTTCGCGGGGTTTCGGCACTTCAACTCGGTTCACTTGGTAGGTGTGTTTTTCGGTCACCACCAGACACCTCCCTTTGTCCTGTCTAAGTCGTTTTATGCCCATGTGAGCAGTCGAGAAGGTGACTCAAGGTGACTCAAAAAACGAGTCATCGCGCCAAAATTAAAGTTACCCGAAAATGCCCCGAGGTTGGCTCAACCCCACACAAATTTTCCAACCCTCAAAACCACCCTCCAATCGCCCCTTTTCGCCTCTTCTTCTTCTCCACTCATCCCGCATCTTCACCACAACATGAAAATCGGCGGTCTGTGGAAAAAGTTCCCCGTTCATTACGTGTTTGGAGCAAACACCGATGTCGGCAAGACCATCTTTTCAACAGCCTTGTTACGACACTTGGCTAATGAAAACTCGCTGTATATCAAACCGATTTCGACGGGTGATCTGAACGAGGCCGATGATGGTCACGTGAACAGATACGTGTCGCAGATCAACTCACATTGTCTCTCTCAGCTGAGTACTCCTTGTAGTCCTCATCTGGCTCTTCAGTTGGAGTCTAAAGTCAGAGATACAACTGAAGAACCCCAGGTGAACGACCAAATTGTCATGTCCAAGCTCAACGATACTCTCCACTCTCACATCTCCAAGGTGCATACCGGATACGGTCTTATTGAGACTGCAGGAGGAGTTCTTTCCCCTACTCTCAATGGCTCTCTGCAGGCTGATCTGTATCGAAGTATGCGTTTCCCTGCTATTCTGGTTGGAGATGCTCGTCTGGGCGGTCTGTCCGCGACGATTTCTGCCCTTGAGTCGCTCAAATCACGTGGTTTCGACGTCGATGCCATTGCCATGTTCACTTCTCCTGGAGACCCCTACAAGAACGCCGAGTATCTTCCTCAGTACCTGAAGGGCGTTCTTGGAGAAACCAAGGTTGTGTCTATTCCCTCTTCTCTGCCTCCTCCTAGAGGTCTGGATACTGATGTTCGAGACGAGCTGGAAATGATGGACAACTATTACTTTAGACTGACTGATTCCGGTGCTTTTGGAGAGATCCAGGAGATCATCGATACCAACCATGCCCAGCGAGTATCCACCCTTGATTCTATCCCTGAACGAGCTCTCAATTCCGTATGGTACCCTTTTTCTCAGCATCGAGAAATTACCAGAGATACCATCACCACAATCGATTCTGCCTACGGAGACTTCTTTGCGACCGCCAAACCCAACCAGGAAAGCATGCTGAGACCCTCGTTTGACGGAAGTGCGTCTTGGTGGACCCAGTCTCTGGGACACGGAGACCACCAACTCGCCCAAACTGCTGCATACGCTGCCGGACGCTACGGTCACGTGATTTTCGCCAACACTGCCCACGAGCCTGCCGTCAAGCTTGCCGAGACTATCCTGGACTACTCCCAGAACCCCCGTCTTTCCAAGTGCTTCTACACCGACAATGGATCTACTGGAACCGAGGTTGCTGTCAAGATGGCTCTCAACGCCTACATTAAGCGAAAAAAGAGCGAATCCAGCAAGCCTCGAGAGATTGGTATTCTGGGACTCAAGGGCTCGTACCATGGCGACACCATTGGATGTCTGGACATGTCTGAGCCCTCCATCTATAATGAAAAGGTCCCCTGGTACACTGGACGAGGTCACTGGCTTGATTACCCTACTGTTGCTATGCGAGACGGCAAATGGACTGTTTCTGTGCCTGAGTCGCTCAAATCCGAGCTTGGATGCTGCGAACAGTCCTTTGATTCTCTGACCGACGTCTTTGCCGTGCGAAACAACAAAAAGTACAGAGAGTACATTGAGAAGGAGGTGAAGCGTCTGCTGGACTCTGGACGGGAGTTTGGAGCTGTCATGATGGAGCCTGTGATTCTGGGAGCTGGAGGAATGAACCTGGTTGACCCTGAGTTCCAGAGAGCTCTGGTTGACGTTGCTCGAAACTCCGACATCTTCAAGGAGACCCATGTTGACAGTGACACTACCTGGTCTGGTCTTCCTGTCATTTACGACGAGGTGTTCACCGGTCTGTACCGACTCGGCACTTTTACTGCTGCCCAGCTTCTCCAGGTGTTCCCTGACATCTCTGTTCACGCCAAGATTCTCACCGGCGGTATTCTGCCCATGTCCGTCACTCTGGCGTCTGAATCCATCTACGACTCGTTCCTCAGCGACTCCAAGGCCGACGCGCTGCTCCACGGACACTCGTACACCGCCCATCCTATTGGCTGCTCTGTGGCCATCAACACTCTGGGACGTCTCAAGGCCATGGAGCAGGACTCTGAGGGCCCCTGGGCTCCGTTCAAGAAGGACTGGAACAGCTCCAAGGTCACCGAGACTTGGTCCTGCTGGTCCGAGGACCTCCTGAACCACGTGTCTGCCTCTGAGAAGATTTCTGGCGCCTTTGCTATCGGTTCTGTGCTCGCCATCACCTTCAAGGACGAGTCTGGAGGAGGATACGCCTCTACGGCCTCCGTGGAGCTGCAAAAGTACCTTGCCAAGGGCCAGGGCGCTGACGACTGGAACGTACATGCCCGAGTGCTTGGAAACGTGCTGTATCTGATGGCTTCTCAGTCTTCCAAGCCTCAGGAGCTCGACGCTATCCAGCAGAGAGTGAGAGCTTACTTTGACTGAACACATGTATAGATTGAATGAATAATGACTTGAGAGGGGAGGGGGTGTAGTTATGTGTGCATTTTCAACATATTTAATGGTGTATAACCAACAGACTGTTCCATGACAGTAACCTGTAAGAGATATCATCATATAGCTTAACATGTTAAGAAAAGCTACCGTAAAAAAACCAGTCAGTTACCCAATCACACGTCTGTATATCTTGGGTTTATTTGCGAAAAGTAATTGTACTTCTACAACAAATTCACTAAATTATCTATTCTGCCATTGGCATCCCTTTTGTGTGAGACACCACACAGGCTTGGTAGACGTATTTGAAAGACTACATAGACCCCAATAGTAAATAACATAATCTACTCAATCACCATTCTCACACTACCCACCTTCTAACATCTACCCCACCAATCCTTCCATATCATCTATTACCCACCTATGCTATGTACAATGCTATTAGTTCATTTTTCCGTCCAAGTGTCCAGTCCGTCCATAATTCCCTTCTTTTTCGGCGGCCTGCTCAGGTACAGGCAATCAGCCAGTCCTTCGCTACTCTGAGTGAGTCCATAGTGACTCAGACGTCTCAGCAAGTTAGCTAGAGACCCTCCCTGACCTGACAGAGGTTTCTTTTCGTCCGTCAGAAACGCAGACGCTTCTTCCAGATGCTTGTTCCACGTGGAGCTCATTATAGCGCCCAGAAGCGGAAGATGTGGTTTTTGATCAAACAGTTTAGCCGCCATATCCATGGTCCAGTTGGAGCCTAGAAACAGCGCCATGATCGAGTTTGGGCTTGTCTGGACACTCAAGGCGATTCTGTCCGCTCTATTGACGTCATTCCCTTGACTCCAGCTCTCTACCAGCGCGGGATCGTCGAATTCAATGCATTTCAGAGTGCCTGCAAACAGCGACTTGTGGACCACCTGGGACTGCTTGTTCGTCACAAGTCTGCTCTCCAGGGCCTCGGCCGGCTCGTTTGCTTCAAAATCTCCCCGCACCCATTTCTTTGTCTTTTTAATATGTGCTTTCCATAGTCCTAGCTGGTCCTGCGAGGGATCCAGACCCTGGTTTTCCAACTGCCAGTCCACAGGACACTCAAGCAGCAAGGTGAGATGCGACTGCCGCAGGAGGCTCGTGTATGTGTCGATAAACCGGGTTTCCTTGGAAACGCCCCCAAAATACGTCTGTGTCTCTGGTGGCCGGGAAAAATCTTTTTGTCGCGTGCGTAATCGAGCCAGGGCTTTCTGTCTGCCCTCGTCGATCCCGAGCTGTTGCTGGGCCAACGAGCCGCTCACGGCTATCGACGCAATCCGCTTGCCGACGCTGTGGGGCTTCAGCACCTCCAGTTTACTCATGGCGGTCGTGCGGGGGCCTGGCGTGGAGTGCTCGTTATGGTGATATTCTGATGAAGCTGAAATTTCATGCATCCGAACCTAGTCATGTGCATCTCGGGGTTTAGTTGGGACTTGTTGGGAGTGTAAGTAGACAAGAGGAGGAAGGAAGAGTGTCTATAGAATGAGGAGTAGTGGTGGAATCAGAGAGGGGTTTTCTTCGAAAGTGACAGTTTACGCTCTAAATTACATTCATTAATCATTAAATAGTTTTATCTGGTGTGGGGGTCATGGTAGAAAGAATTAGGGATGATGTAGTACCCCCTACTAGAACAGCTGTAGCTCATTTTAAGCCCATTCTCAAATCTCATCTGCTCCACCCAGTTCCCCGACCTACCCCCTCTTCATCTCCTCCACCTTCTCCTCCCACTCTCTCACTAGCGGATGAGTACCTTCATAGGTAGGAGCAGCGTCTGTCGTCCAGTATTGCCGGTCAAAGATCCTCGTATTGCTCAGCTCTTTGCGGGCCTGTTTCTCCTCCTCAACAAGACCCTTGCCCTGCAAGTAGCCCAAAATCCGGCCGATAGAAAGCCCTAGTTGACCTCCAATAGGGTACCCAGCGTTGAATCCTTCCTGAAGGCTCTCATCTTTGGCCTTTGTGACTCCAGCGAGGTAACCGGCCTGGGAATGGTCTCTCTGCACCCGCGTGACCTCGCTGGGCGTTTCCCTAGCTTCTTCGTCGTCCCAAATGTCTGACATGGTGTAGGGAAGAAGATGATGGTTGATCCGTCTCTCTCTTACAAATCAGTATGCATCAAGAGCCTATTCTGGATTATTTTTGTTAACAAGAGATTAACTAAGTTAGTGGGGGAGTACTTACAAAGGAGAGATGCCATTTGGAGTGTGCAGTAGATGCTTTATAAGACTCAGATGTGTTTTTGCAGGATAACATAATCTTGCTAAATATACTGAAGTAGACCAAAGTACCGAACGTCTTGTATTTCATAACTTATAATGTCCTGTTAAGACAGCTCAGTATGTCATCTGCTATCTATACTCCACCCTCCCAACTAAACCCAACTATGTCAAGTTGCTTTCACAGCGAGAACTTAAGGAGTCTCCAACTCGACCAAAAATACAGATATCGGGATTTTGAAAATTGTCCAAAACTCTTGAAGTCTCACTCACTACACTCAGTCTTACAAATTTCCTCAACCCCCTTTTGTTCCTTCCAAAATCGCCCCTACTTCCCCTCCCTCTAACCTTGTCTAAGATCCCAGTTCATGCATGCACGATGGTTCTCTTCCCCACACCAACATGTCGCACACCCAGGTTCTCAAACACGTCCGAGCTGTGAGTATCTGAGCGGCAAACTCGGTCAATTGGCTTACTAAGCGCTTACTAACGCAGGTCTGGGGAGATTTCCTCAAGCTCAGTGGTCTAGAGCCCACTTTGTTGTCTCAGGTGAGTATGAGAGATAACCACGGTGCAACTTCGGAGGGAAGATTGGGGGGTGGTGGAGACTAGGCGATGTAAGAAATCAGTTCAATGGGTGCGGTTGAATTGATTCCCAAGATTTCGCCCGAGAATCTTGAATATTCATCGAGATATGGGGTGTACTTTGACATACTAGTATGCTGACAGTTGATACCTTGTTGCACTACTTGCAATGTGAATATCTGCTTTCCCAAGCCAGATTTGACATCTCCAATACCACCTGTCACCTCTCAAAATAACTTATGTTCATTATCTCGTCTACTGAACTGAAATCATCCTCAATATTCTCTCTCTTCTAACACAGCTCTCCATCGACTCTGCTGAAAAAGGCAAGGTCCGTCTGGGTCTCACTGTGGCCAAGGAACACACCAACCGACTCCAGATTCTCCACGGAGGCACCATTGCTTCCCTGGTAGACCTGGGAGGCTCTATGGCTGTGGCTTCGTCTGGTGCCTTTGCTACCGGTGTGTCTACCGACATTAACGTCTCCTACATTGGCTCTGGAGGCAAGATTGGCAACAAGATCATCATGGACTGTGTGCTGGACAACATGGGCCGATCTCTTGCCTACACTTCTGTTGACTTTTACAACGCTTCGGACCTGTCTCTGTTTGCCAAGGGAAGACACACAAAGTACATCAAGCACGCTCTCAAGGACCCTCGAAACGTTGAGTTCTAGAGGCTGGAGGGTAATTAGATATAGATCTATACATTTGTTGTTTTCAGTCATGTGAGGGGAAATATTGCTGTGTTTTTCAGACTCTCTAGTTTTTGTCAAATAATTTATAGAGTCTGCAAGCAGAGTGTTATTTTGGAGGCCAGTATTTGACTATCGGAAAGGGAATATAACACATTTGACAGTATCTAGAGGTACATCTGATCCTTCTCCATTACCCTATGCTCTTCAATTTCTTTTATATCACCCACAACCGCCGCAAAACACCCCTTTTCTTCTTGAAAAATAAGCGCGACACGTGACTCTGCCATATGATTGTGGACCCCACTTTTTCCCGGTTTTTATGTAAGAACCGGGCGACTTAGTAATCAATCGTAATATCTCTCTTCCGTGGGTCAACCTCTGTCGACTCCGTTATCGTCTTTACCGTCGTGAAACTACTCGTAAGTAAGTTGTTTTATTAAATCATACATAAAATCCTTCATATACTACTATTTTTGGCCATAAGTTTGAGCCATTTTCCAATTTACTCCCAACGGGGAATCGCGCGCACGTCTTTCATTCACGCGTAGTTCATCCAATACACCACGTTTCATTCTGAAAATTCTAGAATATAGTGAAAAAAACACGCTCTATATCATAGGACCTTTTTTATTGCTTTGCTCAGTTTGATTATTTCATGAGATGCCGTCAACCTCGCTACACGTGTTATTTGGAGCGTGCATACACTGCCATAAAGAATCGAAAGCAGAATCAGGAATAAAAATGCAGTGCTTGTCCCAGACAACGACGGTGATAGAGCCGCTCTCCAAGAATGCACCCCTGGTCTTCCTTGGCCAAAAGGGCTTACATAATAGTGTTTTTTGGGGCATTTTCCCGACACGCTTTTTTAGGGTTCAAAAACAGCTGCATTTTCATGTCGTTCCACAGGCCAAAAATCACACCACGACACATTTCTCGTCTTTCAGATATGACAGCATCTCAAAATTCCTGGAGTGCCTGGTATTTGACAGCCCGGTGAGCCCGGAGCTTTTTCCTGCTTCATTACACTTGAAACCGTCGAGTTACGCCCCTCTGAAGTTTTACGAAGCTTTACGCACCAAAATCATGACGTCCATTTTCAGGGCCTTCCAAGACTGTCAGCTTTGATAGAACAGATAGATAAAAACCGATCCGCCATAGTTTCGGCTCTTCAGAACAAGTAGTAGTCCTTCCCGGAGTCCAATCGTTACACAATATCGTTTCTCACGGGGTTCAAATGAAGCACTTTTTTTGTCGCGAACCGAAAATACTACTATGGCATTTTGGAGGACCCATACAGACGGATCAAGAACATTGGTGGCTCATGATTAACACTACAATATTAGGAGCACTTTTCCTATTCTTTTCGTGAAATTTGAAGCCATCCACACTTTTGCTCTTGTTGTGGGGCTGGATTTAAAAATCACGTGTGCATGACACGTTGGGAGTAAAGTGGAAAATGGCTTAAACTTATGGATCCAGATTGTACCACGTCTTCTCCCAACGTCACATCACGTGACCGACCTTGATCCCAAACCGCTTAGTAAGGCTTCCAGCCCTTACACTCTCCCCTCCTTAAGA